>CM076972.1:42854881-43067679 GCA_039105355.1 Benthosema pterotum
CAGCAAGTCAAGTGTTACGGTAAGTATAATGAATGATTGGTGCAATTTTGTTGAAAAGAAAATGTAATTTACAGCAGCATGCGTAATTTTGATGGAATACAGCATGGCATTATTCTAGAATAGACTAAGACTAAGAGTTAGAGGTTTGACTTCAAATGGGGAGACCCATTTGAAATATCGGAAATATAGGGATATGCATTAATTACTAGCATTAAATACTATTAAGTACTGTTTATCAAGCTCACACAATCCATAATATATATACTGTGTTTGATTGGAAATAATATTCATGGCTGGCATATAATAACCCTTACTACTCCCTGACTGAATTTGTGTTCCCAGATGCCAATGACAAGTGCCAGGCTGCTGTGTGCGAGTGTGATCGAGTGGCAGCCCACTGCTTTGCCAGATACATACAACCCTGACAACAAATACGTAGACCAATCACGCTGTGTCGAATAAAAAAAGGTTGTTGTGTCGAGCTAAATTCAATTACTCATACTGAAAATTAAAGGTATCATTTGACATTTTTGTCCTCATTAATTCTGTGGCGTTCTTACTTAGTTATTTCTTTTTACCTGTTTATCTGTGACAGTTTGTTTATTTGGTTAGATTGTGACAGTATTATTACATAAATAAATAGTTATTTGACTTTGAAAACAAAGACACCTTTGCACAAGATTTATACTGTAAACGCAAATCCACAACTCTAATTAACCATTCTCAAAGTTTCCAAATCTAGATAAAAAGAAATACCGAATAGGTATTAGAAAATGCAACTCTTTGTTACCACGTTCACCTTGTGACATCCCTATATTTGTCAGGTAAGCAGAAATGCTTGAACAATTATCAAAAGATCAACAAGTGAGTGAGAGTGAATAATTCATGTGCTACAGGGGGAGCGGTGTTGATCCGCACATTTTGAAAGAGTGATGCTCCAAAAAACAATGTATTGGCATCATATTAAAGGTCCTGGCAGACTGGCAAAGACCTTGAAAAAGCAGCAGTGTGCAAGGACCTACAGTAAGTCTTGAAGGTATTATCAGACGAGTATTGTAGACACAGAATACGGTCGTCAGATTTTTCCAGTTAGTCTTACTGTGGACTCAAATGAACAGTGAACGCAAGCCTACAGGTTCTTATCAGTAAGGGTTTCTTGACCATATGGCAGGGGGTGTAAAATCTTTTTGCAAAAGGCACTCTATTAGAAAATATTAAAATACCTGAGTTACTGTTAAAAATGACAACTATGTGTCATTGTGGAGATTATAAAAGCAAGTGCTTGCTTAGAGCCCATAGCACTTACAGTAGCACTTGCCCTAGCCTTGACCTCCTAGGCGTATGCAGTCTCCCAACTTATGTACTGTATGTATCTTAGATATCATTCATTGTTATGTAGACTTAGATAGCAGTGTATGTAGATTTATATCATTTCATGTAAACATAGCACTATGTACAACATAGTATTTGTATCCACATGCTTATATAGATAATTTGCTGTTAGGTTCTCCATCCTGTGGGTAATGCTAAGTACAGCTTAATTAAGAAAACTTAAATATAAAAAAATCTTGGGTCAATACAATTTAGGTATGTGGCCAAGGGCCATATAGAATCTGTCCCTACTAAATAAGGATCTCCCGGTTTTCTTGCTGTGTGTAATGTGAGTTTTCAGATATTTTAGTAGTGAGCCCAGTGTCTATGATATCATACTGTAGTCCAGTAGTCCAGGGCCCAGTGGACACTGCGGCATTGCACCTCCTAGTGGATAGGAGGAGGGTATCTTACTAAGACAACATGTAGTCCAGTAGTGCAGATGACATTAGAGACACTGGACTTCTAAAATCTAAAATATCTAAAACCACATAATGCACATACAGCCCCCAAGGAAAGTGTACATTTCTAAACGTTAATGTTTTGCAAAAATGAAGCCAATGTTTTAACATTCGCTTCATTTTCCTATCTACATGATATATCCAATATACAAGCTCACAATGCAATTTCAAGAAACACATGAAGTTGAGAAAATCTTGTATGCATATCTTCCTTAAAAAACACAATAACTCTTCTGAGGTAATCTATTTTGATCAGGTCACAATTTTAACAACCTCTTTTCAAAGTCACTATTCCCCACATGTTCATTGTTCACATGCATGCTTAAATTAATCTAATTATAAGAACATAACTAAAAAGTGCACATTGTGAATGTTTGCATACTCCTGTACATTTATTCTTGTTTGTTAACACAACAGTCAGTGCACGTCACACCTCAGTGTGGAAATGTGTGGGAAACTGCACATATGTTATGACAGCGGCCTGGGAAACCTGAACTGAACACAAGAAGAAAAAGAAAAGCAAGATATCAAGGCAATACAAAAAAAATAGATTACAGCAGATTTTGTGGCATGTGTATTTCAACTGCATGTAATGATTACATAATAATATCTCAATATTTTTTGCAAATGAGATTGCAAATGAGATCCCTACCTACAATTTTATCATTAAATAAAGGCGCTTGATTTGAGTTTTTACTGTCAACACAAATATTCCATTATAGTTATAGTGTAGGATGCTTTATACTTTAAAGGTAGGGGAAGTGATTTGAAATTCATGGTGTAGTACCAGCCTGGTGCACTAGGGGCCCCCAAAAGTAGCTACACTATGTGAACCTGCTGCTCTCTCTGATTGGAGGAGAATTGTGGTGACTGGGGAATTTTTTTAGCTCCTCTGCTAACGTGGGGAGGGGGAAACTCCATATGTGGTTTCCACACCTTATAATAGAGCATTTTAACAGAAAAAAATATTTTTTGGGTGATATCTGACAAAAGTGAAATCACTTCCCCTACTTTAAGTAGTTCTCATTTGAACCACACAAGCCAAATACTTCAGTACATACAGTAGTCTAAAGTTGTATTTGTCCCACTAATGTGTGCTTGGTCAATCCAAGAGTAAAGAATGAATTTTAGTAAACAAATGAAAAAAAAAAAAAATATAATAATAATCTGCACACCATTTGATGCTCCCGACTTTACTTTAATATTATTACGGTAACGTTTCGGGCCAGAGCCTCTTGAAGGTCTGAAGAAGTGCGTGTTTTTCACCGCTATCAAGAATGAATTTTAATATACTAATAAGTGCACTAGAAACTTATTGGACAAATATCGAGTGGAACCTAAAACAGCAAAAGCTCAACTTCAAAGCAGTACTTGAGTTAAGTATTTCATTACCCAATACCCTGTGGTGTTAGATAATGCCAGACTGCTTATTTACCCCTTATCTCTCAATATTTCCACATCCGAGTCCTAACACATCATATAAAAAGGTCTGGCCAGTGTGTTTCTCTTTGCTGGTTCTGTAGCTCACCCGGTCACCATGAACACCACCTACCATCTGTCTCTGCTACTTTTCACTGGTAAGACTGATGCAAACAACAACTAGTGCTTTAACAATATAATGCATATTGATTTTAACAGTGAAAATAGCACATCTACAAGCCCACAACATGTTGTACTGCCATGTTGTTCTTTGTTTTGTTTTTTTTGTTTTTTTTTCAATCTATATTGTCGGAGTGCTGTTGTATTAACCTATATGTTATACTATATGTATTAACCTACTGTATATGTTATACTGCTTCATCTCTCCTTGCTAGCCTGCATGGCCAGTGGCGCGTTACTGCCAAAGGCCTGTGGCAGTTTGGACGCATGATCACATGCGTCCAGCCTGGGGCCAGTGCTTTGGCTTACAACGACTATGGCTGCTGGTGTGGATTTGGTGGGAAAGGTGCACCTCTCGATGAGGTGGACAAGTAAGAAATTACCTGTTAAATACCGCTGCTTAGACTACAGTAGTTGTGGAACTGAAGAAGCATTCTGTCTAAAAAACATTTTGAAATTAGAGATAAATTACATTTCTTTATATTATACAAGTGAAGTGCTGCCCCATCCTTTGGAATAAGCACTTCTCATTTTGCCAGTTTAGTGCATGCATGCATCATATATGCACAAAATAATCGGAGGAAAAATCAGAATCTGATATAACAGCTATAAAAAATACCAAATTGGTAACAGAACTGTCTCAAGATAATCCTGCAAAAATAAATAATAATAATAATAAAAAAAAACTACAACAGACTTTGGGCTAAGCCCCCAGGGCCAAGAGTTGTTTTCATTACTATAATATCAGAATCAATCTAAATCTGTATCGGCAGATGAGCCTGCAAATAATCCGAGATTGGATATTGGTCATAAACTCATAATGTCATAATAATTAAATTACAGAGGATATGGGGCATACGAAATGTTCCAGAAAAGTTTGACTTTTCCCCCATAACTTCTAGATGCTGTCAAATCCATGATGACTGCTACTATGCAGCCAGAACTGCACCTGGTTGCACAGCCATTAAAGACCTTCCATATGTTCTGTCTTACGACTACGCCTGCACGAACCATCAAGTCAGCTGTGCAGGTAACATTAATTGAGCTATTGGGCTATTGAGCTTTAAATAAAATGTAATTTGCAAATTGATATGTAAAACCAGTGTATCAACAATGTCATTGCTGGCATATGCTAAATCTACTGTAACTGACCAAATCTATGTCTGCAGATACCAATGAGAAGTGCCAGGCAGCTGTGTGTGAGTGTGATCGGGCAGCATCCTACTGCTTTTCCAGGGCTACATACAACACCGAAAACAAGAACGTAGACCAATCACGTTGTGGAAATTGAGCCATGCCCAACAAAATCAATTTACTTATTAAAAAGGTATTTGACATAATCAAATATTAATTTTGTTCCTTTTTCTTAAGACATCTCAAACAAAATATTAATTGGGGGGGGGGGGGGGGGGGGGGGGGGGCTCTACAGTGCAAACCAAATTAAAAAAACAAAACACGTTGACACGCAAGGTTTCAAACTAACTGTGACCTTGTTTCTTTAGTCAGATATGATAATCACTAATATGTAAATCTGTACCTGTGGCTGTACTTGCCTCACTACAGCTTGATATGTAATGTAAATAGGGCCGCGTCACATTGGTTGAGTGAATGAAACGTGACAAAACACTATTGTATTTGTGTTGTCTATAATACACACACACGCGCACACGCACACACGCAC
The DNA here is from genome assembly GCA_039105355.1 of Benthosema pterotum. NCBI lineage: Eukaryota > Metazoa > Chordata > Actinopteri > Myctophiformes > Myctophidae > Benthosema > Benthosema pterotum. Next base: position 42,859,994 of record CM076972.1, read on the forward strand.
ACACACACACACACTCTGTATTTGTTGTGTTGCCGTCACTGAGGAAATTTCATCCTGGTGTTGCTAATACTATTTTTTGCATGTCATTATAGGCAAGATGTTAGATGATGAATAAATATGATAAATATATAAAATGTACACCCCGTCACAAATACATCATGTTGTCACACTGCAGCCTGTAAAGTATTTAATTGTCTGAGCTTGCTCCAGTGCCACCCCTTCTTCTTACACATCACTTAAGCAAATGCAGATCTACAAGCAACTTGTTCCAGAGCTTGTAGGTCTTACTAAGGCCTCCAAAATGACAGATTCACATTTTGAAAAGAGTGACACGGATTTATTGGCATCAAAGTAAATCACGGAATGCATACTGTACTGGAATCATCACACTTGAGTCCTTAAACACAGTATATGGTCATTTGGACTTCACCATTTTCTATTATGAATAGAAATTACTAGGTAACAGTTATAACATGACTACCGGGGTATAAAGATGTTTGAAACAGAAAGCTTAACCTTTTGTTTAATTTTTCATTAAATCTGTCTGTACAATTTGAGTGAATTGTAGTGTAAAAGTATGGAAAGACACGCAACTGGAAAATTATTTGTTCCAGCAATAAATCAATATACTGCCATTGTTCCATTTTGCAAACAACACCATTTCCATCTGTGATGACGATGGAGTACAAGTGCATCAGCTGGTTCAGTTCTACTCTATAGAGTAAGTAAAACAGAAATATACAGCATGTGGAATGTAATTCTACGTTTCAAAGAGGCACAGTCATTGATGGAGAACTCAATCGCCACCTACACATGAACTGTTGAGTTCCACTCCATAGGCATAGATTATTTAAATCAAAAAATATATATGTAGGAATTTATAAATTTGTACATTTGTAAAAATGCAATGCAATGCATTTTATTAAAAATGGAAGAATGTATGGAATTACTCATTATATTGGTTTATACAAGAGTGTTGTAACGTACTTCTTTTTGTAGCGGTGTGTTGCACTGAGAACCATCACCCCATCCTAAAATACAGAAATGCAGAGTGTCTGGGTTGGTGCAACAATACAGCAAAAATCCTTTTAGATATGATCATTAGTAGAGTGCTTCAGAATACTGTGCAGGCCAAGGTAGCATTCATTAGATGTCCTGTATGCAGACTATCATTCCATCTTATTTTTTTCCCCCATTGTATGTTGTCTTAACTTTTTAATTTGGTCATTGATCTTCAAGTATCATTCTCTGTTATGCTATTTTTAATACTACATCATATAGCTTAGTCACTCACCGAAAACGGACAATCGACAAACTCAAGAGATTAGGGTTGTTCTGATCCGATCAAATGATCCAAGATTTATTTTTGAGTAATAAAATGACTGGAATCGGATCGGAGGCACACCTGATCACAGATGCAGGTCTCCATTCTATGACTAATTATGAATTAGGTTTTGTAATACCACAGTTATATTTTATGATGTATGCCAGTATGCAGTTCACTTCTGAAATATTTGTTTTGTAATTTTTTTTTTTCTGTAGCTTACCTTGATGGAAAGAGCATACAGATGATTGAGCATCACATGGTTAGGCTCTGGAAGCAGTGTGGGGTCACACTAGGATATAGAAAATGGAAAATATTGTCAAATTATTTAACCAAAATTGCCAATCAGATGTTTGTAGGAACCCCCAGACTTTTTTCTTAAATGGCCACTTACAGAAATGCCTGTGTCCTTATTGAGCAGTACTTGGAGCAAGTGAGGTGGTAAGATAGGAGGACTCTTAACCTTGTCCTCTGTCTTCATTGTATATGCATCCTGGTGGTAGGGGCCAGGAGGGGAACTGGACAGGTCTGGAAGAGTACAATCACTTCAACAACACTAGTCTACCACCGCACTTCAAATCACTCAACTTAAATGATTATCAAAAATAAATAGTACTTAGGATTGTAATGGACTTCTTATGGAATCGCACCACAACTACTATTGCTTGCTGCTTTTGTATCCTATGTGTACAAACAAACAGACAAACAATACTAATAAACTGATGCAGCATTTGCAAAAACAGTTCAGTGTCTGTACCTGAAATATCTGCAGTTTCCTGTGAGTCAAGCCTGAGGGCATCAAAAACTTCAAAGTCTGTTGTCTTCACCTGGATTGTATTATTGATTGTTCCAGTTTTGGTAGTCACAACGGCCTAGAAGGGAGATCAAACGTTGATATTACGTGACAAAGTTGGAGAACGAAAAAAAAAAAGTATAAAAGTATAAAACTTTTTTTCCCCAGTCTCACATGATCAACCACAATGTAAAGACACATCCTGTAGAGTGGCTTACAATGACATAACTGAATACACTGAAGTGTAGTACAGGTGCCACCGCCATACATGTCCAGACAGCTGGTTAACAAATGTTCAGAGAATACAATTCAATGCGTCCCATGAGTTACAATGATACTGTATAACATAGAAGTCATCATAGGTTTGATTACATCCCCAACAGCAGTTTCAAGGAGTTGTGATGTGTGAAATGAGGAGTGTGCCATGTCCTTAAAACAGCTTTGTTGCCAGTACTTGCTACAAGCATTGGTCATGTTTGTTTGGGACTTATAATAGAGTGTGACGGAAGAGCAGAGACAACTGATAGTAGTAGTAATCTTTCCACTCACCCCATTGGGATCCAAGGTCCACGCTCCATCTACACATAACTTATACTGGTGCTCCCCCTCTGGTAAGTCAACGATAGCCACAAAGTTGTTCTGACTGGATATCACATAAAAAAGGGGGGAGACAGATGTATCAAATGCCATAATTCTGATTATTCTTGACATATCATCGCTGTCAGTAGAAACCTTGCATCTCCATAATTCATCTTTTCTTTCCCCATAAATGAATGTCCCATTTTGGCATTTTACACTTATTTACACTACATGTACTGTACATGACAGGAAACATATGTAAAGAAGAGTAAAATGAGGCATCAAAAAGGGGCTAAAAGAACAGCTTTACTTTATTTTAAATCAGTTATGTTGCTATTTTTTTTTTTTTTTTTTTTTTTTTTAAACACATTATAATCTTACTCTATACTGCCATTTCCAAAATAAGGACACCAAATTGAAATTGATTAATTCTCTTTGTGAAGTTTATACATATACATATTAGACTAATGAAAAGTGTTAACAAGAGATAGATAAATGGTTAACTACATTGGATCACAGGTTATTAACAGTAATTACAAGGCTGGTGCCAGATAGCGAAAATATGTAGCATCTTGGCTAAAAAAAAATCTGTTAACTCTCTACCCACTACCTTTTATTTAGTGGGATCTTGGTAGCCCAGTTGTTAAAAGAACCAGACACAAGACTTCTTTGGCAGCCCCTGTCCATCTGAAAACAGTGGGCCTAGCTTGTGTTGAGCATTTAGTGTCACTCTCCAAGTCATGTTGCCAGGCCAGGAACTCTTGGATTTCCTGTGGAGCCTGGACAAGATCAAAGCATATTTTTTTGAGTTGGTAGAACTGATGTGTGTGTAATGTTGGAATTTGTAAAATCTTGAAATTCCAGGTCAGTTTGGAATTTTTCACTGAATAAACACAGGGCAAACACATACAATTGTTCAATATACACATAGAACAAAAATGTAAACAAGTCCGCAGGATGATTTTTTAAATGTCTAAATCTAAATCTCGTGCCATTTACATTTCTAACCAATTCAAATCATTATATAAACAAAGCACATGCAAAAAACGGATTTCACGACATTACACTAAACATCAGAGCAAACAGATGGATGAAAGGTATTTCATGATTACTCATAAATACTTTTGCATCTTCTCTTTGAAACAGATCTGCATCCTCTGTGCTGTCTATCAGGATGTTGGAGCGCGGCTCTTTGGCGCCATGCCCGTCTCGATATGCCTTTTCCCCCTGACCGCCTCGGTCACTGCTGCTGTTACCCATCGTCTCTCTGTGGCATCAGCGCTCAGCGGCCACTGCAACACACAACACATCAACCCTTCATTATTAACACCACCAAACATCACATCATTCAATGACACAATGACACAGTCAGGGCTTGACACTAACACCTGCCCGCTTGCCCGGGGCAAGTAAGAAAAATGGTTGGGCAAGTGAAGACTGCTACCTGTTACCTGGGCAAGTGTGCCACTTAGTTCGCTATAACACAACACAAGATATATTTGTCCTGAAAGTGGTCATTGTGCTCTGTCTCTAAGTCTTTTCCTAATTTCTAGCTATCTTTCTATCTCTTGCTCAGGTCCATTTGGTTCCAAACTATCATTTTGCTGGTGTCACAGACGCCCGAGTCTGTGACCACTATGGGAACCACTGATTTACAAGTTGAATATTTACTGTAGCTGATTGTGACTTAAACAAAACAGTCTTTGACTGTGAAATGAAACGTTTAAAGCACGCAAGTGGGAAGTAAACTTAAATGAAAAATCTACGATATATTTTGGGGGGCAAGTGACCTTTACCTGAGGGCAAGTAGAACCTGACTTGCACTTGCCCGATGGGAAAGTGCCTCGGAGACCTTAGTGTCAACCCCTGCACAGTACTAACTTGCAGTAGTTTACATCACGATATATCATATATTCCATGCACTGGATTCCGTACTGAGAGACACATACAACACACATCAGCACATTGTTCAGTCATGTCAGATGACATCACTGCCATCTGACTGATAGGTGTCACTCTAATCTGTAAGAAACAAATGGGGGCGAACAAACCCTAACATCTATCTTGGGGTGGGCCTTCCGCTCAAATTCTGCTCTGTGTATTAACTGTATTCACTCACCCAGTATTCAATTACTGCAATGGGGATCAGATTTTGTCCTAGATATAGCAGCCCAAACGTAAACCCACATGCTAAATTTCTGACAGAGCATCGTGCGATCAATTTTCGAGAATGTATCCATCTTGTTTTCCACGTTGAGTTCAATCACACAGTGTCACTGGAGGGCATTCACATCACAACAGCTGAAATACACTTCAATTAGGCAGGTGCCATTATGTGGCTTGTGGTCAGTTTTTGTCATACTTGCCATCATACTGCAAAAGTCACTGTGGATCTCGTGGGGTAGAGGTATCTTACATACTAGTCAGTCTTCCATTATAGCAGATGAAGAGGCTCATTAATAGTTGGATTATTGGATGAGTGTTCTACATGCCATTCTAGGGCTAATCCCAAAGTAACTCCAAGACTTTCTCACCCATTCATAGGCTACAGCTATTCACTGTCTGCATCACACATCACATAGTTGCCCTAGAGACTCCTAGAGAATGAGGGGCTGATAAACTATCCAATTAACAGCATACAGGGCTAACGACATAGCATCAAACCCATATTAACACTAACAGCAAACACGTATAATTGTGTTAAACCTATAAATGGCACAAAGCACTGGCACTTAAATTCCACCCATTTTATTTTTTTTTCTGAGAGGAAAAAGGGGTCTGAGAGGAAAAAGGGGTCATTAACATGGTGAAATACATCTTGTGATGTCATCAGATGTATTTCACCATGTTAATGATTTTTTCAGACCTCCATTTTTAGGAAATACAGAATTGGGGGAACTTTTTTTTATCATGTCCACACAACATCTCTAAGGTAGGCTATATTAATGACATGTTAAAATGTTGAAAATGGGAGGAGTTCCCCCTTTAAGTTCCAGTATATGGCCTTATGGCCGTTCAGTTCACTATTAGGTTACTAAAACAACGTGGTTGACAGCATTTTTTCCCCTGAGGCTGTGTGCAGCTCTTTAGTAAGTATGCAGAAAAGATATCCACTAGTTAACAAAAAAGGAATGATTAACAATTAAAACATAATCGCATTCATACAGCGGTTAAACTATCGTTCCAGCAGTCTATCTCTTTTCCTCCAGAGCTTTGCACTGTTGTTTCCGTGTCTTGGTTTTGTATCTTGTTGTCTCCCCGGGATTAATAATTTACAAAACCAAACGTCCTGGACGACGTGCGTATTTAAACATTTAAATGTAGATGAGAGGTCGTGTTTTTGTCTTACCTTTAATGTTTGCTAACGATGGCTTTGGAATGCTCCTATATTCGTGTAAAAAAAGGTCTTTCTATGTGACCGTGCAAGTAGAGTGTGCTGGTGTTGTCGCTTGAAGCACAGCCCCTTCCGTCTCCTGTTTCCCCTCGTTGAGTCGATTCACGTGTCATTTATTCCCTTGTGATCATAGAGGTATATGGTTGTGATAGCATGATAATTTCGCGTTTAACAACAACAACAACAACAAAGCCAAGAGTCAAACTTCATTTAAATGCAACGTGTAGCATCCGGGGATACTTTGTCTTTCCTTTAAAGGGGAACTCCACCCATTTTCAACATTCTAATATGTCATTAATTTAATATACCTTAGAGAAGTTAGAGATGTTGTTGTGTGGACATGATAAAAAAAAAGTTCCCCCAATTCTGTATTTCCTAAAAATGAAGGTATGTATTTCACCATGTTAATGATTTTTCTTTCAGACCCCTTTTTCCTTAGAGGGTACAAATGGTATTCTGAAAAAAAAAGAAAAGGAAAAAAAAGGGTGGAATTCCCTCTAAGTAGGCTACAATAACACTGCTTGATGTTTAATAATTAAACATTATACATATTTTATATGTAGTAAATTAAAACGTGTATTTGGCCGAAATGTTCTAACTACCCACTAGTACCCAGCCTACTCGAAACTAATGTAGTTGGGCTATAGTTTCAACATATTTTAATCTGATTGATTGATTGATTGATTGATTGATTGATTGATTGATTGATTGATTGATTGATTGATTGATTGATTGATTGATTGAAATTGTCTTGTAACACATTGCAAAATGGGTACAGTCCTAGGGAGGTAAAAACAAAAGTTGCTCAGAGGATAAAATGAGAAAAAGCATATCGGTGTCCTTCATTCTCAATTCATCAAAACATGTTAAAGACCTGTATCTATGGAGAAAAAACTAAAGGCTTTTGACCCCATGCATTTAGGCTATTCATTGAATGAGTAAATGGATAGATGGATGGAAATACATTTTATTAATACCTTTAACAAAATCATAGTGGAGATAAAAGGAAAAATAAATATATACAAATAGGGGGGAAACGGATGCCAACATCATAAGTCTTTCCCTTTTTTCCAGTAATTTTACTCAACACGTGTAAAGATGAATACACCACTCCAAATTCAATGAGGGTGGTGGATCAGCAAATGTACTGTATATTCAAATAGTGCAAAGAAAAACATACAGTATAGCGCTTGAGGCATTCAGATGAAAAACTTTCCTGATTTATGAGGGGTTAAAGACCACTGAAAGTCTGAATGACTCTTGCAAATATTTGTGCTTTCATGTTTCCATAACAGGCACTGAAACCTCAGCAACAATTGTGCTATCACACCTACAGTATGTCACTTCCCAGGGTCAGGCTCTCACGGCTCTCCGGTTTCACTGTTAGAGGCATGTTCAGAGAAGTTAACTGCATTTCAACATTTATAAACACTCACTCCTTCTAGGCTAGATCTATAAATTACATTTATAAAGTTCCCAAACTGAATAAGACCCTTAAAAACACACACAGACCTTGGAATCCTGGATCCAATGAAAAAGAATGAAGAACAAAGAAGGTTTTATTTGACAGTCAGGGATACTCATACAGGTACAAGTGTCAGCATTTCTGTATTGCTGTGGCATAGCAGCATACTAAAGTATGGTAGCTTATACTGTAGGTTTTATAACAAAAACAAGATAAAATATAGTATAGACAAGACAATAAAAGACAAATAACAATAAACAATCAAGACAAATAACAATAAACATAATATTTAACACTCATTCACCCCAGTAGGCTATTTAAAGAAGAAAAAAAAACAGGGATCCATTTTAGTGTGGTGGTGGTGTATACTATGCCCTAATATAATATAATCATGTGTTATTTTCTAATGTTAGCTGAAAGAGTCTATTATATAATATTAATACCATTATTAATATTATACAGTATATTAGACTCTCTCAGACTTGTCAGATTACAGTGGGTGTGAAGTATAAGTGGGTATTGAACCCAGGCAATATGAGAAGTCAGCTCCATGGGAGCCATAATATTTATTTGACCCAAACAGGGTTAACTGCATACATGCTTGTCTTGAATATTTGAGTATTACATTACACCAATCTGCCCATGTGCTTTACAGACGGGACAATTTAAAGACATTATAGCCGTTATCAATGCATATGAACTCATATTCATGTCTCATGTGTCTGATGTAAATACGTTGCATTCCCAAAAATGTGTGCGTTAATTAACACTGTAGTTTCCAGATATGACACATATCATTATAGTTATATACATACAATTAACATTGTACCGTAGTTATGGATGTCCTGATCCACTTTTTTCAATTCCGATCCAATACCGATATCACAATTTCTGTGTTAGCCAATACCGATACCAAAGAAAATTACCAAAAGAAAAACATATATAATAATGCAAAATATTAAAAAAAATCTTATATGAAGTCCGATCATTGATTATACTGGTATATTTACCAATAATGAATTGTCTCATAGTGACAAATGAGGGCCAATACTTTTCTGGTTCCGATACAGTATTGCCAACAATACCGATATGAACCAATATGACATATACAGTATCGGGACAGTCCTAATTGTATTGTTTCATCACATGCCTGTATAATAAGTCTTAAGTCATCTCTATGGGGTCAAAACCACAGACATCATATCGACATGTTCCCAAAGTGTGGTTTCCTGAGATATACGTTCCAGACATATTTGAGTTGATGGAGAGCACTGGTTGAATAATAGCCAAGCAGTGGATGGATGGAATATTGTGTTGTCCCATTAATGTCCTTAATTACCGTAATTTCATCTTCCTTTTGAAGACCTCACACCGTCTCCTGTGGAGTTGAGAGGAAAACATATTTAGCCTTAGCTTTCTGCACAAATACAGCATTCAAATACTGCATTAGTGCAGTATGTGATGTGATTATACCGTAGTAAAGTGCACAATGCAGAAGGTGGCGATGACAAGGAGGCCGATGATAAAAGAGGCAATCCCCAAATGGAGAGCTTTCAGACCTAATCGTTGTGCGCCTTCGTAGTCCTTCACACTATAGCTGTTTTGGGCCTGCAGGACGAGAGAAGGGTTTGGGGAGAAAACAGCAAAGTGAGAAAATCGACGGTGTCAGGTACAGTAAGTAACAAAAACCTATATATAAAATTATAATTTGGACAATGAATTCAGCTGGATTACTGGATCAAGTTTGGAGCATGTGACAGGGCACCTGACATTATCAGGGTTGGAGATCCCTGATGACGTCATCAATATTAAGCCCATATATAGAGATCCCTGATGGCATCAATATTGACCAAAAACTCTATCTCCAAATGTGGAGCTGACCTGTTCTGACAACCCATATGTTGATCCTTCCCCCTCCACCCTTCCCCACTGCGCCCGGCAGCCGTACATGAAAATGTGAGTTCTCAATAGGCCCAAAAATTAAGATCTGATCCCCCATGCCAAAATTTCCAGCGCTTGCCCAGCAGTCTGCTGTCACCCAGGAGCAGCGTTCACAAGGGGGAGGTCGCTTCTCGCCCTCAGGCGTCTTACTGGCATTAAATAACCACGCTTTTGGTATGAACATCGATGCAGGTCATCATGAGCAACCGGCACATGAGTATTACTTCCCTGATTACATATACTGTAAATAAAACCTCCTACACCATGCCAGAAAAAAGTCTGTGCAACAGTACTTACTGGCAAAGCTGACCCCCAATCAACAACCCACACCCAGAAAAGGTATGAGCACTATCTGCGACTAAACATAACATGTGATGGCCCTCAGATGAAACACTTCAACTGGAATGTTGAAGCTATTATGTTTTATTGACTGCTCCCCTGACATGTGGACGACTCCTCCACTTTAACCATATGCCTCTCACACTTGCACTGCCACAGTAATTATAATTCATATTTATATCAAGTCTGCTGGCCAAATGAGGATTACCACATGTCTTACACTGCACATCTTGTTTCTCACAGCTACACAGATGCAACAGCTGCCATTTGGTACACCGAGTCCAGTCTGAGGGAACAGTCAATACTAGAGCCTGCACCTCTTATCGTACAAAAACGTTGCTTAGCATACACATGTATTTCACACAGAGGAAAACCTTCAGTTGCCATTATCATTTGGGTAATATTTGTTGCAAGCCAATAAGTACACAAACATTCACCCCGATTTTTGGCTTTGACCAGAACTGAAGTACTGGTGCTTAACTGTTACAGTTTGAGTATTGCATAACAGTAGTTGTAAGCCAGGAAAGCACTGGCAGTTGGAATATGAATTCGCCATCTAATAGTCTGTTTATTACTATAAGTAAACTGATCCGAGCACACATCCAGCATATGTTCATGTGTGTGACACGTCACACAGTGGGAAGATACTGGTACTTCTGACACTTAAAGATCACAGCGCTGCTTCACTCACTACTAGTACTATAGTTCTACGTTGTATATAAAATATAGCTAATGATTTCTGAGTAAATTCTAACATCACAGTCAACATCTGCCCTTGACTCTGCAGAAGTATCTTATGCAATGTGGCATGCATGCACATTTGTGAATAATTTTAATGTCTTCACTTAAACATTTTAACACATTTCTTTTCTTTTATATATATCCAGCATTATAGTATCAATTTCACTGAACACAAGTTCAAAGTTCAAACATGCATAGAAAATCAATAAAATCATCACTTACAAACACAGAGAAAACCAGAGCCACTATATTGATGGGCCACGCGGGGCAGAAACAGGTGAACATGGTGAGCCAGAGGTAGTTCCGCAAAGGGGGAATACCCTGAGATTCCTCTTTCCCAGGGCCAAAGTGATCCTTACTTCCAACCATGAGGTCTTTGGTTCTCAGGTCTGGTGGTGTACAGTCCAAAGCAGAAGGTATAGGCAGAGGGACACAGGCAAAGTGTATGCGTATCCTACTGAAAGGGAAACATCTGCTCGTTTGGATAGGCAAGAAGAGAGTGACTGAGAGACCGGCTGCTGTAAATGCTGAGTAACCAGGGGGACTAATAGAGTCACACAGACGAGGGGGAATTTTTCATTTCAGTGAACTCATCGACTGACATCTCTCAATGGCCTGAGGACAAGTTACGGTTACTCAGTCTTGAGTCGCGGAATGTGATGTACAGTAAGTAGTGTGGGTGCATGTATGTGTGGGGGGGTGTCAACAGGAAGGCAGCCAAAAGCAATGTTATGTGTGACAGTGAGTTCCACTCCTTCAACAAATACGGCTAAAACCGTTATTGGGAAGAGGGTTAAAAACAACACAAATGTAGAGACAGAAGTGGAATGTTTTAAAATAATTTATTAGGAATTTTAAAAAGTTTTTTTGTTTTTGTTCAAGGAAGAAATACAAAAAGAAAAATCTGAATAGGTTACAGTGTTGACACAATTGTTATTTTTCAGTGAAAACAGCATTGAGTGTACTACCAGGGTAGTCTGCAGCAGAGTGAGAAAACTTATCAAAATCTAGAGTGCTTTGTTCTCAAACTAACATTAGAAGGAAAAACACATTTATCGTGATCTGCCAGTGCAACATCCTAGTAACTTGTAACAAAATGACACTGTGACCTCTCTACAGTGTGTGTCCTCCAGTGGATGTGCAGCGTATCAGTCATGTATTGCGGTTGGGGGCTGGGATTGCAGCTAAACAGAGCATAAAGGGTGGTGCTCCCTTATTGGAAAAAGCCACATTTCAGAGAGACTGTTATCCACCCACTCACACACCGACAAAGATGTAAAACAAAAAGAAAAACAAAAAAAAGGTTAAAATTTCACATTTGCAACTGAAATGCCCATCCCCCAAAACAGTACATGGCACACATGGAAACCAATACATCATGTAATAACTATAAAGCCCACACACAACCTCGCAGAACAATCCAGTTGTAACCACGCATCTGTAACTTTTGATTGGCCGTGATTGGTTCTGCACATTAGTCCTTCATGTTTTCTTTAACAATCGCCATTATGTTAAAAAGTACATAAAAATAACAAAAACATTGACATGATAAAATAAGAAAACAGCATGTATTTTTTCATCTCCGGTAAAGGAGCATGTTTATACCCATAGATCCCCCATGGTGAAGTAGTATCTCAAAAACCGAACCTTGATATTGTCTTGGGTTCATTCACAGCTGAAGGATAAATCATTTCACTTTAATGGGCCTGAGGCAGTTGAACTTAAAATTACATTAGAAAAAGTTATCATTTAAAAAAAATAACCAAATGGAAAAAAAAACATGACACTGTTAAAAATAGAATATGGCTGGTCTAATTATTATAATGTACAAATAAAAGGATGAAAATCGTGATCGAATCAACGATACAGTATGTAACAGTCGAAGATCTTATTTGTTGCCTTTCAGGATTAATGAAACAAAGTCTGTAGAATAAAAAAACAAATTGTTGCCCACATCCTCTACCTCCCGGACCCCAGCTTTAGTGAAACCCCTGTAACACAGAGTTGTATTTACAATATTTTACAAAATCGTACAGCTCATGATTTACGTGGCCGTAGCCGGGCTTGTGATAATGACAACAATGATCGTTATCATTTGGTCATTATCAGCATAAGTTCTTGTTAAAAACCTACCAAGATATACATTTGTGACACATTTTCCAAAAATAGTATTAATCAGAAATGTTCTGTTAAAAATTCATTACGAACTAGTGTCAAATATACACATATTTGGAACAAATTAAACGTTCCTCCCACCAGTTCAGAATCAGGTTCAAACAGGAAGTCAAATAAACCAACCAAATAGTCAAAACATATACGGAAAACAACACAATAACCACAAAACAATAAGGTAACATAAACAGGAGGGGTAAACACGCAACTAAAAGGAATACAGCATCTGTATGAGTTTCAATTACAAGTATATAGCTTTAAAATATCTTCAAATGTCTTGCTCCTTGCGGTCACCAAAATCTCAGCTTTGTTCCTGACATGAGGTGGAGTTTAGGGCTTTGCCAGACATAAGCGGTCATCAGCAGGGTGCAGGTGGGTTTGGGGTCAGGGGGGTCATCACGCTACGGCTGCCACAGCCAGACAGGTGGAGCAGACAGAGGCAGGCCAGATCAGCTCCAAGTAGCTTCAACTCTTCACCAGCTCTCAGTCGGTGGCTTCTGCAATTAACACGTTGCACTGGGATTAATCACGTGTCATTCAGAACGGAGCGATGGCATGATGCCACATTGTCTAAAATTCTGATTTGAAAAACTGATTCGACTCACTCTCTCAATGGTAGCCATTAGTGAAGGCTGTAGCAATCAAAGGGCCCTGTAGGAACAAGCACATACATTCAAGGTTAACGTTAATATACGAAAGGTCATTTCGAGGAATGCCTAATCAAAATAAAGACATCAACTGCACTGGTCTCCCAGCTCCAGTTTTCCTGCATTAATGATGTGCATTAATGACACACACACGCACACACACACACACACCACCACCACACACCACCACCCACAACAACAACAACAACATGTAGCCTGTAATATGCAGTATACGTAATTACATAAAGCAACAATGGATATATAGTGATCAGGGTCTTACCCCCAAACTATGACCGAATCCAGCGCTTGGAGAGGGGCTTGCAGCACTGAGGTAACTGCTCACAGCAGAATCCTGACTGGCGGCTCCATATAGGTCTGCCATCGTTGGCCCAGGGCTGCTAGTACCCAGGAACCCAGCTGAACGGGAGGGGGTGGAGCCTTAAGGGAAAAGAAAGACGAAATGTAATGTAATGTAAGGGAAAATAGAAAAATAGACAGTTGTTTGCAATAACAACCGACATTGTTGCTAGCAGCGCAACATTTCACTCTGAATTTGGTTCTGCGAATCATTTAAATAATATGCATCGCACTCAGTGTGCAAGGAGTGTGTTGTGGAACATTTTTGGGTGCAAATTTCTGATCCGATATTTGTCCTGAAACAACCATGACAACCAGTCTGACAGACATAGGACACACATACCTCTAGCTACTGCTGCTGCTGCTGCAGCTGCTGCCATTGGTCCGTAGGCTGTGAGAGGAATGGCTGAGGAGACGAGGAGGAGACCCGGGTTAAACATCTCACACATTTTCAATCCAATTTGCATCGATACCTACATGCATCTGAGCAGGCTGCTAAACCAGACTATCTCTTCCACAACCTTAACGCTACAGTTATTTCATTATTCCAGCGGGTCAAAATGGAATTGTAAATGGAATTGCTATTTTCTACTCAAGCTTAGAGATTTCTAATTACAGACTGTAGTAGGGCAACAGCTTTTTTTGGTAATTGTTGGAGACAACACTTCTGTCTTGAAATTCTACAGTACAGGTGGAGGCTAACATGTGGGTCTGCGGGAATAATTATAAATCAGAATCCTATTTCGAGGAGACCCAAGGTGTCAACAAGGACATTACAGGAGGCCTTTAAGCAAGAGTGAATTTATTGTGGATACTGTCGGTCATCATGTATCCATGGACAACTGACCACCACAAATACGCAAACTGTTAGGTGAGTGTATAGCATGATTTATAGGTTGTAGTACAGTGATGAAGGACAAATCAGGTTCAAGTGTAGGGTCTGGTGTGTGTGGATGTGTGTGCTGGACATGGCATGTGGCAGATGGAAAACATGCTGCTTGTAAAGCACAGAGGAGGGACAGACGGACAGACGGACGGACAAACTGACCTGTGAGTTCAGGGGGGTGGGGTGATGTCAGAAGGGGAGTCCTCTCTAAGTGGAATTCTAGAACAGAAACATCAGAGCACTGCATGGTCACCACCAACATGGATAAAGAGGAAGCATGTAAGCAGGTGCATGCATGCGCGCAAGCACACTAACTAACACACATACTGTACACGCACGCACACATACACGCACACACACACACACACACACACACACACACACACACACACGCACACACACGCAAACACACACACAAAATCACAGCACATGCACAGAGCATAGGCCAGGACGTTTACATTAAGCACAAAGGATTGAGGAATGCAAAAGGGCATTATTGAGACATGTAACAGTAAAGAGTGCATGAAATTAGTTTTACTGTATAATGCACAAATTCTATGTGAACTAACAAGTCATTAAATGTCAAAATGTCAAGTGTGGTAGGTGCATTTGTCCAGCTGCCACCATTCCGGTTTGGAACAAAAACAAACAATTGATTATTAAGTAGGCATACAACTAGCACTGTAATGTCTCCAGTTATTTTTGGAATAATAGGTGTGATATTGCATTTTAAGATTCAATTCGACTGTTACAAGCAGCCAATGCCCAGTGTTATACCTGGTTGCAGGCTGTGTTGTGTGAAACTACAAGCTCACAGTCACAGGTGTCGCAGCATTACATGTTTGTTGTATATCAATTATTTTCGGTGCATAACACCAGCCTGCAATTAAAATCCCTTAAGGGGTTGTTCATGTCTTTCCATGGCAACATGTTTGTATTGAGGAACAAGGTTTAGTTTGCTTCTTTTTTGGTATCACTTATTCTGTCTACCAAGGCTCAGACAGCATGCTCTTCTACAGACATGAAAGGCCAACCAATCACTGCTTGGCTATAGCCACTGTGTGTTGGTGTGCCTGCCTGTTGTCAGGTGATTTGAAAAGCCATGCATTTGATGTAAAACACCATGACGACGAGTGGGCCAAAATGAGCTCTCAGTCATAATTGAACACAACTCATGGCGGAAATTGCTTACATGCGCATATGTTTGTGACAGAGAGCTATTAGCTGTCAGTTCAATATGCCATCTAAAATGTAAAGCTCAAAGGTCATCCATTGTATGGTAAAAGCAGTAATGTGATGTGCGTATTGAGGTTCCAAAATTGCCTCGTTCTCAAGTAGGCACATGAAGGTCTAGTAAAACTTAATTACCAGGGAAATTACCAGGGAACTGGTAAGTATATCCAGGAGTGAGGCCGGCGTAGCTTCGGCTAGTGTGATAGGTGGTCGTCTGGAACCCTGGGTAACCTGTGTGGACAAAGTCAGAGTCAGAAAACCCGGGAAACAAGAATTTGAGAAAGAATTCACTGAAAGGACATTTGGAACGTTTCACAGTGCACCTACCCACGACACACACGGTGAAAGGATAACAGGACACCCTTGTATTCAGAGCAGCGGAGACACTTGACTAACTTGTGTACGCTTGTGGTTTGTACAGAACAATGCTGCCCCTATCTGTGAACAGTAGTACCGTCCACAAGACAGGTGAGCGATACTCTACACCTGGATGTATTCACAAAGACAGCACTGAGCAGTCTTTGTGTCCAAGAATTCAGTGTCACTTTCTCCAGGCTTATCTGTTGACTTTCCTTATTCCCACCTTCCCGCTCTCTGCCTTGGGAGGATACGTGTCAAAGCAGATCATGCTACAAAGCTAATTGTTAACATGTCACGGAGCAACTGGCTGCCAGGAAAAACAAGCTTGGGTGACATTCTGAAGGATAACGACACTACGGCCCAATGCTACCGCCTCGAGGTAAGAAACAATGTTTTTTTTTTTTTTTTTGCTGTTGTTTTTTGCAGAAGGCCTGACTTATATCCTGAACTCCAGAATGTACCCCTGTCCAACTTGCAGTTCTTAGATTGAACAGTAGGTGGTGGTACTGTCATGGTAAATAATTGGTTCAGGCACATCTATAATGTACTGTATATAGAACAAGCTTTTACTTTGGATTTGAGGGAAAATATTAATGAGAATGTATGAATGAATGAATGAATGCATGCACGCACACGTGCATGCATGTCAGATATGCATTTTAAAAAAGCACACAGTCACAGTGATGTGCCTGATTATATCCCAGTTTGTAACAACATATTTCATGTCTGTCCTGAAGAAGGTCTACATGACCGAAATGTTGGCACTTTGAAATAAAGAGCATTTTGGCAAGTACTTGACGGTGTGCGGGACCTTTTTTCCTTTTTGCATTAGTAACAACATATTTCAAAATGACACATATTTTCCCATTGCTCCAAAGGTACTCATTTATTATACCTCATCATTGTATTCGGTAGACCGTTGCCAGTCCTGACCTTCCGGCGCTCTAACAATCAAGGTTCACATCATGGACGTTGGAGGGCTCCCAAAAAGTGGGAGGAGTCTGACCCCTCCAGCGACTAGTCAAGTGGTAAAGTGCTCTCCACATGAGGCACCACGTGACCTTCCACGTTGCCAGGACGGCTCGTCTGATTGCCACGGTATAAGGTGTCATTAAAAGAGAAGAAAGGGTAACGCAGGGTCACGTCCATGTTTTCCCCCCCTAACGTAAACTAAACTAAACTTACCCAGCATGCCGATGCCAAGCATGAAGGCGTCCATTCCGTAAGGCATGACGCGGGAGCGCCCCCTAGCCGAACCCGTGGGCGACATGACTTCCTTGGGCTGAGCCTTCTTACACTCCACCTGTTACACGAGACGCAGACGTGTTGTGGGATCGGAAATCAGATGCTGCTTGTTGTTCTCTGTGATCTTTATTTAACACGAATCAATGTGTAACTCTGATGGCATACAACATGTGTGCTTATACACCCCCTCAGGGTTAACCCGTTTAAAAACATATGACTAGAAACTGTTTTCAGAAAACTGTAAGCATTTGGCTTACACTTGTTACACGAGACACAGATATGTGGGATCGGAAATTAGATGCTGCTCGTTGTAACAGGTGTAAGCTAAATGCTTACAGTTTAAAAAATCAGAAAATCAGATGCTGCTCGTTGTAACAGGAGTAAGCAACATGCTTACAGCTTTCTGTAAAAACTAAGGATTTAGCTTACAGTTTTCTGAAAACAGTTTCTATACAGTATCAACCTGGTTCTTGAACTGGTTCTCAAACTTCTTCATATCAAGGAGCCCCACAATTGAGCAATATTACATGAGATGGTGTAATATTGTGTGCATGCAATTACATTAAAGCAAACCCTTGGATGTAATAATGCATTTACATTTACAACAGTTAAAGTTGTAGAAAGTTAAGAGAATCGCTGAAAAATGCTATTTTTTCAATGTCCGATGTAGTCACTACGACCACAAATGTCTCAAGAAACTAGCCAGCCTAGCCACCTAGCCTGTTGCACTCAGCTGAAGTCTTTGTATTGATTAGGCATTACTGAGTGCTGGTTTAGATAACTGCATGTGACATGTTTTGACCTGATCAGATTAGTTCCTCAAAACAACCTGTTGTAGAATTATATATTTTGGCCGCTGATCCCCATCTCAAACTACCCCCGAAGCAAAGATTTGTGTTAAAAACATCTGTGAAAGAACGATATTCAAGTTAAACCCTTGCATCCCTATGCTGGGGGGAACATTAGCAAAAAAAGATCTGCAAACTCACAAGCAATTATTGCTATTATATGGCTATTCTGGGCGAAGACATATCTTGCGCAGAGGAAAAAAGAGACAGTAGAGCGACTCAAGTTTAGAACATATTAGTGATTGAGTTATAAGGGTTTAAGTCTGTCTGAAAATACACGTTTGACATCAATCCGATATGTAATGAGCGACAGGGGGTTCCTGGCCCTGCTTGGTTTCTCTCTCTCTTTCAGATTCAGCAGAGGGGTCCCTGGCATGAAAAATGTTGAAGACACCTGGTGTAGGAAATAAAGAGTATAGGGAGAGCTCACCATCTTATTGTTGATCTCGTGGAAGTGAATCTCACAGACTTTCTCGACCACGTCTTCATTCTCAAACGTCACAAAGCCAAAGCCTGGAGAGAAGGAGGACACTTGATAAGACACCTGATTTATAGTTCATTACATCATTCATCCATCCATCTATCCGTCTATATCTGTCTATCTATCTCTCTATCTCTCTATCTATCTCAATCAAAACACTACTCTTATCCTGTGCTTCACACGTCACTTAATGCTGTTTCATGCTATGTAACACTAGAATTTCCCTGCAGGGATCAACGTTATCTAAAAAAAAATCACACTTGAAATGAAAATGTTGTGAAATGAGAGGTGGTCTGATCGGCATACATTAACGTTTTATCTGTACTTTGCTCAGCCAATCAAATCACTCACTATGTTGGTGATCAACCAATCACAAGCCAATATTTGTGTCCACACAAACCCGGGAAAAGCTGGGCATGGGAGGAAAACGCCACATGCTGTAACCTAAGAAGAAGTAGGTCAGCAATAGCTTATTATCAGCCGATAACACGCCGGAGTCTAGTATCCGAGTTGCAATGCGGACTGATCCCTGGGAGATGGGCTTGCTGAGGTGGAGCGCCACACCTAAAATCAGTTCCTCCCAGTATTGAGTACGAAATTGCTCATACGTTGAGTTGGCGGTGCCTGGGAATCGAACCCATGAACTTGTGGTCCAAGCGGGAAAGCTCTACCGACTGAGTTACCTGGACACAAACTAAACTAAACTAAACTTCCAACAACAAGTTTTCATTCATGTGTCAAATGTCAAGTGTACAATGAGTACACATAGATTATAATAAACACTTTTACCCATTTAGTCCTGACATTGTAGATTCTACAAAATGTTTGCTCTGAAAGAACATATCTAAAAATGCTGCGTTCTCACAATTTCCCCCCAAAATAGCAGCGCGCCACTCTGTGGCACGCTAGGAGCCGTGAACGCCTGCTTTTTTTCAATAAAAGTTAACACACCAAAAGTACAGTACAGAATAGTTTAAAGTAGAGCTATAAGACGTACTGTACGTGCTGCAGCAAACACTACAGCTACAGTAATAACCGCTTATCACATTTAACCCCCTTTCAACGAAACTATTATGCACTCATCCCTCATTCCCTCCCTCCCTCCCTCCCTGCCTGCCAGAAGGCCACGGCAAAGCCAGTAGGCTGTCATAATCGATCAGCCCTGTGGTGGGAGGCACTTACAGAGGCTTTGCCCTTATCCCGATTAACGGACTGGCTAATTAGCCTAGCCTTGTTCTGTTCCTCTCCTCTCCTGCTCAGCCCACAGGAAGGAGGAGGCCCAGGGGGTAGGGGGGGGGATCAATAGGGAGCCAGGCAAGACCTCCTCGGAGGAAGCGAGGAAGAGGAGAGAAGAGGAGGAGGAGAAGCAGAGTACGGACGACGAGGAGGAGGCACTGAGGACTGAGGGCCGAAACGGGAGACGGGGGGTTAGCGGTCAGTCAGTCTCACCTCTGTGTCTGTTGGTGGTCTTGTCGAACATGAGCATGGCGTCGTCGACCTGAGGGAGACAAACGGCACAGTTTTAACCCAGTGTTCCCTCTCTCTCTTTCTCTCTCCCCCACGAAGCGCCATATTGCCTGACCTCACCCCCTTCTCAAGTTCTGCGGGAGGCTGAGCAACAGATGGACAGAAGGGGGTGCGTGGGGAGAACGGAGGTGGGGGGTTACAGAAAGGCGAAGACAGTGAGCCGGACGGGGAGGGGGGCTTCGAAGAGACACAAAACCAATAATGCAGAAAGGCGAGAAGTCGCGGACTTACGGTATGCGCGTATACGGGGTTATGGTGACACACACACACACAAAATGGCCACAGAATAGTCAAATTTGTGTTCAGCTGCTAAGCCGCCTGGTTACAATCCCTCTCAGACAGAGCTCATAATCCCCCACGACCCCCCCAACCCCTCAGTTTTGCAAAGTTTGACATTCCCATGGCAACTGTACAAAAGGTTGTTCAAAAAGACAGAGAGAGAGAGAGAGAGAGAGAGCTTGAGCCAACGTCAAATATCGTTGATGAATAGTCAGACAGCACCAGTCTGGGACAAAGCTGGAAGAGAGAGAGAGAGAGAGAGAGAGAGAGAGAGAGAGAGAGAGAGAGAGAGAGAGAGAGAGAGAGAGAGAGAGAGAGAAATAAAGAGAAGCACACGGTCACAACCAAGAATCCTGTGGGCAGGTGTATGTATACTGGATAAGAGGAGTGACAGGTGGCGAAGCGATATGGAGAGGCAGAGCACAGTGGAACCACTGAGTACTGTAAAAAAAAAAAAAAAAAAAAGGGGGGGAGAGAGAGAGAGAGAGAGAGAGAGAGAGAGAGAGAGAGAGAGAGAGAGAGAGAGAGGGTGGGGGGGTGGGGAATGGAGCTAAAGAGGTGTACACAAAAAGAGTGAGGCAAAGTGGGAAGGGAGGAGAACGAAGAGACAAAAGAAGAGAGAAGGAGAGAGAGAGAGGGAGAACAAAGAGAACCTGGAGGCTTTTGTTTGCTGGCACAGTCGGCCATAATTCCTCCACCGCCTCCTCTCTCTCGCTGCTGCGACCTCTGTCTCTATGTCCCTCCCTCCCTTTATGGAGCAAAGACACAGGTGTCTGTCCTAACACAGTGTAAACTCCTTGCTGACATATTTTAACTACAAAAAGTAGTCCCAGTGGACCCAGAAAGCCGTCCATTAGTAAGCTTGGGTGCTGCAAGCGAACACCGAGGATTTCGCTGTGTAATACACAGACGTACCCGTAGTTACACATGTAAACATCAACCGACTCACTTTCTGTCCCAGACAGACAGACATTGCCACGTCGACAAGACAGAGGTCCAAATAAACATTTGGTAAGTTCATCGTTGCTCTCTGGGTCTATAATAAGGTCATTGGCAACGAGGATAGACTCCACCGTTGTCAACAACAGCGCTTTTTCCTTGCCACCGTCGTCACATAAGCACGTTTGATTCTGTCATGTCATGTCACATGCGTGTATGAGCGTTTAGTCTTTGGCCATGCGTTTGTGAGCTTATCATCACCCGTGTGTGTGTATGTATACATCTGTCTGAGTGCCCGCATGAGAGGCTGTGTGCGGCTGTAGACCCCCAAGGGCAGTTTGTCTACAGAAAGGTCAAGGGTGAGGCAGAAGGGCCTCCAGCCAGGGTGAAAGGGGACCTGGCTGTTGGCTGAAGGCCTCTCAAATCACCCACTCCTTCCACCCTGACATTTACGTAGCTCCAAGCCAGTTCCTCTACTCATCAACATCCCCCCTTTTTATAATTTAACACAGTGACTCTCAACGTGGGGTCTGGTGGCCCCGGGGGTCCTCGGTGGGGTTCCAGGGTGTCCCCAGTTAAATGATTGATCAAGTTAATCATCATCACTATTCGTGTACAGTAAAAACACGTAGAGCTCACAAAATGTAGTCTATTTTGATCAGTTCCTCTGTGTTATCTTAAACACTAAAGTACATACTGTAGATAGTAAAGGAATTCTGGACCAAATGACAGACCATCTTGGGCGATATTATGGCCAATAAAATCTTCAAATAAAATCAAACCAAAGTCTGTGACCTAATGCATATCAAATGCAGAGGACATTGATTCACCAAATGTGGGTAATTGATCAAATCTCAACTTATCTTTAGTCAACACTTTTCGAGCAATGTATATATTCAGCTGCAGTAGCAGAACAAGCCTGAATTTCCACATCCCCGCCACCAGCCAAATGTACATAATACACATTTTTTTTTGTGTGTGTGAGTGTACAAATGTAGCCAAATGGACATGTACAAGTCAGAGTGAAATTAACATAATGCCGTTTACGGTGTATGAACTGCAAGGAGGCCAGCAAGCTATAATATATATCGACAACAATATGGACAGTTACAGCAGTTGCATATTCAACGCTGGACCCTTCAAACTTAATTTTAATGGCGTACTGCTGGACGATATTCCTCTTCTCCCCTTTTCCCCTTCTCATCTTCTCTGTTATTCTCTCCCCAACACTCACTCCATCCCTTTGTCCTCAACAGGACAAGGCACAAAAGGTCCACTGAGGCAATCTAATCAGGAACGTCCATGGATGGCTGGAGCCTGCATTTCAACGTCCGTCCCTTGTAGTATCTCCCTCTCTGAAATCCATCCACAACTTATGACTGAGAGAGTTATGTTATAGTGAGTTGCAGCTAAAATGTACAGTGCTGCTAATACAGTTGGAAATAGTCATCGGGGACCTTCACAGTAAATAGGGAAATGTCCCGCAAGTTCAACTTGTGTTTGCTACTCATTAATGTCGACCTGCCCACCTGTAACTGTGAAATGTGTATATACCCTATTGGCCTGAATATAAGACTATGTCCCAATGGAAACATCCCAAAAAATGGAGTCGTCTTATATTCAGCTATACTATTTGACATTCAATGTTCTTTTTTCTGTAAATGGGTCTTGAAAAATGAGGGTCGTCTTATAAACGGGTCGTCTTATATTCGGGACAATACGTATTCTGTAAATAGCCATGTCCACACTCAAAATTACGCTGCTATTACACTATAGAACTGTGTAACAAGTATAGTGTCTGCACACTCTCAAAGTTTAAATTTGATAAGTCAACACTGGGGGCTTTACAGTGTAACAAGTTCCAGCAAACAATATTGTTTTTGTCACCAGACGTTTTTTTTTTCCACAGCGAAAAGACATATTTACGAGATGAGTAATCCTCAGAACTCCAGTATGCAAATAGCTGCTGAATAAACTAACAAAATATTTGTCTAGCTTTGTACAATGGCATAATAGCCCCAGTGAATCCCCCCATACCCCATCTTTGCCCCAATTCCCTCTCTTGCGCTTCCACAGCCCAGCCCAGCCCTCTCACTCTCTCTCTCGCCCTCCCTCTCTCCCCTTTTGTCGGTCCATCATCTATTCTCTTCCATGCCTTTTCAAAGTCCTTCAGCGTCTTTGGGGGGAGGACAAACATTTGGACATACAACATCTATTGACAAAATGTCCAAACAAACTTCCTTTCGTTGGGAAATTGGCTAACCGTTAGATATGCAGATAGAACTTTACTCATGCCACAAGTTTGGTTGTCACGGCAGTATGAAACAGTTACAGGAAAAAAGGAGACCCAACTAAGAATAAAACTGACTGGTATTACAGTGGGTTTGGGGACTATTGGTCAACTACTTTAGTTTACTTTACTTTACAATGTTACTCAACTTATGATTTGACCGTCCACCCCCCCTAATACTCCTCCTCCACCCCACCCTGCTGCCCCACACACACTCCCTCGCCCCCTCACCCCCCACAGCCTTCCTTCTTCAACACAAAAACCCTTACCCGCTGAATTACTTAGGGACAATGGACAGGCCAGGTCACCACGGTAACAGGCCAGAAGGGGGTTGGGGGTAGGAGCAGCTGTTACATCAGATTAATTCAAATTCTGATAATCCCCCCCCCTTCCTCACCACCGCCATACACTCACTACAAAACTTTTCTCCCCTCCCCAGGGTCCCTAACGTCGCAGGCTGCCTCCAGCGACGCGGCCTGCACCTCTACCAACCTCTCAGTCTCATTATTTTTCCCCCTTCGTACCCTCTCTCTCTACCTCTTTTTCTCTCTCTCTACCTCTTTTCCCCCGGCCTTCTCCAAGTAACTACTTAGTTCCCAGGCGGCTCCCGAAGTTTTCCTTGAAAGGGATAATGTGCCGTGAATCAACTACATTGGCATCTGAATGAGAATCATTTTGTGAAATAAAACGCATGGGAATTCTGTCTCGGTGCTCTTGGCATAGCGGACGGACAACATGGCGTCGACGTTGACCCCAGCGTTTCACTGCACATACTGACTCGAGCGATAAAAGGGCAGTGCAACGCACACAATGTAACGTGACAGTTCAAGACAATACAACGCAGCAGACGGTATGCGGTATGCCTCACTACTGCAATCACAGCGCATGCACAGTACATTCAAGCTATGAAAACCACACAGTACGATCAGAGGTGCACCAAATAAATATCACACGTTTTGTCCAGAGACCTAAGCAAAAACAGCACCCAGGGAGCTACTTATGAATCCTCAGGCTGATTTTCTAGTTCAGGTTAAAGAATGCAGAAGATTAAAAGACAAGCCGCAGGCTAGTACATAACACAGCTGTAGCTACTCAAATTTATAATGGGTGTGTTTGATTTGGGTGTGCCTTTGTGCAGGGACAGTAGTCAACAGTATTGTCAGTGCACGTTGACGCACACTCATTAACACTCATTATTAATCTGATTAGGGCGATGCCCTTTGGGAATGCATGCCCCCCCTGGTTATGCAACACCCACTGTACTGACTGTACCTGTTGTCAGAGTACTTAGTGCAGCACTCTTTATCATAGTATTGGAGCCCAGCCTATGATACGTAGTCTATGATGTTATACTGTATTGGTGCAATTGGTGGCATCAGGGATCTCCATAGACGTCACACTGATAAGATCTAGTATATGCGGGCATAGGCTGGATTAAAAAGAACCCAAACTGCCATACATAAGATCAATAGAAAAGTGGTCACTGGCACTGACTGCACCAATAAACGTTCAGGTGGTGTTTTTTGTTGAGGGGGTTGTTTACTGTGATCACTCCCTCTTGAAATAATTTATATACCCTTCGGTTAATGGTTTCAAACCGGTTGTCTTCAAATCCCTACCTCCAGTCGCTGTCATTACCTGCAAGGTGCAGAGGGATAGACCACCTCAAGACCCGGGAGTGATGCTTGCCCACATGCAAGCAATAGAGGTACATTTTACAGCATGATCCGTCGTGCGATCTTGTCAACACATTGAGAACGTCCGAAATAGTGACTAACAAGATCACAACAGTCTAGCTGTTGTGTGAGCTTGTACATCATCAATTCTCGACATGACAAAGTATATACTGTATTTCTCACAACATAACAATACTATGGCAGCAGTGAAACTAGCCAGTCTCACAACGTTTCACAACGCTGTGCATTGTGAGCTCGTAGAGCTACGCTTTTCTTCATTTACGTTAAGACATGCCCGAAATAGAAGCGGCCACATGGAAAATGATTATCACTTCTATAGATAAATATAGTTTTTACACTCACCTTTCCAAACTGGTCAAAGTACTGCTTGACATCCTCTATGGTTGTGGTCACTGACAGACCTCCCACAAAGATCTTCTTAGTTCGGGTCACTAACTGAAAAATAAAAATGAAAAATAAAATGAATTTAATGTCACCTCTTGCATCTATCACAAGGTAATAAAGTAACCACTTGAACCCTATTTACAACATCAAATCTCGTGTGTCGCAACACACCGTGTTGTGAGCTTGTACAGGTCTGCAGTTCAAGTAGTTGAGCTGTTTATTTGTTAGGATCCCCATTAGCTGTGCCCTAAAAGAACAGTTTGTTTTCCTAGGGTCCACATATAATACTATGCATATGAAAACCAAAACATGAGCAAAAGTGCGCAGTTACATTTTCAACTATACTCAAGTAGTCGCCTAGCATCACGTTAGCTTGTGCACCAGTTATTTTTGGCAAGTGACACTGCCATACTACATAGTATAAACTAGGCTTAACTCTGTGACTGGCAAACAAAAAAACAAAATGTTAAGCTTAGTTTGCAGATAATCTATAAACAAAAGTGGAAACCAGAGTGACTGCGTTTGCATGTGTTTGTAAAACCCCACTAATTTCCAGTACTTCTCCATCACATAACCTCGCCTTTACAGTATGTCTGTGTATCTGTGCAGTTGTGAAGGTTTATGGTAACACATGATCACTACCAATGTTGTGATGTCAGCGGCAGTCATGTTCATCAGATTACAAGGTTTTAGTCCAGATAGAATGTAAGCTGTTGCACAGAGAGAGACCGACCTGCGCTGAGAAACAGACCCTTACAGCGACTCTATTTCACTCACCTTGGGCTGGGCTCTACGGGGGAACGCAACTTTTGGATCAATCTACAGGACAGAATACAAAGACAGGGAAAAGTCAGTTTAGTCATCATGTCTTGGTACCAATGAATGATCAACTTTGTGTCTTTCGTCGGTGTCCTTCCTTTCCAGAGTAAATCTCTAAAATGAATGAATATATTTGTCTTTCATATTTTAACCTGCTAGGAGGAGCCCTGTGTAGGTGATATTTTCACAGTGAATATGAATCACAATGAATTCACTTGGATTTAGTGCAATAACGCATCTCTGACTTGATTTTAGACTGCTTGAATTGTTCTGATGTCATGTGTAAATAACACTAGTCTGGCACTCCACACAGGCTAAATCATTTATTCACAGAAACACAGCTTTCATATCATGTTTTTCCACAGCCCTTCTGTGAAGAAAAATAATAATGACGTAATCCTGCACACTTTAAAACACAGGAAATCTTCAGTTCTTTGTCAAAGGTATATGACACAGTATACTTGCTGGGCACTCATGTGGCATTAATAACTTAATTGTCAAGAAAGTACAAGTCAATTCATCATTATAAAAAAAAAAAAACATTTTAGGGGCACCCACTGGCCTGGTGGTCCAGGCACATGGCACATAATATAGGGCCTATATTGTCAGGCTAGAGCCTATATTATAGGCTCTAGCCTGACAATGCGTCGCGCATTCAAGTCCCGTTTGTGACGACCTTTGCTGCGTGTCTCTCCTCTTCTCTCTGTCCCTTCTTTCCTGTCTATCACTGTAACTTTCAATAACGCCATAAAAGCCCAAAACAAATGTAAAAATAAATAAATAAAACATGTTGAAAATGACAATGGCTTGACGCCGGATCAGAAATGAAAACGTCATATCGTGTTCACCTGGTCCAAGTGCCTGGCCGAGACTCCAGACCAACCAGACTCAGGCTTCTCATCTGTTTGTGTGTACTACTGTAGATGCATCTGCATGTGGTCTCATATGGTTTTGTTTGCTTGCATGTGCGCAATTTTGCGTGTACCACCACCACAGTACGCGTGAGCGGCATGCGTCTGTGCACATGAATGTCCATATGGGCCGGCCGGCAGTGTGCATATGTGTGTGCCAGTGTGCAGGTGGAATGTCTGGGAATGTCTGCGGATCACCCCGAGACCTGCCCCTCGTCACTAAACCATGTGACATGTGATCTCCTGGAATCTCACACAGGCACTACAGTCGCAGACGCATCTCTCCCCCGCAACGAGAGGGAGAGAGAGGGAGAGGGAGAGAGGACGATGTAGCGACAGAGGGAGCGAAGGACGGCACAGAACGTGAGGGAGACGAGGACAGAAGAGAGTGGACGCAGACAGTGGAGCAGAGGAGGAGTGAGAGCTGTCAATCACACACACACGCGCGCACACATACAAGCACGCACACACACACACACACACACACACACACACACACACACACACACACACACACACACACACACACACACACACACACACACACACACACACACACACACACACACACACACACACACACACACACACACACACACACACACACACACACGGCAGGTCAACCTTGTTTTGTTTGTTTGTGTTTGTTTGTTTTTGCCCTCCTCTCCTCAGTGCTTGATGACATAAAAAAGTGAACAAAAATAAAATTCAGGTGAAATATTAAGTGACCGGTGATGATTCATCACACCCATGTTTTCAGCGGATCCTCTGCTCTGGAACGTTTCCGTTTTAGAACCGCAAAGAAAGAAGGTTTAGTTCTAAAAGTACGATTTGTCAATTTCCACACCACTAGTGCTACTTCAATGTTCAAATGGTAATAATCTGTTAATGCAGTTTGATACGCAATGGCCTAAAAATAAATAAAAAGCCATTGCATCCCTATGCACTACTGAGCCCAGAAATTCAGTTTGGACAGAGAATGACAACATGCCATGAAGATGCATACATAGACAGGCTAAAGAACTGGAATTCGTAGACCTCTATATTAGTCTATGCTGTTCTAATACAGCTAGAGAACATCTAGACTACACCGTACTGTACTGCTGTACGTAATTATTATTTTCAAGCTATGAGACGGTGAGACAGTACAGTGCTATGATTAGTCCGTAACCGTAAGAGGGTAGAGTAGAACTAGAATAGAGAAGCTATAGAACCTCTATGGTAAAACGCATGCGTTTACCAGAGTAGGGTACAGTGATTCTACTTGAATAAAAAAGAGTTGACGTCACTGCAGGTTTTTCTAGAGAGCAGAGTGAGAAGACTAGGCTAGACTGGAGTATCAGATGCAGTTCTACTTGTTTAGTTTCTATGTTTGGCTAGACTACTCTGATAGTCACCTCCGTGTCACCAACCCTCCTGACGTCCAACACTCCTGTGCACATTCAAAAACAAACAAACAGACACACACACAAACAAAATCAACATGCGGCAACACACATCCGTGGGGGAAGGAAATTGTGGACATTAAACACACAGAGTGGAGGTGGTGTGGTGAAATCAAAACGGTTTTACGTGGAAAAACAAGTTTTATCGTCCAAAATGGCGAACAGGCCGAGAGGCTTCGACTATAAAGTAAAGGCAGGTTCGTCAAAAAGGCACACATTGTGTGACTTTACAGGTAAACATGCTACCCGCCTTTTCTTTCATATTGAATTACACTTATTACAATGGAGAGAAACAACAAGTTTAGCAAGATTTAGAGAGGTCAGAGGTTCTGGGTTTTAGGGAGAGGCCGCGGCTCAAGCCAAGGGCCGACTCCTCTGTGCTCAGAGGGAAGGTAACAGAGAGCCTGAACTTAATACCAAGAAGGGTTTATCAAATCAGGGCAATCCCCATTGACCAATTACAGCGCAGCAACACAACAGTTGGTGAGGTGCACAGCCTGTCACCGCACCCTGGCTAGGAACACACTTACTCCGACACTGATTGGTCAGGACTTAGGCTGGCACACACTCCAAGTAACATATCTGTGACTCAGAAGAACGACCCAAGCTTGTTTCCTCCAATCCTATTAGCCTTCAGATCCATACTAATCACAGATGGGGGGGGTTATCTTTCCTGCTGTCCGTTCCTCCTCCCCCCTACTCCTCCCTGGCCCGCGTGACGGCTCTGACAGCAGCAAAATGGTTAACGGAGGCAGGGACGCCGTCGCCGCGCCACAGGCCTCCCTGATGTTCCTCCGCATTATGCAACTCGGTCGCAGAGGGAAGAGAGATCTTTAGCAGGACTTCAAAAGGTTTGAATAGAAACATGATTCCACAAACCTGCACTTTGATTCAACCTCCCCCCCCCCCCCCCCCCCCCCCACACACACACACACACACACACACACACACCACCACCACAACCACCAATTTAACAGGAAGCTAGGAGTTGTGAACAGAGACAGACACCCTGTGGGGTAACTATAAGAACAAGCACTTGCCTAAATCCCTGTAAAAACTTGCGTTCCCATGCAAAGCCGAGGGACAGACTCAGAACTTGTTTGCTCCAGTCATGTCTGACTGTACCACGTGCTGTTTACATTTCTGACTAATAAAAGTATTCTAAAACTATCTTTATCTACCCCCGAACAGACACGATGCATGTCAATGCATTTATTTAGATCAGTGGCTTTCAACGGGTGGTCCGGGGACCATCAGGATTCCATGTGTTCCCCAGGCTAAATGACGGGAAGTTGTTTAATCAGATGTAACTCTTTCAGAACGTGAACATTAAAACAAATGGGCCCTTGCGGGTCCATTTGGTTTCATGTTTACACTCTGAAGAGTTAAAATATTCATCATCTGAATCATCTAAAAACTAAACAACTAGAGATCTAGGTTTGCCTGTTATGTTTCAGAAATCCATCCTGGAATTGTAATTAAAGGAAATAGTAGAAATCTTTAGTTTTGGGGCCTGTGGGGCTAAAATGTCATCAAATGGTGGTCCATGGCTCAAATGCCGAATAAATAGTGGTCCCTGGTATCAAAAAGGTTGAAAACCACTGATCTAGATTACTGTATTTTCAACCTGGAGCCCTCCATGGAGCAAAGGCCTCATAATTCTCTTGCCGGAGAAGTTCAGTCAGTCGCAGCATGGCACATTCTTTCTGTTGCCACTGGAGAACTTTTCTCTCCCCACTAACAGGATAACCTGTCTGTGAGAGAGAGGGGGCAGGGAGTGCACTCTGTAAAAAGGGCCTACTCTAGTCTACTCACCATCCAACCCCTGTGGCTGATCACTGAGCTCTCTCCATGCCAAACACACACTTTCTAAGGCCACCACAGCCCCCGCCCGCGCCACAGACACGCCCTAATGCCAGCCACAAGGGGCCCTGCCACGGCTGACAACCCAACGCTGGGCCCACAGGCTGATAAAACGCGTACGTGATCAAGTAAAAAATACCCCCCCAAAAACGAAACGGAGGTAGATGAGCACATGTGTACTTTTCTTTACCTCTTTTGTGACATTCACTTTTGGGCAGCAGTGATTGCTAAAAGGCTAATATTTTATTTTTAATGAATAATGAATTTATTGTAAATGATGTGCAGCGTTATGTTGTCTTTGTCTTTGTGTCAAAGCCATTATTCAAGAATTGTGAGTGAGTGAGTGTGTGTGTGTGTGTGTGTGTGTGTGTGTGGGGGGGGTCACTATGGAAACAAACCCCATGGTGAGTTAGTGCCGCCAAACCATGATGGCCCTACTTGTCATGGCTGTTGTGCCTGCAAGTGACACTGGCAGTGGGTCGTTAGAGGAAGACAAATTTAGAATTTCAGACGTCTTTCTATCGTTTCTACAACATGTTTTTCTGACCTTCAACTGGATCCAAGTCGAGTTAAGCATTGTATATATTAAAATCAAGATATGTGTTTTTTCATTTAGTCATTATAATTTTATAGCTCATCTTCTTTTCTACTACAGTTTCCTACGTCTTGTCCAGCACTCCCATATGGGCCTAGAAGTGACAAGGTGTGCTGTTAAAAAACATAAAAAGGATGGTGAAAAGTCCTCTGCACATTTCAGTACAGTGAGTAACCCACAGCCATCACCACTCCCACCAGAGAAATGGGGGGAACACAGTGGTCCCTATGGTGACCAACGGGCCACATTGTTCCCAGACCGCCCACATTCATTACTGACAAAAGACACATACACTCGCCCTTTAAAATGCAGAGATTTTAGGTTTTTAAGTACAGTAGTTCCGTGCCGGCGAAAGAGAAGCAGAATGTTTGCCACTTTGAGGATTGTTTGTTTGATTAAATTGTCACGGGATAAAAAAATACTGGGTTGAAATCCAGCATGGTGATGACGAAGAATTGGTTTATTGCGTGACTCACAGCTTTTATCTTGATGGTTTCAGGTTGCAAATGTCCTCATAATTGTGCCATGAAAAACTTGTCATATCTAGTGTGGGACAAATAACTTCACATAAAGAGTCCACTTCAATGAAAACAAATCAAAGATTTGGTAGTGAGCAGCACAACCCTGCACGGGTCCCCTTGTTTCTATGGAAATTGACACTGAGGCTCCAGCGAAACACTTTGTGGCCTGTTCGGCCACAGAGTGAAGCAAAGTGGAGTGAAGGAGAGCATTCTCTGTTGTGTCTCACTGACTATTAGGGTTAGGGTTCTGTATCGATAAATGGCCAACAACACAGAGCACACAGGGGGAAATAAACTATGGTGTTGGGCCAAAGAGAACCCCCCCAATTGTGTAGTTTTTAGAATAAAATAATAATCTAGTTGTTGATGTTGTGGGGGGCGAGGTGTGTGGGGGTGGCATAGTGGAAATGTTGCAATGTTTACAGTTAAATGGTTTTGATTATTCCGACAGATTGCTGTTCAACCACATGCGTACAACATGGAGCTATAGGACCGGAGTTGTGGAGGTGGGAAGAAGTAAACACAGAGAACTCACTGTTTTTGAATCCAGCTCATGCCTGGTCTGGGCCAAAACTTTATCCACACCAGCCTGGTCAACAAAAGTGACAAACCCGAACCCCCTGTGAACACATAAAGAGGAAGGAATCAGTGACCAGAGTCGTTGGGGACGGGACGGAGGTGGTGGCGATGACAAGAACGAGTAATGAATGATATCATATGAGCAGTGTGGAAACATGTTGGACAGATACACTTTCGGTTACGGATGGCTGGGAAGCCACCAGGCCTGATGGGCGCACAACTCCCTTACCTCGAGCGCTTAGTAACTGGATCCCGCATCACCATGCACTCCTTCACCTCACCATACTTGCAGAAATACTCTTTCAGCCCCTCTGGAAAAAGACAATGACATAGATCATAGGGTAAATATATAAAGAATTAGCTTAACGCATATATTTATTTATATTAAAAAAAATAAAAAGAAAAGAAAAATCTCACAGAACTTGTCACTTCAGAATAATATTGACAGTCTTTATCACATGGGTTTCATTGTAGTGGTCAGATTTAGCTTAAATTGTCAGCTTAACACTTTTTAAAATGGACAAAATACCAGCTAGTAAACACAGCTTGAAACTATACAACTGTATAACTATCTTATTACGTGGAACTTTTATCTGGGGGTCACTTCGATTTGAATCCAGCGTAATGCTTACATTCTGTTATATGAAATCAGGAGGCAGCACAGCAGCCTGAATTTAATTTGAAACCGGTTTAATATTAAAAGGTAACAGGGTTCCAGGAGACGGCAACTAAGCAAGCAAAAAAAGACCGGCAGACAAAAACTTTTTAAAGCAAGATGATGTGAGTGCGCCGTGACTATAAAAACAAAGAGGATAAAAAACTCTTACCTTGTGTTGTTTGCCAGCTGAGTCCACCGATGAACATTTTGCTGAAAGTAAAGATTACAGGGAAAGAACATTAACATTGAGCCCATTCATAGAGGCGCGGTATGAATCCACTTCCAATCCGCCGCATTACCCTGAAACTTAACTAACAACTGACTATTTATGACAATCCACACGAGGCGATTCAAAGAACGGTCTCTTATCCGAAGGTGTGCAGACAGTGCGTCCCACTCTCTGACTCCACATGGAGCAACGAATGCGCTACTCCGTTGCAGAAAAAAGTGTCAACCTGAGTGCAGAATCACTACTGTCCCTGTCTGTCCTCGGCAAATGCACGGGGACTTCTCGCGACTCGCCTACAGGCTCCGTTTCTGGGCTGTATCCCGAAGTACCTGTAGTTGGTGTATTTAAAGAGATATAAGCAAGAAAGTTTTTTTTTTTTACCAGGGGTCGTGAGGGGAGTCCGCGGAGGACAGGCTACTCTGGCTCCCTTCCGTCTCCATTCCGTGCCCGTAGGTTGTGTGTGTGTGTTCGGTTCGGCTTTTTTCCCCGTGCCGTGCCGTGCGGGTAAAACAGAGGAGAGTAGTGAATGATGGGCCGAGCGGGGGGGTGGGGGGTGTTGGCCAAGGGTTAGATGCAGAGAGACTCCACCTCCTCCTCCTCCTCCTCCTCTCATCCTACTTCCACCTCCATCCTAAAGTCTAAAGAAGTTCACAAAGTGGTGTATTCTCTCTTTTATTCTTATTTTAAATAGGACTATATTTTGTAATGGCTCATAATTTGACAGTTTTTAAAGGCATAATAAAATTGTTAATACATACTGTATGTATAAACCCTGTAGACTTTATATAGGCTACTGAACAAAAGTACATATAATTGCACTAGACATAATAAAGATAAAATAAACCTTGTAAGGAAGAAGTTGATAAACAAATACAGTTGTATTGTGTGCCTTTTGAGATGTTATTCTAATTTCATTTCATTGGTGTTTAATAGTGTCAACAACAGTCCTATAGTGCAGTAGGCTAGCCTAGAGCGAGGTGTATTTCTGGCTCCTGAGTCCTAATTCAACTTCCATACTGCAAAACCAACTTAATGTGATATGTGAAAATGTGTCCGTGTGGCATTGCAGGATGTTAGTGTACTGCATTCATTGCTGGGTCTTAGAAGTATTCAATTAGTACCAAAGCCAGCTCTAGCTAATCTCCTTCTCAACACTGCAGCCCAACATGTGACCTGTTAACCAATGTAAGGCCGATCAATGTGTAGCTCCAGTCATTTAAAGAAGACAATGACAATTGGGACTCACAGTGGGTGTACAAT
Organism: Benthosema pterotum; assembly: GCA_039105355.1. Classification (NCBI taxonomy): domain Eukaryota; kingdom Metazoa; phylum Chordata; class Actinopteri; order Myctophiformes; family Myctophidae; genus Benthosema; species Benthosema pterotum. The sequence continues at coordinate 42,894,795 of CM076972.1, forward strand.
ACTGTAATATGTTTTCCCTAGGTCAGAACATTGTTCCAAAACATGGGGACCACAGTCTTTTTTACACGTCACACTGACGTTTTGTTAATTATTGTAGACCACCATCTGTACACATTGAGTGGTTGTTTTCTGTTTTCTCACCATTCATTTGAATCACACTATGCACCAGGCATCAGAGTCCTGAAACATAAACCCTAAAACATGCCATTTTGCAGATTTGAATATCTGAATGAGGCTCGTTGATAACTTTTTAAATTCCATTTTCACACACAGCTTCTGAAACAAAATGTGTTTAATCCAAACGGCATACTATGGGTGTAAAAACAGCATAATATTCCCAGATTGCCAACAATACAACCAGCCAACAGTGGAACAGTAGAAGGACCAAAGCCACATAGACACCTGCTGTGTTTTGCCTGCCACACTCTCTTCCCTCAGCAGATGAACAGATGAGGCTCCGAAAGTGGGACAGGGGCTATTTGGACAGGAATTAAGGGGTGTGTTAAATTTCTGCATGCATGATCAATGGGGTTGAATGGCGGGGTTGAGAGGGGTAGCCGGGCGGTGGGGTGCACACTAGACTGAGGCTGTGAGAGAGAGAGAGAGAGAGAGAGAGAGAGAGAGAGAGAGAGAGAGAGAGAGAGAGAGAGAGAGAGAGAGAGAGAGAGGACCTTCACTAATGAGACTGCTGAAGACAGCAGGCAGAGAACAATCTCTGTTCTGTCTAATTACCAATCAACATAGCTTTTGAATTCTTTCCTGAATTAAAAAAAAAGGAGTGGAAAAAAGCAGGCAGCCTACTTTTGTATCCCACGTGTGGTCCTTTTCTAATGACAGGCCCAGCTTGTACAGTTGTGCATTAGTCAGAACAGTGTGTGAACAGTTTAAAATCCATACACTGCCCCCTGGCCCTCTTGGTGAGGATTGTCTTCTGAATAAGTACAATGGGACTTAATTACAGGTCAGTGGTATGTCTCAGGGAGATAGAGGGAGCACTGTTTCCCTTCCAGATACAGTACAATGCCATCTTCCCAAGGGTAGGGTGGGTAACAAGAGCTCCACACAAAAAGGTGGTGATAGGCTGAACCTGAGAATGCGACAAGGTGATCCATAGAGAGAGAGAGAGTGAGAGAGAGAGAGAGAGAGAGAGAGAGAGAGAGCAAATTCTAGAGAGTGGGAGATGTAGACAGAAAGAGAGAGAGGGAGAGACATGTGTTAAGTCTCAAAGGCTTTCCTCCATTCATGCTGACCTCTTTCATTTCCACTCGTACAACTTATCGTCCCCACCAACTCTCTTTTGTCAGAGACGAGAAGAATAGACACAAAGCAAGTCTTTGGGAGATAATCTTGAAATTGCAGTGGGAAAATAGTGCATTTTCAGCACAAAAAACAGGTACTGTAGGATTACAGTAACTACACTACAGCCATTACCCTGCCTAATGCTTTCTATGGGACCAATTCATAATGGGTTCCGTTCAAGCTTGTTCATAGTTATGCAGTACTTGTGTTCACATAGTGTAAAAGGTCAGTACGCCTTTAAATGACATCTTGCTAGAAAGTGGTTCTGTATTGATTAAAAATAGGTTAGTATAAAGTAGTTGAAGTTGAAAATATTATAGCAGTAGTTTGGTACCACAGGGAAAGAATGTCAACAGGTGGACAAATGCACAGTAAAATTTTTATTTTATTTAATTTTAAATGTGTGGATGGAGATAGCTCCTTATAGGTCATTTTTACGCAACCCCTGACAAATCTGTTTTACATTGATAACTTATGATAACTTAAACACTTACATACACCGAAAACGTTCAGTAAAGAGATGTACAGTATAAGAAAAAAAGGAGCTGACCAACTACAGAACCAAAGGTCAAGCTTACTATGGGTGTGTTTGGATATAATGCATTGTGCTCCTGGTGTGCAAGTCCGAATGCACCCTATAAGTTTTGAGGGTGTGAATGATTAAAAGTCACTAACAAAAATACAAATTTGCACACAAACTGATGATAAATGCTGTTCCAGTTGTTCAACCAGAAGATGCACACATCCTGAAACCTATTTAGAAACCATGCTGCCCAACAAGTTTATACAACGGCACTCTCTAGTGGTAACTGGTAACACACTCTCTGAATCACTTTCCTGTATTCATAAGGCCTACTACTTTGGCCTATATTTGATTATTTCAGGCTTGGAGGGTGGCCCCATGCTTGGATATGAATGTCGTCAACTCAGTCACTGAATGTGCCTTTGGAGAAGGAGGCTAATTCATGTTTACATCTCTGCCAGTAGTATCAGCAACTATGTTTGCTTCAATTCAACTTCCATGTTGCAAAGTAGTTGCCTGCAATGGGAGTAAAGTTGGATTGTTGGGCACTCTGCTCCTGTATTGTTGAGATTTGATTGGAATGTTCTGTATTGAAACTGAAATAATGCAACATCCCTGATATATGCCAAAACTTGTGTCATTGTAAAACCACAATCCATAGACACAATAAAATGAATTTCACAACAGATAGAGCAACAGACGTGTTCACCACCCCAACAGCCTGGTTGGTATTTGCTTCTGTTTTCAGAGATACGCCGATAGATATACGACTCTACATGTTGTTTTAATTCCACTTGTTGTTTTTGATGCACTTTGTTCACTGTTAGGCACTGAGAAAGCGAGGACAAAGTTCACAGGACGCATGTAAGGGGGGTGGGGGTGAAGAGGAAAAAAATTGACCTTTGAAAGCAAAACAGCAGGTGGAGAGCTAAAACCAGGCGGCTCCATACACATCGCAAGGAAAGTCAAACAGGGAAAATGAAAGCATACCATCTCTTACTCTTGAGCTGAAGAGGGATTACAAATAACAATAAAAAAGACCATATGCCTAGTGTATGGTTGGAGTTTATCTACTGTATGGTAGTGCGCATGAAAGAGAGCAGTGTGTGTCTGCGTGTTTGCATGTGTGTGTTTTGTTTGTGCGGCAGAAAGCAGTAAGGAAGACATTGGTGTAATGGAGGGAGAGGAGAGGAACGGGGAAGGCTATAGGTCCAGCCGGCTGTCTGCTCTTCAAGAGCAGCTGGTCTGGGCCCTACTAGACTCCGGACTGTCCCGGGACGTCCTGGTCCAAGCCCTGGGTGAGCTGGAGGGAGAGCGGGTAGCCGGTGGAGCAGAGAAGCCAGAGAAGGGCGATGGAGAGAGTTCAGAGGAAGGAGAAATGGATTTTCCACCCCCAATATTCCGGGAATTGGAGCGGCTTCCGCCAGAGGAGGCAGCTAGACAGAGGGCTGAGGTGGACCAGCTACTGCAGTACGTAGATCACATTCCATATGGTCACTCTCTTCTGGAAACGATTTGGTAGCAACAATCTTGTCCGTATTCTTTTAAAGCTGTGGAAGTTTGTGCTCCTAATAACAGGAGGACATCTTCAGGCAAGCATATATTTTGACGATTTCTACAAAGGCTGCACAAGGAGTATTCACCCTCCTGACTTGATTCTCACACTTCTACCTGTACCCTTGTACTCCTCACAGAACCAAGCATACACCAGACATTTGGAAACGGCTGTTAATTTACCTGATGTCATCATTTTTTATGCTTTATTCCTCAAAATTGTCGCCCCCCTCTCTCGTGCTCCTCCTCCCTCCTTCTCTCGCTCTGTCTCTCTTTCTGCGATCTCTCCTGGCCTCTGAGGTGAATTTAAAGGAGGGTACCTCCTTTCCTAGTTACTAATTACCCCACCCCATCATTATTCTCTGGCCATTTCTTAATAAAAAGCTACATGCTGGGGTTAAGACTAATGGAGCAGGGGCTGGACATTTGAGACAGTGTTTACTCAAACTGGGGTTTCTTTTTCAAATGTAAAACCTTCTTATTAGCCATGCTATGTATCCTTATATTACTATAGTTTTGTTGCATTTAAAGAGGATAGAAATATTAACAGGGAAATAAAAATTAGAGAGCAGGTGACAAACTCTCCCACAATTCCTAGATTTCAAAACGGTATGTTGCTTGGTAGAGTTGCACATGGATGTATAGAACAATTAGTTCATACCTGCTTGTTTAAACCTGTTACATTAGCGTTCATAAAGCTGACAAAAGGGTTGTATTTTACTCAGCCGAGATCTGAGCGTGTTGGACTTTGACCTGCTGTATTCTCCCTTATCTCTCTGTCAATAAGGCTCTCTACTCAAAAAATTCTCAGGGTTAATTTAACCTCTGAGGGAAACACTGGATCCTTATGGATCAATTCTTATGCTCTCATAGTTAAACTAACACAGACATTTTACTGTGTACTTCCTCCACAGCAGAAATTAGGTTTGTCCCTGTCCCTAAGTACTATGATTGATAATAGAAATAGTGATATTACAATGTTAATAAGCATGATTTTACCATAACCTTCTGAGTTAACTGTATAGAATAGTAGCCTATTGTAGCCTATTATACCAATAATTAATAAAGGGGAGGAATACAACAAATATCAAATGAAGAATTAATATTACATTATTGCTGCTGCAATGGCTGAGGTAATTTTTACTCTTATGCACTCGTATACAAGATATCGATAAAGAAAAAAGACTCGAAATTTGAGCAATAATTTAAAAAAGTAGTTTACCACCACATTCTGCCCACTCATATACGTTGTCCTAATAAACTGTTATGTTAAACTTATGAAGAGAAGGGTTGCCCTCAGTTCTTTGCTATAATAAAAGTATTGTACTACTTAGGTCCAATAAATATCACAATATAACCCATTGTAAGCTTGCATATGAGACATTTACTCTGTTTTCAGTAATTGGAAAAAAATGGGTGTAGATTTGTGATCATTTGGGGAAAGATCACCTATGATAACACAATATTATCATTGTTATTAATAATAATGTTAATTAATATGCTTAATAGTTGACTCCTCAGGTGTGCATTATTTACAATAGATTAAATACCAAGACAATTGACTGTCTGTGTATGTATCTGTAACAGAGAGGACCCATGGCGTGTTGCAAAGCTGGTCAAGAGTTACATGCAGCAACACAACCTCCCCCAGAGGGAGGTGGTAGAGTCCACAGGACTGAACCAGTCACACCTCTCCCAGCACCTCAACAAGGGCACACCCATGAAGAACCAGAAAAGGGCCGCTCTGTACAGCTGGTACATCAAGAAGAAATGTGAGATTAGCCAGCGTGAGTATCCAGCCAGCTGTGGAGCAGCTCGTAAAAAGTTGCCTATAATACCTTTTATATTGGCTTTTTTGTCTTCTTCTCTTTTTATTTTATTTTCAGGTGTGGTTAATTCAGCCAGATATGAAATTATCAACACACAAAATTTTGAATCCCTGCAAAAGTTATAAATTTCAGCTTTAACATTCCATGTTTATGAGAATAAAGAGAAGCCTGCACTCAATAAGACGTCCATTAAAGAGAATCAGCATTATTAAGGTTCAGCCAGCATCCCGACTTTGAATTTAAAAGTTTACTCACTGACTGTCCCATCCAGAATTCACCAACGCCAGACACGGCCTTACATCTGTGGAGGACCAGGTTGATGAGACCAAGAGAGGACGGCGAAACAGGTTCAAATGGGGACCCGCATCCCAGCAGATCCTCTTCCATGCTTACGAACGGCAGAAGAACCCCAGCAAAGAAGAAAGAGAGGGATTGGTGGATGAGTGCAATAGGTGAGATATACAATATGAACGGAACCAAAGAGCAACATTGACATTCATGTATCAGTGACATTGAAATTTGCAAAATCCCTGTCCAGGCCCTAGGGACACATGTACATTCATTCATGGTTTACAAGGCTAACCTTTTTCCAAATGCCTTCTCTATGAATTTCAATTCACAATAATTTATTGGATGTGTTTTCATCAAACAGAGCAGAGTGCATCCAGAGAGGGGTGTCTCCATCCCAGCTCGCTGGTCTGGGTTCTAACCTAGTCACAGAGGTCCGAGTGTATAACTGGTTCGCCAACCGTCGTAAGGAGGAGGCCTTCAGACACAAAATCGCTTGTGACACCCCTTATACACCCACCCAATCAGCAAGTATCTCTCACCACACCCTCCCACCAAGTCCTGTGCCAAGTGAGTAATAACTATGAACCTTCAAATTGTGTTTTCTTTTATGCACACAGTAAAATCCTCAGTGTTCATTTATCAATTTGTGAATTGGAGTGCACAGATATTGCCAAATGGTTTGATTTTATATACACTCTTTAGAGTTAAATTAACAAGTATTCTTGTTTTTTGTTTTTTTTCTCAGGTATGAAATACAGCCATCAAATGTCCTGTGACAATCTGCCTGGCTCAGTCAGAGGTAGCAGCAGTGAGGACCGACGCCTGGTGGCCAGTCCTGTCCACTTGGAGCCCAGTCACACACTTCTGGAGATACAACATCCTAAATCAGTGAGGGCATGTCATGATCTCTCACAATGATTAAATCACAACCAGAATTTTGGGTTCGATTTACCAACAACTCCAGGAGTTGTAAGTTTGTAAATCTGCTCAAAAGGAAATTTGAAGTGAACACAATTCGCCCCTACAAACATGATCTCAAGTAATGGATTGGAAACCCAAATGGTGCCAATACATGCAGTACATACAAACATAAATATTACAGGAAATGGTTACATGGCTGTGAAACACTGGCGACTTTTCATAGGTTAGTGACATATAGACCAATCACTACCCATCGTTTTCCTTCTCATTCTTTAGTCCCAGGTATCAGGTGGAGGCCCCCTGCCTCCGGTCAGCACTCTGACATCACTGCGCAGTCTGTCTGCATCGCCTGCTCCTCCCCATGGCCTCATCATGGCTTCCCTACCCAGTGTCATGAGTCTGGGAGAATCCTCCCTTCTTATAGGTAACGTTACAGATGCACAAAGAAACGTATACCTGCCCTCAGGCTTTTCTCGTAGTGTAATACTAATGGCATGACAGGTGAGACACGGACAGCAAGGGATGTGTGTAACAGCATACCTTGCTGTGGTGTTTAAGAGGAACAGCAAACAGCCGGAAGGCAGGGCTGAATCATTTGAGACATTTTTCGCAAATACGTAAAGATTTAGATTGTAATTCTTATTCAAGCTTAACTTTCATTTACTGTTGCGCAATGTAAGCACTAAACAGAATCGCAAAATCTGGGAATAACTGTTTATCTCATCACCATTATTTTTTTTTTTACAATGGGGTGAATGTATTTCTAGAGAAGTGTCATCTAAATGAAAAACAATAATAATATTGATGCTATTAATTATGAAGATAATAATAGTGTATTTGCCTATAGGATATACTGTATATTTTGCCTTTTGGTTTTAATCCACAGGTCTGGCCTCAACTCAATCTCAGACAGTCATAAACAATGTGGGGGGCAGTTTTACTACTCTCCAGCCAATCTCGTTCCAGCAGCAGCTTCACAGCGCATCCCAGCCATCAATAACACAACAGCTCTCAAGTCACATGGGCCACAGTCCATTCATGGCAACTATGGCACAACTTCCATGTCACAGTAAGGCCGTAATAGCAAAAAGAGAAATGTTCATTTAAATCTGGTGCATTTAACAACATGGTCATCTCAAGACACTTTACACTAAAAGATGCATGTGGGTTGCAAGGACAGTAATTCATGGATTAAGGGCATAAAAGAAAATTCTGCAATTACAGATTCATTGAGATGACCTTCATGTTTCTTATTGCAGTGTACAGCAACCTAAAGTCTGAAATACCACAATACCCTTCATCCAGCCTACTGTCTCAAGCTATGGTCATTGCTGAAGGAAGCAGCATTGGAACATTGACCAGCCTGGCTGCAGTCAGACAGGTACTCGGGAGTAGTGTGTGTTTAGAAGGGGCTAGGGAGAGGAACTACATAGACAGAACATTATGATCTTACACTCACCTATAAGATGTATAAGCAAAATGGCTGAGGTGCCCATGGTGGCTCATCTAGTTAGCAACTACATGCTCCTCGTCATCAAATGGCCAACAAGCTTCTGATCAGCATCTGCAATTTCAGATCTAAGTTTTACAGTTGCTCAGGTACATAGTACGGTACTTCATGAAAACATTGCCATCACCAACAATACTTGCTCGTCATGGGTTAAAGTTGACTGTATCACAGTATGTGCGATTAAATATTTCAGCGCAACCTTTTGTAAAGAAAAACATGTCTAATTGTCACCATTTACTTGTATTTGTAATAGATTCTAGCATCAGATACAGAGGAACAGACAGAGCCACCGCTCCAGGAAGATGATCTTCATCTGCAGCCCAGCACACCTGCTCCAGGTACCTACAGAAGCACCCCATCAGATCCACACAGTACTACTGGATGACTAGTACAGCAGAAATACAATAAACAGATATGGTTTTCTGACTTGCAGTATCTTCTGGGAGCCTGGAGATGTATCCAGCTTCGCAGTCCACTGACAGTCACCAATCTCACCTCCTCTCACCTTCACCAACGGACATCAACTCCTATATTCCTCCACAGATGGTTTCTACCGCACAATAGTCATGCTCATATTTAGTGGACTCTTTGTAAAGCGTACAAATCCTCTGGATACTCTGCAGGACATGTCTAGCAAAGAAATGATTTCCAGATTAATGCGTCTGGATTCCATCGTGTCATTTTAAGTGATCCTGGACACTCATCGGAGCTGAGCAGTTAACTCTACATGAACATTGATAGGGATGATTGAATGAGGACTGATGAATTATGAATCATCTCTAAATCAATACAAAACTGTATTTTTATTATAGAAATAGAACATTTGTAAAGCATACTCATAAATTGTACATGCAGCACAAACTTTGTGTAAACTGTTTTTATGCAAAGATTATGTCTATCGACATATGTGGTGGAAAGAAAGAAAGCTCAACTAAGCATTGTGTGGCATTTGGGTCGATGTCTTAACAGTTTCAACAGTATTCTTGTCAAATATACTGTATAAACCCTGTGATCATTCCAGGATTTACAACAACATGGCATTAAATTGTGGATTGGGTCTTTAAAACTTTTAACAAAGACAAACCAAATAATCTGCAGTGAGTAGATTCAACTTAATTAACATTTTCTTAATTACAACCATATATTTCCCAACTTTAATCGTTCCAACCTGAAAACAACAAGCAAGACATCAGTGCTAAACAATCCAAAAACTTTACAAACAAACCAGTCCCGAACACGATGCTAGGTCAATGCCTCGACCACTGTGTTTCCATGTGCGGCTTTTTGTTTCTTTTTCTTTTTCCGTTTTACTTTAGGTGGTTGGTTGTCGTCCTCAACTGGGATACAAGTACTCACAGTATTTAGTAGCGTCAATGCTTGCTCATTCTCTCCGTGATTTGCTTCACTTCTCTTCTTTTTCTTTGGAAAATGTGCCTCCTCTTCCATTTTGTTTGCTTGACTTTCACTTGTTTTAGCCTCTATGGCCTCCTCACTCTCTTCTCGATGCACCTTTTTCTTCTTCTTTTTCTTATGAACACGAGTCTCATCTCCTTCTCCATTTGTAGATCCATTTTCTTCCTTCTTTCTGACTTTCTCCGGATGCTGAACCTCTGTCACTGAAGATGAGGGAATGTTGTTTTGGAATGATGGCGTGGGTATGAGGTCTTTAATTGACACTGCTGCTTCCTTGAGCCTCCTCTCCGTTTCGCTGTCACTTTCGCTATAAGAATTACAAGTACAAGAGATACATGAAGTGGAAGAATTACAAAAGTATATATAACCGCAAAAGCATCCAAATGGTTAAAATGCCATGTCATCAACTAAGAAGGCAGATAACCTTGAGCTGGGAACTGGTCGACGTCTCACAGGAGGTGGCGGTTCGGTGACAACCTGCCCAGGGACTGATGTTGTAAACAGACGAAATCCTGGCAGGCAAAAAAAAAAAAAAAAAAAAGATAAATCCAGAAATTGTATTTATCCCACACCAGTGTATTTATACTACACTACTGTAAAAGGCATAACACAAACACAAGCCCCTAGTACCATACTGTACCTTCATCATCATCATCATCATCATCATCACATTTTGGTAGGTCTGCACACGATGTTCCAGCTGGGATCTCTGAAATGCACCTGATCATCAAATGACAGGTTATAAACATTGTTCACCTTAAATAGTAATACGCTGTCATTGAAATTAAATAGTTAAATGCTTTACCCGTCAAGAAACTGTCCCAACTTCTTGGCAACATGTGCACGGAACTCTGGGGTCACTTGGAGCTCGTTGCCATCATGGTCATGGTCCGATACCGTTACCCTGTGTTGAGATGGACATTTTGGAATTATGCTTCCAAACTTCAAAAGTTCATTTTGATATGGTAGGGCTACTATACGTTTTAACTGAAGAATGTACCTGATGAATGCATGCACTTACCGATGAGTCTGTTTCCCATTGATCTCCCCAACTATAAAAAGAAAAAGTGGAGTGTGTGAAGTAGCCTTATGCTTTTTAAAAAAATCATTTTCCCAGGAGTAACATTTTCAAATTGGGGGGCAGGAGAAAATGGTATGGGGGCGGCTTCATCACCCGTGTCGCTTCGTGCCACGGGCGATGAAGCCGCACCCATACCTTTTCAGTTACAGGACTTTTATTAGGCAAGTAAGCATCAATGATAACATCAGTTATTGTTGAAGTTTCAGCAGACACGCAGCATGCATAAACCTAAAGGTCTGACTCAGAGAGTTTTCTGTGTTGAATGATGACATGGTGTTGGGTTTAGTGGTGCCACAATTCTAGTTAGTTAGTAGCTGTAGTAGTGTTTCAAATCATTTGAAATATAAGCACTTTAATTTGAAATATCTTGGGTTCTTTTGCATGCCATCATGTTTTGTGGGGCAGTCTAGCCCATGCCTAGATCCGCCCCTGCATTTTCCCCAAAAAATGTGTTCCTATATCCAGATTCCAGACGCTGTGTCCCAGCCTCGACCTAGCTCTAATCTGTAGCACCCAATGTCCCACCCTTTCCGTTTTCGCGCAACGCAGACGAAAGTGAAAGCCTGGGTGTCTAGGCCTCTGGTCGAGGCTACCTGTCAGTGCCCTGGATATCAGAACAAGCAGCTGCTTCTGACCCAGTCGTGGACCATTTCTTGACAGGGGAGGGACACGAAGATAGGTCGAGGCTGGCAAACAGCGTGTGGATGTAGGGAAAACTTTTCTGGGGAAAATGATGAAAAATACTTGGAGCTCTTTGGAATTTCGTACAGCAACGTGTGTCAAGCTCTATTCCATTTCATTTGGAGAGCGAGCCAAAGACGTAAGTTTGCGCTCATTTATCTCAGAGGGTCTTCAGTTGCCAAAGGACCCCGCAGGGGGCAGCGACGATTCATATTAAATTTATTAAAGGGGAGTTCCACCCATTTCCAACATTTTTTAGAGTGTACAAATGCAACCAAATGAACCCTAACGGGTGGTGAAAATACATATTGATGATGCCATCAAGATGTTTCACCATGTTAGTGTTTTTCTTCAGACATCCATTTCTTGGGAACACAGAATGAGGGAACTTTTTTTTAATCATGTTTACCCAACATCTCGAAGGTACATCAATGACATAGTAAAATGTTGAAAATGGGTGGAATTCCCCTTTAATATTATTATTTTTTTTGCCGTTCCAGCGGGGGACTGTAAAGGGCTACCCGGACCCCCACTTGTCAAACCACTGTACCAAGAGTAGCCCTGAAACGACTGACTGTCATTATCGTCATGCGATGCATGGCTATACCAAAAGTCTGAGTCAATACTAATTAGTTAGTAGTTGGGTGATACACCCGTTTTTGCAGCTTAAGGTGTTAAGATGCAGCGAGTAAACAGTAAAGTAGGTCAGGTTGCTGTTGTGCTGTTAGCCCAACATTTGGGCTCTCGTAGAGAGTTGTGTAGTGTTCTTTTGGCAAATTTGTGTTTGCAATTCTGACATGATTACTGTCGGAACCCCAAACACCTCTCTACGAGAGTCCAAATCTTGGGCTATGTCGCTGTATAGTTTGAACATTTTAATGTATAAAACTTAGCTACCTTCCATTTTAGCAGAGGGCGTGTTCCAAACAGCTTCCTTAAATTTGTCAAGATCTTCATCTTCACTACTACTGGGCTCTTCTTTAGCGGCAAGCAGCTTCGCAGCGGAGGCCGCCATGATGGACACACGTGTGATCTGCTGTTGTTGTTTCCTTTGTGGGTGAAGGATTGTGGGAAATGAAGTTAATGTAGCCCAGAGCCTTTTAGTGGCGTGGCACCACCTGGTGGCAGAACATGGTTGGCGTAGTAGGTACTAGGTAGATAGGTGATGCTGATGATACTAATAACAACAACCATTTATAATAAGGGTAATAATAATAATACCATAATAATAATAATACCGTAATAATAATAATAATAATAATAATAATAATAATAATAATAATAATAATAATAATAATAATAATAATAATAATAATAATAATAATAATACAACTTTATAGAACCAGTTTATGGACACAAAATGCAGCTCAATTTACTTTAAATTCTCAACTAAAAGCTAGACTGTAGAAGTAAGGATATAAAATGTCTCTGTGTGTGTGTGTGTGTGTGTGTGTGTGTGTGTGTGTGTGTGTGTGTGTGTGTGTGTGTGTGTGTGTGTGTGTGTGTGTGTGTGTGTGTGTGTGTGTGTGTGTGTGTGTGAGTGAGTGAGTGAGTGAGTGAGTGAGTGAGTGAGTGAGTGAGTGAGTGAGTGAGTGAGTGAGTGAGTGAGTGAGTGAGTGAGTGAGTGAGTGTAACAAAGAGGTCCTCCTCCTGGATATATTTGCACAGCACATTATGCACTTTAGTCATTTGCACAGTATACTGTATTTGCACACAAATAAACAGCAGGACATGTTTTAACAGATTTATTGAAGGTGAGTTTGTTTCCACTCAGCCTTGGGAACTGAACAGTACCACCTGTCATTATATTCAGTAGAACACACATAAGGGGAGTGAGTGCAATATGTTTATGTTTGCACTCCCTTATGTGCAATATTAAGTAAGGGTGTTACACTTTCAAAAAACCTTTTGGTCATTTTATGGTCTACTCAGTCTCATGTGAACACACCAGACAGTTTATAAGTTACTCCTTTCAGTATTTAGATATTTGATGTTTATTTTAGCGCCTCCAGCTCCTTCCCATAGAAACCCATTATAACTTAAAACTCCATTTTATCCATGACAGATTATTCGAAAACAACCAATCTTTTTTCTGGTGACTCATATTGTCCTCGGAATACGTGAGAGGACCGTGGAATTTCATTTACAGTTTTTATTTATTTTTTAAATATTGTTTTGGAAAATGTAGCCGCCTCCATATTTGGGAGGGCCTACCCAAATGAATAAAACAATATTTTAAAAATCAATAAAAACTGTAAATGAAATTCCACGGCCCTCTCACGTATTCCGAGGACAATATCAGTCACCAGAAAAAAAAAAAGATTGGTTGTTTTCGAATAATCTGTCATGGTTAAAATTGAGTTTTAAGTTATAATGGGTTTCTATGGGAAGGAGCTGGAGGCGCTAAAATAAACATCAAATATCTAAATACTGAAAGGAGTAACTTATAAACTGTCTGGTGTGTTCACATGAGACTGAGTAGACCATAAAATGACCAAAAGTTTTTTTGAAAGTGTAACACCCCTTTAAGTAATGGTAATATATGATTATTATGTGATGTTTGAATAATTAGTTTCCTTCTGTCTGTTTCATTGTGTTTGGGAATAGGTAGGCGTACAGTGCATGGGCCTGACAGTAAAAAAAGAAAAAAGAAGCTAATTCAGCGGTAGAACATTCTTTGCATTTGTGTTTTGGTGGTCTGTGTATCCCCGACCATTCTTTTAGTAATGTAGGATTTGTTCATTTAAAAATAAAACAAAGTCTTACTACTAGTTGATAATCATTGAGCTATGATGACTGCCCATATTACTGACAAGATGGGGGGCAAAAAATTCAACAGAAAAAGGGAGTTAGAATATCGATGGGGGAAGTGATCCGGATTGTTTAGTTGAGTCATTATTATTAGGAAATCATAGTCAATGGACCATTGGCTGAGAAACAAGGGGATGTAGCCTATACACATGGCATGCATTGCAGTACAAACAAGACTCATGGTACATCTTTCATTGTCCAAAAACGGTATGGAACAGAGACAGGGAGTAGAGTGCAAAAGTGCAGTGATTACACAACCTTTGTGGTGGGTTAAAGTGTAATAGTTTCTTTAACCATTAGTTATTGGACAGGTCCAGGTGGTATCCAAATCTGCGACAGCATAGAGCCACAGAGACTGGATATCTCTGAGAAGAAGTCACTCATAATGTCAGCATCAGAGTTTGAATGCTTGGAGAAGACATTGGAGACACATATACCCAAGGATGAGCTGAGAGAGGTCAAACGGATCTTATATGGAAAGGAAACCAAGTAAGTTATTTTCACCATTAGATTGTCTTGCTCACTTACTTGCGGTGTTATCATGGGAAAGCTTGGTCAATTTACACACATTGTTTTAATCAAGTTATATTAAGTACTAATAGTCAAATTTATTTAATCATGTAGTGAACCTGGCCTCTTTCTCCGCTTGAAAATGTTTGATGAGAGAGTGGACTTTGCCCACCTTGCACTGACTCTGCACAGAGCTGTTAACACACGTACAAACAAAAAAAAGCAAATGGGAATATGGAGATATCTTTGAAATGAGAATCTTACTTTGGTTTCACCTTTGTGAAGTCCCTCCACAAAAGTATACAACTGATTCTCGAACATCAACAGTGAAGTGTATGATATCTAAATATACCTAGAATAGATTACGACTAAAGTTCTGATTATTACTGTGATTATGCAGCGATAATGACAACTTAAGTTTCAACATGTGCATCCATGCCTAGTTACATGTGTGATTTGTTCACAAACTCTCCAACACAGATAGTTATGTCCTGTAACTGTAATTGATGATGTCCCTTTGATGTAGACTTGGCAAGGAACTGGTAGGGTAGTATAGGAAAGGACATGATTTTACAGTATATTCCACAAATCTTGTCATCAATTTTGGGCTCATGCAAACTATAAAACTATTTCCAACTAACTGTAGATTTATTTTCCTTATGAGAAGGAACATTACTTTCCTTTGGTGTCATTGAGAAGATGAAGAACTTGACAAACAAACAAAAAACAAGATAAACTGCAGTCTCCTCCATTCAGATTCTGAACCAGGGATTTTCATACAATATGAATTTTGAATTTTGTCTCACATTTGATGCTTGCCCTACCAATGTGAATAAATGGGATATGAGTTAACTCATAATGCTCACAGTCAGCACTAAAGCAGCTTTTTGGACTGTCTGTACTCTCCTATAGGAAATTGGATGTCCCACAATGTGCAGTGGAGGCAGCCTCAGAGCGGGACTTTGAGTTGCAGGGTTACGTGTTTGAGGCAACCCAGGAACAGCTCAGACCGGCCAGGAAGATCCGAATC
Organism: Benthosema pterotum; assembly: GCA_039105355.1. Lineage (NCBI taxonomy): Eukaryota > Metazoa > Chordata > Actinopteri > Myctophiformes > Myctophidae > Benthosema > Benthosema pterotum. Next base: position 42,910,248 of record CM076972.1, read on the forward strand.
GGGCTAATTCAGCACCACATAGTTCTGCCCACCGATGCCCCTGTGCTAGATCAGGTCAGGGAGGACGTGTTTCATTAATATATATTTTGTTCACTTTATTGCACAATGCAGAGAAATGAGAAACTGTTTTCAAAAAGTGAATTGGGAAAGTAACGTTCTTGTTGATCTTGGTGCAAGAGCAACAGAGACATAACCTTCTTATACAAACAATTCACAGACCTCCTCCATGGTACTACATATTGACACTCCTGTTGCCAGGACACCAAGCTAATACTGTATAGTCAGTGGACAGTAGAAGGCAGGAAACTAATCAATATCGATGTTACACAGGTGTGCAAAACCTCTTGTGTCTGCTGTGTCTCATTCTCACAGATCAATGCTATGCATAGCAGGATCGGTGAGCTGGTAGAGGTAGCAGCCATGTGTGGCGTCAACATCGTCTGCTTTCAGGAGACCTGGAGTGAGTAGAGGGCATACAAATACAAGACTGATGACAAGGTCATCATGTGCCCTGCTTGTGAAGTTAAAACCATACATGCACTATCAAAGTTGAGTTACTGACAGTGATGTTGGCATCCACAGCCATGCCCTTTGCTTTCTGCACCCGTGAGAAAGAGCCATGGACAGAGTTTGCAGAATCTGCTGAGGAGGGAATCACCACACGCTTTTGCCAAAAGGTGGGAGTACAGAAGTGATCTTTTCTTTTTACCCATAGTCCATGTTAGTACTTTACCATACTATTTTAGCATATACAATAACCATAAACATCTTTATTCTAGTTATTTCAAATAACTACAATAAAGATGTTTCTGGTTATTGTATTACAAATAACTTATTTGTAATCGCATATAGTAACACATAATAATAGCAGTGAAGGATGTTACTTCAATGGGGGGAAAGGCAACTCATGTGAAAGAAACATCCATTCATATCATTAGCTTGCCAAGAAATACAACATGGTGATCGTGTCCCCCATTTTGGAGCGTGACGAGTTGCACCACATTCTGTGGAACACTGCTGTAGTGATCTCCAACACAGGGAGTGTGCTTGGCAAGACCAGGAAACACCATATTCCACGGATTGGAGATTTCAATGAGGTCAGTGTGTATGCATCCTATAGTAACTGATTTTACGCTGTTTATTTGTATGAACTGTGTGTTTGTGTGTTCAGGTAGGTACACACCACTGGATGATATCAGTCAGATATGACGTCAGTATTACTGTATGACAGGCGTGTGTTTGATCAGTGCTGAATGCTGATCAGCTCATCATTTGACCACACACACACACATCTCCTTATGGGCTTGTGATGCAGCCATTTATGCAGCCATTACAAACTAATGCTTCATTGTGTTCATTGTGGATTGGTGTCATTGGCATTGCCGTGACAACACAGTAACTGAAAGATACTGCCTGAAGTGAACTCTAACCTTCAAATAGGAAACAACTCGAGAAAATCCCCTTGATGGGAAAACTAAAGGAATAAGGAATAATAGAGACAATATCAGAAACACTAATAGGCAAATTGAAATACACATTTCTCTAATATTCTCTAAAGGGGATTTACTCCAGCAATTTGTTTTGTAAGGATCTTATACTGTATGAAAACCTAAAGCATACATTTGCCATTTCTTCTGCTACATAAACTAAACAACTTACACATCAAAGCATTTACCCCTTTCACCTTTGTTTAGTCTACATATTACATGGAGGGAGACACTGGCCATACAGTGTTTCAGACCCAGTTTGGAAAAATAGCTGTGAACATCTGTTATGGACGTCATCACCCTCTCAACTGGTTCATGTACAGTATGAATGGAGCAGAGATCATCTTCAACCCATCAGCTACTGTTGGAGCACTCAGGTGTGTCATTATGCATTGCATAAGATAATATACATTTTTTATGCCTTGTTTAGTTTGTCATAGTTTTGTGGTGGTGTTCATTTCTGTAAAGTCCAGTAATTAACACTTATTTGTCTATATCTGTCATTGATATAGTGAGCCAATGTGGCCTATTGAGGCCAGGAATGCAGCCATTGCAAACCATTGCTTCACTTGTGCAATCAACCGTGTTGGGACGGTAAGTATACTATCTCGGAGATAATGCATTGAACAAGTCTAAGCTACATTACATAAAAAAATGTGCTATTCTCAGAAACGCAGGTGTGTCATTGTCTGTAGATATAAGTTCCATAAAACGGATGCACAATTTCTCAGTTTTACCTTCACTTGTGTTATGCAGGAACACTTCAAAAATGAGTTCACATCTGGAGATGGAAAAAAAGGTAAGAGAATTATTGTCTTAGTTTAAAAGTTACTGTTGTGGGGGATGAGATGCTTTAAATGTCCCACCACACCGCAAAATTCTGGACCCATCTTCTTGACCAGTCAATACTAGCCTCGGTCCCAGCCTTACTCATCTGCAAAAAGAAAATATGTACGATTGCCTGATAAACATGGGGTCTTATGTGGTACAAGCTCTACTACATCATAATATATTATATATTGATAAAGTATGTTCTTGACTCATCCAGCTCATCAAGATTTTGGACATTTCTATGGGTCAAGCTACGTGGCTGCTCCAGATGGCAGCCGCACACCTGGACTCTCCAGAACACGGGATGGTCTCCTCGTAGCAGAACTGGACCTCAACTTGAACAGACAAATTAGTGACAAGTGGAGTTTTAAGGTGCATTTAAAGCACATGCATGCACAGATTGCACATGCACACATTTTATCTGAAAAATGTGCCATTTATTTGGGTGTCGCTCACACGCATACACCCCAGAATGGTAGGACTGTGAGGGGAATGAAGGGATATCATGTAACACACACCCCAGAGTGGTGCTGTCACTGTGACTGTCGGAGTGGAATGAAGGGGTGATAAAGCTGATGTTAATAACTATGTATCAGTATTGTTTCATAAACTTTTAGGATGGCCTGCATTAATGATTCCATTCTCTTTTGCATTTGCAGATGACAGGGAGATATGCAGAGTATGCCGAGGAGCTCACCAAGGCTGTCAGACATGATTTCAAACCTAAAATAGTTAAGGAATAGACGGTTCTCTACTCCAGGGGAGTAAAGAAAATCACAAAGATTTAGTTAACCGAGGACCCCTTGTTAAAGACCACTGCTCTATTCAGTTCTCAGTAGTATACACAGATGGAAAATCAAATAGAAAAAACATCAAGCTTGCATTGAGAATGCTTTAATTACAGAACATAATAAATGCAATAATTGTACATTTCATAAAAAATAAAGTTTGCTGCTTCAAATGTTCCATTTGTTCATACCAAAAATGCACAACCAGGAATACATCAGGCGGAGTTCTAAACACAGACATTATTTCATGGGTGCCCCAGAGGCTCACCTGTAAGGACACATACCACAAAAATAAGTCTAGTCCTTCCTGCAACAGGCCCAGTCTTGAATCAAACATGGAACCTTTTGCTGCACTTCGTCACGCCTTTCCCATTTCTCTCACATCAAATAGCAGAAATGCTATGTTTCATCTTAATAAAAGCCATTTCATGATCAAATCGATAATTTAAACACTAAATTATATCTGGTATGAAAACCATAGTGCAACTTCATCCATGATACCTACATAAAAAATAAACTGTGTGACACTGAGTTAAGTATTCAAACCACGCTTTTCCACACCAACACATCTGTCCACCTACCACAGTGGCTTGCATGTTTCACTATGTCAGACTCGAATTCATCTCTTAACAATGCCTAATGGCAATGGCCTATAGTAAAAACTAGTACAGCCACAGCAAAAACTCCCCATCAGGCAGACAGTCGCTTGATGCCCAGGACCAAGCTTGTGACTGCAAGGCATCATTCTATGCACAACACCGTGGACCACTCAGAGGAGCTTTCTCCATCCAATGTTTAGTCTTTAGCTGGTACACCAATTGTGGGACTTAAAAGGATGACAAACTAACATTTGCATGTTGTCCACTAACTTGTCCTCTCTTACACTGGATAGTTGATGGTACCACCCAACAGGCAGAGGTGGTTCCATTGACAGGCCATGGTGTATTGCATTGCATTAGCATTTGACAAGTGTTTTGTCAATTCATACATACATCAATTAGGCATATATACATTCATACATAACATTATACTTCAAGGACAATTCATTTCCTGAGTCTTTTCAAAAATATTGTCTCCCTCTATTCCCTGTTGATATATGAATATGTAGGACATCTACAAAGTGTCAAAGTACTTTTACAGAAAATAAAAGGCATTTGGGGGTGCAGGTTTGTAACTATATATAAACTTCTAAGACATGAGTGTAAAGCAAGACTCCAGGTAACATTGTACACATAGCAAAATCCAGAATGCTTGAACTTTCAATGTTACGTTCACTGCGAGGTATCAATTCTTTCTTCCAAAACCACTAGTGTTTTTCACTCAAGAAAAGTCATTTTTCTTTCATTATAGACCATTGAACAAAGTCTGGGGAAAAGATCTGACTGCAATCTTCAAAATCTGAACATGGGGGCAGAAAGCAAGCAAAAGGCTCTCTTCTGGTTGTATTGATCTGTCATAAACCACAGAAAAACCCATGACATCCGTCATCGCTGTGAATGGTAGGGAATGTGTCAAGACTCTGGATTTTACTGTGTAATAATACGCAGCAGCCATCAGCCCTTGTGTGTGTAGTACATTTCTTCCACTACAATGCATCCACAGCAAATGTCTGAAATGTCTGCTCACAATTTTAAATGTCAAGAAATAATTTTAAATGTCTACATCTCTACAAACTATCCTAAAGTATCTGCTCAACTCTGTCAAAGGAAAAAGAAACTGAATTTTCCAGCCTTCACAGGTTGAGTGGATATGGCTCTGTGTGAAGGGGATTAAATCAATTGAATGATGTAACATCAGCTGTGTTACTTCTGTGAGCAGCCAGACATCTTAGCACCAAAAAGGACGGCAATATGGGGAAATGATCTACAATGCTTTGCTAAAGCAGGGACCAATGATTGCAGACTGTGGGGCGGAGACTCTGCAGCACTGCAATGTCACTACAACTTTGATAAGGGATGCAGAATCCATAATGCATCAACAACACTGTCTTTCAGGGCTCCTTAAATATAAACAAGATGTCCTCATCTGTTCCGTAGCTCCGCCGAGCCTCTTCAAAGTTACTGATGGTGGTACAACATACTCCTGAAATAAGAACACACACGTTAAGGTTCCAAGAAGGATAGCATGTGGCAGTTATGTTACATTTGCCAATTAAATGCGTCGTCTCCATCTCATGAAAATGTCACATATAATTTAATAAATAAACAAGCTATGTCCATGCACACTTACAATACACTCAAAGTTTCCAGTATTTGCCTGTGTCTTGGTTGTCTAGCTCAAAAACAATACATACAACAAAATCTAGAAACAATATAAATGACCAATGTCTCTGTAAGTGCCGTTTCTACTAAAATAGCTAAAATGCAAACTAGTTTGAGCTCTGAAACTTCACCACTAAATTGATTAAAGATGACTGACACCAAAAATGGTTGGTTAAGAGACTTTATAAGGACATTCATGGACATTCTTTTCTAAAAGTAGCCAAAAAATATCCTATTTTTAGATTTCTTTATTGCTGCCATGTGACAGACATGCTAAATTAGTGTGTATTGCGCACTCATAGTATTGTATTTTGTATTGTATTGTATTTTCATTTAGATATGTTGAAATGTACTGGGCACTTTTGATTGTTGTTCATCTTTGGACATACAGTAGTTCTCCCTGCCAAGTCTCTGAAGTTGCCATTTAATATGCCGGCTAAATTCGGCTTAGATCACCGGCTGATATGGCATTTTAGACCAGCGTGACACCCTGACATCTGATACGATAGGTCAGCTTCGACTGTGTTCTTGTGTTTCTAAGGCCGAGCCTCTTATAATGTGATACTCACGGTCAGAATACGCAGGGTTGTTATAGAAGATGCAACCAGTACTCCTGTTGAACCCACAGACGACCACAAAGTGACCCTGGTATTCTGGCTTCCTGCAGAAACACTTCTGGCCCACAGGAAGGAAGCAGCAGTATTTGACCGGTGAAGAGCAGAGGTCACATGTCAAAACCACAGCGTTGACCAGCACTATGGCGACATGTCCCTGATCTAGATGAGCCTGGATCTCCTGATTTGTCACAGAGCTGAAGGGGCGACAAAAACATTTACAGGTGTTGGATTTTGCTACTGTGATTCAAGAGATCTGTCGTTTACAGATAATAAGATAACTCACCATTTTTTCACCATCACACCTTTGCTCTCTGCCTTGAGGAAGAGTTCATTCACGCGGTATTCCTCTGTATCGAAATGCTTTCTATAAAAGGACTGCAAAGAGAGAGTGAATTAGAGAGAGAATACCTTCTCTTGAATCAGTACCAAGTTACGGATGGGGCGATATGAAAATTACATGATTCCGAAAATAAATTGGAAATTACACATTAGTGGAATGGACTGCAGTCATTCAGAGGCCACAAGACATGTAACTCATCTTCTGCCGTGTGTACAGTGTCATTTTTCTAAAGCCGCCATATAGATCCTCAAATAAAACGATAAATTGTGCACTCCGTGCAAATTCAAAAGAGCAAGTGATTAGGAAACAAGCTGTCATATGTTGTCTTTATATTCGTTATTATGACAAAGGTTATTACGTATATGACAAATGTCTCAATGGTTCATAAATAATGTTTGTGGAGCTGGTCCAGCTTTCCTTTCACTGCTGTGTATTCATTTAGAAGTTCCAAGTGTCATGGCGCAGCACAGTGACGTGACCATGTCACTTCCTTCAATAAAAGCTTCCTTGCTTAACAGGTATCTGGGCTGACCACCATTATGTTTTTTTACAGCAGCACATTCCAATCAGCCTGATGAGACTTTGAACTGTTACTCTCAAGACTGAGGGCAATTTTACAATAAATAAAAATCTATTCTACCATTATTGTGAGAATAATTACGATCCTCCTATCCATAATCAAGTCACACATAATTGAACTCTACCTAAAACAAAGATGACTGACTTGGATGGGACAGTACCTGGTTCTTAAAACCCTTGTCGACACCCAGGGTCTGAGTGCAAAAGCGGTGCTTGATACCCAGCTGGCACATGAGGTAAGCCAGGTCAATCGTCCACACGCTTTCTGTCAACTTCAGGTCCCAGCAAGCCTTTGAAAACTCCTCATCACTGACAGGATGGAGGTATCTGTAAAATGTAAAACTAGAACTTAGCTTATTGCCACCTGGATAATATACTCGTCCAGGTCCATCATGGAGTCCAATGTTATGATTAATGAGTGAACTTACTTCAAAACCATTCTGGAACAGGCTAACCCACAGTCCCAGTGGTAAAGCTGCCGAATGACAGGGACATCCAATAGAACTACACCATCTGTGGGGGGACAAGAAAGGAACAAACTTTAGCTGAACTGGGATGGCTCTGGGTTGGCTTGGCTAGCATGTAACTAATAATACATGATTTATATGGCTTACCTGTCATTCTGGGGGTTTCTTCCGAGTTAGATAGGTAAAGGCAAGTACCTAACTAACTGCTAGGGACTGGATCCAAGTTCGTTTACTGTAGATCCAGTAATCCAGGTTTGAAAAGCCTCATTAATGCTAACATAAAAGAAAACAAGATAAGCTAGCCTGTTAGCTTGGGCTTCGCTTGGTTATTACCAGAGAACAAACTAGAGTAATCTTAATGTTGGCCCACCATTGACATTAACCGACACCATAGCGACAGTTATACCGAGTTAACTAACTTTATAATGAATGTTGATCGGCCGTCCTAGAATAAAGCCAGATAATCTATCTAAAAATTGGCCTGCTCCTCTTTTGTTTGCTACCTTGTTAGCTTACATGCTACTACGTTGTTTCTCTGCTTTACCATGACGTGCTCTGACTGCGCTCAGCTGAGAAGAGAAGCTAAACTATTCAGCTTAGACTCAGCCAGTGGTGCCAACTCCCCAATAACGGGAAGTCCCGAATATAAGACGACCCTGGCCTGGTTATAAGACGATCCCCATTTTCACACCTCATTGTGTAAAAAGAACATTGAATTCCAAACATACAACTCATTTTGTTTAGGATATTTTCACTGGGTTATATTCAGGCCATTGGTGGCAATTTCAAAAGTTTCTAAAGTCTCTAAGGGCAGGATATATGGATACAGGACAATAGTTTAGATTTTTCCATCCTCGCTCCGAGGTTCATGTTTTACGTTATTTTCTTTTCGTTTGCTGCTTTCTTTTGTTTAAGCGAGTTTAGCTTTTGAAAACAAAATGGAAAATAAAATAATAATTAAATAAATAAATAATAAAGTTGCCCATTATGGCACCCATCCACCACCTCTGGAAAGAAGCGAAATATCTGTATAACGACAAATCCGCAATGTTGGCAACACTGGACTCAGAGCCATCAAGTTGCAACATTGAGGGGTCAGAAACTGAGCGCACGGGGATAAGGGATAACCTGGAGTTGGAAATACTTTGTTTTCAACGAGGGCTACGCAAATAAAAGCTATTGTAGGCACGTGTGCAACATGTCAACTGTTTTTAAAGCATTGTATTGTAGCAACTAAAGTATTTGTAACGTTTATGTTGTAGTATTACTACAAAAAGATCTACAATAAAGGGAGTTAAGATCATTAAACCTAAACCTAGGCTGTTGCATGAGTCGAATGCATTTCTGCATACTTCCGGTCTAGGACTTGTCCCTATTTGTTGTCCCCACTCTCAATAGAAGTCTACGTAGAAGAGCCCCCACTGGACTCGACTGGCACTGGTCCCATGAAGTGAACGGAGTTTGCGTAACTCTGTCTATACTTTAAGACTGACTTAGAACTGAAACGATGCTGCCCCCAGGTGGAGTATGGTGTAGTGACATCCACATTTTGGCTTGATGTATGACGGCCATGGCAGGGCCAAATATAAGCAGAGAACAGAGTTCAATTGGTTTATTCAGAGAATTCAAGTAAAGCAACAGCTTGCATACAGTCATTTACAGTAAGTCACTCCCCTCAAGGGGGTATGATCTATCCTATAAACTCTATACCAAATAAATGAGGAATATCTAAAAATTTGGTTTGTATATTTGAATACAAATAGAAACAAGCAATGAATATACTTACATAGGTTTGACCAAGCACATGCAAACATCATATTATTATAAATTTCAATGCAAATATTTTCTAATAATATTGGCCTAATAATATTTATGTTGTCACACAGAATATATGTATGAAAACATATAAAAAAAAATAAAAAAATGAAATATGAGGCTTCCAGACGGCAGCAACAATAACTATGTATATGAATTGAAAACTTTGGAGGTCTGTATGGCAGCTTTCTAGAATGGGATATCCCATATCCAAAGTAGGCCTAATGCTCCTCAGTGCAGCTTCAGTGTTATGGGGTTCCATAGCTGGTGCTCATGGACAGCTGCATCTTAAAGAATGTGTGGAAATGCAGTCTTATCAAGTTATGAATGACCCATGCAGGTAGAACACAACTCAACACGTGCCAAACAATGAACCTTCCAGAGCTAAAACATAGGCTATAAAAATGAAACATATACACCGTAGGACTATATACTGTAATATAAACAAAACTAAGGTAAGGAACCACTTACTTGTTCATTCTCAAGTTCCTTGCTCAGGTATGCAACTTTGTATTCACTGTAAATAGCTTTTCTTTTTGTGCAAGTTAACAGGAACCAGTCGGCAACTACAGGTAACTGAGGAAAGTCATTGAAAGTGTATCTTTATGCATTCTTGTCAAGATGAATAGAGATAGGGAAATGGGCCAAGAGAAAATTCATTTTTGCACCATATCTTTGCAACATACAGTATGTTCTCTTTGGTTCAAGAGAGAGAAACGCCGACTTACTAAACTGAGGAATGAAAGTGCAGCTCCCAAGTTCACCAGTGTTGGTACAATACTAAATTTACCTGCCTGAAAGTTAAGCAAAAAACAAAAGGATTAGGGGAAAATAAAAGAAACACTGTTTATATGAGAAAAATACAGTGGTGCATATTCTAGGAAATTTATATCATTATGATCTACATGAACGCAGATATATACAGTACACTAGTATATATACAATTTAAGCCACACTTACTGTGCCAAACACAACAACTTCAAACCGAATGCCATATGCTTTGATTAGTGTTCTTGTTTCACCATCGGGGGTTTTGTAGTATTTTGCAAATCTGTACAGTATATGCAAACATCAAAGGTAACTTTATTACCTTTATTTCCCCAATAAATATTGATAAAACAACACGCACGCACGCACACACACACACACACTCACACACACACACACACACACACACACACACACACACACACACACACACACACACACACACACACACACACACACACACACACACACACACACACACACACACACACACAAATATAGGCCTAACCTGAAGTTGAATCCAGATGAGACATTTTTGGCTGAATCTGTGCTGCCATCTAACCTTTGAAAGCTGTACTTTGGTTTACATTCGCCTGCCCATATGTCCATGTCACAGCTCCAGTCAATGAGGACACCAATGATGCCACCCTGAACAATTATAAACGATGATCAAATAAAGATGTTTACTTTGTACTGTATGTGTGTGATGTCTTTACTACCTAGTCATAGGCACCTGATTGCTGATTACCAACAACAAACCTTAAATAAGCTTTACAGGAAATTTGTACATATATTTAACCATGTCCTTACCTTGACAGCCATGGTTTGAAAATCCTGTCCAGCTTCTGAAACTATGTATTCAAGACGGAATATTGGGCAGTCAGGATCCGTTATACGATGATATTCGCATTTCTTTAAGTATGAGGAGTTAATGTGTGGCAGAATGTTTCTCCTGGAGGGGGAGAAGAGAAGTTACATACAGCCCAGTATCTCTGATATAAGTTGTGTTTTACTGCGAGAAATGCCAACTCTAACCTGTGAAAGTTAAACTTGGGGTATGTTGCAGTATTTTTAATCAATACCGTGAAGTTCTTTGAGTCTCCCAGCATTGCAGGCCTATGAGAAATGGCAATTAAACTATGATGTCTTAAGCTTTTTTGTTATATTCCAACAAAGCATGCATCATAAACAATAGTCACTACTACACCATGCATACAGTACATAAGGTAGTCCTTAGGTGTTCCTGACATTTGAACACTATTTTACAATGAATGACTATTTGGCAAATAAAACACTTTAAATATTCTTACTCGGGAGTAGAGTCTATTTCGAGGGGACACCAAGATAACACCTCACAGGTCTTGACTGTACTGGAATAGTTGACACACAATCCCGTCTGGATACCTGAGTGAGGGTCAACTTGTGTCACGATATCAGCTATTCTATTGCATTGATAATGTCAATAGGAAATGCCAGTTTACAGAAAGTACACAGACAGACAAGACCAAGTTACTGCATGAGAAGTGTCCATCCATTCATTATGTCCTAGTGTTGTAGGCTTACCACTGCCATGAGGATCATTCTTTCCCTCAGTGCAGTCTTGGTCATCAGTGCAAATGGTAGATGGTTTGGGAAACTGGAAGAGAGAGACAGTATATAAACAGGCAACAGCATATACTTCGAGTCAAACTCCACCTGAACTCCTAGCTTCGGAGAAAAACCTCTCAACTCCATTGGACTATGGTAACTGTCTGGTAAAACAGCTAACTCCACCCCACCATATACATAAAGTCACAAACACCAACATTGATGATGCGGCATTGCTATGTATTCAAAATATAAGATTTTCTTTATTGTATAATTTTCATTTTTTCCATTGTTTTCCAGACAACAGATATACATATTGTACTGTATATACATTCATAATGTAATGTAACTACATTAAATGCAATGGATTACTAATGAACTATTACATCCCCTTTTAACTAAGTGAGTCAAGAAGAGAGATCAGCAGACACTCACATCAGGACAGACTGCCTGAGTTTGATTGACGGTGAAAATGGCATTTGTCAGCACAAAGAATGAATCATCTGCCTTCATACAAAACAAAAGAGCATAATTGTTACAAAACATCAATATACGTTGCAGGTAAACTTTCAAAATCATTCTGCAATGTAAGAGGTGTATATTATGCTTTCTATATTGCCAGAAAAGTATGTATAGATTACTGCTATGAAATACAGTATTTCTGGAGGAACACTGTGTGTATACTCATTCTCATCCATGATTATCTGTACAATGCAAGAGTTGATTTGTGAAAATAAAAGGTAAAAAAAGGTACCTGAGGAGGAATAATATAATCAGCCACATCCCAAAATGTTGGTCCTACACCAGATGTGTTGGACATGGCATATCCTTTCACTTTAGTGGTGACAGTACTAATGACAGTGTCTGTTTCCTGGTAGGCTTTCTGAATTACACAGACGTACCTGTTGACAGTACATAATGTATGCATAGTGGACAGATACAGTACATTTGACACGAAAAGCAAACAATATACAGTATCTAGTTGTATAGATTGTTATATCTTGGTGTTTTTTATCTTGGTGCTTTTTTAATCAACATCAGGTTTAAAATGGTTAATGGCAGTATGATGTTCCTAGTCTACCAATCTCCCTTTTGTGAAGTAAACAGTCACATCATCAACTTCTTGGGTCACTCACAACCCAGTTTGAGAAAATGTGAATAAAGCAGTGACTTTACTAAATGACAGAAAACATGTCAAAGCAATCCATCCATCTGTACCAGACCTATTTGGAAATATGCGAGCCAGGCACAATGCAAATTGGGAATGCATGCCCATTTAAAAATAAAGCCGTACTCACCCAACCACATAAAGGGCAACCAACAGCTGAGAGAATCTGAAGAAGCATCCTACACTTTTGTTTTCAATAACCAAGGTTTTGGGTGTTTCATAATCACAGAAACAGTGCAGAAGGTCTTTGCAGCATCCTGCACTCTTACCCATGACTGTACAGAGTGCATCAATGAATGAGCTCTGCAATCATATGCAGCAAAGTAGGCATATCTATTCAGGATATAAAGCCACCTGTGATGTAGTCCAACACCTGCACGTGTTCAGATGTGTACTAGCCATGGTGTATGCCTATATCTTTATTATTTTTGCTTACATTATGCACTGCCCCTGTACACTTTGTGCCCTGTTACTACCTAATAGTGCATCACTTAGAATTTATAGGCACTACTACTTAAGTACAATTTCTGCCTCTTGAACAGTTCCCACTTATAAGAGACTCAATCAGTGTCCAATTTTTTCGGTAAATGTTAAATAAATAAAGCATCCCTTATATAAAGGAGGGAGTATTCAAAGCACTTTGATTGGTTTGACTAATATTGATTCACTCGCTGTACAAACTCACTGTAAATTACAGTGGCTCAGCTGTAGAGTGGCTAACTCCCAAGCAAGTATGTAGGTGTAGCACAATCTATGTAAAACACATTGGATAAAGGTGCTATAAGTACCATTAACCATTTCACTTTCACATCGCCCAATTGTAAATTCTAATGGTTTCTAACCGCCCATTTAGATCCATATTAATTCCGTGACAAAAAACAAATTGTATGTATGCTAAGTGTTACTGTAACATACCCATCACGCGACTTTCAGTATTCAAATGGGTGATGTTTTGTAGCTCACATACATAATTGACATAAGACATAAGAATGGAAAGCCAAGGCAAAATGTTACCAAAACCTCACCAGTCTTCCATTATTTATTATTCACCTTTTCAAAAAACAAAAAAAACAAAAAACAAAAACAAAACACAAATTCAGCTCCGCATTGAAAGTCTTTCCTGTTTTGTAGAAAATGGAAAGAGACAAAGTTGCCTTGTACAAACATTTAAAAATGACGCAAATGACTAAAGAAAAGCAAGAAAGGAATAAAACCTGTACAGAATTAGTAAAGAATACAAAGGGACATCCCATTTCTCTCTGAGATAGACAGAAAAACAAGTGGAGGAATGTCTCCGGATTCCACTTGGTCTTCCTGTTTCGTGATCTTGCTCGTCATTCTTGCATTTCTTATTGTACAGTACAATATATCAAACAATCCTTTACAGATTACATTATCCCTTTATCTGTACAGTGAGGGCTGCGGGGGAGGAGGGTGCACAGGTGGAGGGATGAGCGAGAGCGAGACATAATGCCACGGTTAGGTAAAATGCACCCAACTAACGTGGAATCCGTTTAGTTTTGAAGGTTTGCATCATTAGCTAATATTTTCTATGTCATCTTGGTGGTCATTTCCCCACCAACACCCCCTCAAAAACAAAGAAATCACCCCAGTTAAGTGAGGAGAGGCAGCAGACGTGCAAGGTTAGGAGGGATCATAATCTCCTGGCTGTAGCACCAATTATTCTATGTACAAAATAGACAACAGGGGACGAGACAAAAAAGGGGGTTTCATTCAGGATAATTGGACAAACTGTAAGACCGTGATGGATTTACAGTTCAATAACTATATCTAGCTATCACCTGGCCAGGTTGGTAATGCTGGATGGGATTAAGTCAAGAGAGCAGGCCGATGAGTGTGATGTGCTATTATGGATGTAAGAGAAAGTCTATTCCAAATTGTCATATCCGTTTAGCTGAATGCACAAGCATCCACCCCATTCCTCAGTCAACCACAGGCAAGGGAATTGGCAGAATATCATCCAAGGAAATGCATCACTAGTGACTGTACCACTTTTTCGAGTCACATGCTCAAATACTGGAGTGTGATTGGCTTAAAGAGATGTAAATAGAACAACTCCTCTCGGAACTTGTTGTTGGTCAAGTCTACTAGTTTATCACATACCAATAGCCTTATTTAGCCACATAGACCAGAAGTTTTCATCAATACAACACTGTATGACATGCCAACTTTTTTTCTACAACACAGCGGCTCATGGTGACACTGCAGTGTGCAACCTATTCATATCTGAAACTTGCAAATAACAGTTTTATCAGTATGCAAAGGGACCGAAATACTGTCGTTGTAGTCACATGGTAGGCAGTTTACGTTAACATCCTTTCCTAAGATTTTGCCTGTATGCAAAGGAGCCAAAAATACTATATTGATGCATTAACATGGTACAAGTTAATGCTGTTGAATCATGGCCAGTGAGGACCAGGCAAACATATTTTGAACAGTTTGAATCAAACACTTGTGAGAATCTGCCCTTTTGACCATCTTCTTGTATTTGTAAAATAAATAAGTAAGGCTATGGGTATGTGCTATCATGGGCAAACTGGTGCCGATATGCCTGCCCTCGGTTGGAGAGCTCAGGAAACGTTGAATGCTTGGCCCTGGGAGGATAACTTATTTCTTTACTTTCCGCCATCAAACAATTTGTAATAACAGCCTGTGCCAACTTTTCAAATCCAAATGATTTTGGAACCGACTACCTCCAATATCATTTCACACAGCTATTAATATCAGCAGCCTGAGATGTGCTTGATTGAATTACTAAACAGAATTTGTTCAGCCACAAAAGGGTCAACAAATTCTGTTAAGGAAACAAGACAATGGCTCTTCAAGTCTTCTTTCAATATTTGAGACATGTTACTCTGATCTTAAAATGCTTTGAAGTGTGAAAAATCCAACTTTACACAGATAAGTGATTAGAACAGAAAACGAAGGAGTGTAACCACTTTCTGATATTTCTCCAAAGATTGACTTTGTGCTTCGTATCATCTCATCCACAGCCAATCATAAAGCAGCTAATGCAGACTCAAATCCTCGAAGACATTCCGACATATCTGAGCTGCTTGAAGTGCACTTTTAACTCGTGTAATTTTCAAGAGTAAAAGTCACCTGTTAATTTAACCAAAATCAAGCGCTCCATTGTCCTCCTCGGATATTTGAAATCTCTTGCAATATTAGTTTTCACAGGTCCTGTCCCAGAGAATACACTTGTCATCATTTTTTACATTTCAAGGCATCACTTTGGTTCAAACATATTGCTTCTATACATTAATGACAAATACATGATTAAGGGACAGTCCAGAAGTGCTTCGTTCAGTATAGTAGTATTTTTTGCAAGGGAATGAAAACTCCATTTGGGACACACAGTTCTGTTGTGACTCTTCATCCAAACTATGGATGAAAATAAAGGGTGCCTTGACCACACCTTCCACTCATGGCAAACGGCCCTTTGTGTCTCTTCTGTTCATTCAAATACAAGTATACTGACCATGATTACCATGTTCAATTCATAATATATAATGGTGGCTTTGCGGCTGGCCAGACAAAAAAACAACATCATATTGACCAAACCTTTCCACATGTACCCAGTTAGACAGTTGGGACTGCTTTCAGAGCTTAACGTCTCTGAACCAAGCCAGTCTGTTTTGTGTGTATACGTGTGTGTGTGTGTGTGTCTCTTTTTACAGTTTTTTCATTTCTGCCGAAGGAGTTCCAGTTGGTCCTGGTATTCTGTGAACAGTCTCTGGAATCTAAGGTTCTGACCGATGACTGGCAGCACCTCCCGAAGCAGCTCACGCTTGCGTAAACCCTATATGCACACACACACACAAACACACGCACACGCACGCACACGCACACGCACGCACACAAAAAGCATGTGGTGAAAACCTTTTCATGGAAGGAAACATTTATGAATAAAGAGCTACTGTACAGCGAGGAGGTCCTTGCTGTACAGTACCTCTCTTATCAGGGTTTGAGTGTGATAATCGACTCGCAAGTCAACCTTCCCAGCATCAGTTTAAAGGGGAATTCCACACCAAAACACATTGGGCATCAATCTACAATGATTCCTGTGACATGATACATTATGTCTTGATTTTTGTCACAGATCCCCCCTTTTCTACATTTCACCATGAGGTCCCCCTCACTCCAATGCAGTTTGCATTGGAGGAGGTTGTCTTTATTCTAATGTGGTATTTTTTTTTTTTAACTCCAAACTTATTTTTTTCACATCACATTTTAAGAGTTTACTGAGAGTGTAAACATGAAACCAAATGGACCCGCAAGGGAATCCACTCAAGGACCACTGGTGGTCCCCGGACCACATTTTGAAAACCCTTGTCCTAAACCTAACCTCAGTAAAACTATGCCTAAACCGGGCACCCAGAGGGAACAGGGAAGGCGGGGCACATGGGGAAAAACATTAAACTGGTGCTGGGTGGAGGCAAACTCGCAATGGACTTTGTTCTTACCAGAGTGAGAGGTTCCCAGGAGGTAGCAGCAGACTTATGAACCGGTCCCAGCAGGTCCTTACACAACTCTCGGAGACGATACTCTGAGCCTGAGGGAGAGTAATCATGATAAGCCATCATACAAACAAAAAAAAGATATGCCGTTTCTCCTTTTCCCTTAACTCCTTAACAGATTTAACATGACTTTTGGAGTGATTGATTATTCTGTTGTCTGCTTATCACTCCAAAAGTCATTTTAGGTTTTGTTTTATTAACAAGCTCATTAACTCACTCATGAAGTCTTTTAAGTGCTGACTGCACTACAAAACCCAGAAAACACCTCACACACTTTACAACTATAATTGATAAATGATATATCTTTAAATGCATTTATCTCTGAATGAGCCCTGGAAACAGTGAAATGTGAAAATAAAGGCTGTTTTGCCAAATGTATTAAAAAAAAACTGAAACACATCATCAACTCATTTTATTTTTTCCCTTAAAGTAGACACATTAAACAGGGTTCCTACAGGTTTCTTAAAGTAAAATTTAAGTCTTTTTAAGACCTTTTTTAAGGCCATTTATATAAAACGTAATACCCATTTCACGGCCATCGTCAATAAGCGACGTTTTATATATTTTTCACAACTAGCACTGGTCACCCTTACAAGATGATTCGATACGTATCGATTTGCATGGATTGGTCTCTACATGATTCAGAAACAATTTATTTTATATACAGAACGATACAATTCGATTCAGTAGAATTTCGATACAATTTCGATTTGTTGGAATTTAGTACAATACGATACAGTGCGATCTGACGCATTAAAAACCCTAGGTAATTAGGGTTAGGCTACATAGGGTTTCTTTTTTATTATCTACTACAGTCCTAATAAGCCCCAGGAAATTATAAGGGGAACATGAAAAACAACTATGTGTTTGGACTTTGAGGTGGTGCATGTCTGTCTGAGTATTCAGGAGTGCTTTGACAGGTCTGCCTGCTGTGACACAAGTAGATGCAACTACACTAGTATACATTCATTATCAAAGGAAGCCAAATGACTAGACCAGTGGTTTTCAACCTCATTCATACCAAGGCCCACTATTTATTCAGAATTTCAGCCACAGACCACCAATTGATGACATTTTAGCCCCACAGACCACACAACTAAGATTTCATTTAGTTTTGTCCACAATTCCAGACTGGATCTCAGAGAAAACAACACAGTGAAATACAGATCAAAATGACCATTAATATTCTACATTCTCTAATTGTGTAGACTTGGGATGATTCACATGAATATTTTAACCCTTGAGAGTGTAAACAATGAAACCAAATGAAACCGCAAGGGTCCATTTGGTTTCATGTTTACACTCTCAAAGAGTTACATCTGGTTAACCAACTTTCCATCATTTAGCCTGGGGACCTCCTGGAATCCTTTCAGGGACCACTGGTGGTCCCCGGACCACATGTTGAAAACCCCTGCCATAGACGCGAGCGCGTTAGCTCATCGCGTTAGCTATGGCTACGCTAGCTAGTCTCGATACAGACAACAACACCACCACCACCACCACCACCACCATCCCGTGTATCACGTAGTCACGTTGTGGATGGAAAATACGATTTAAAAGGCTATGGACGTGAATGGAAGCACAGATGTGTGCAACTATCCAATAAAAAGTTGTGTAAAGCTGTCGGTCCCGACAGCTTCGCTCAGATGATCATCTGTTGCGCTGTGGTGTCCGAGGCGTAGAGTATAGAGAATTGCGACATTGAGGGGACAGAAAACAGCCCGGTCACGTGGTTCAAGTACTCGCGTGAGCTCAAAACTCCAGCTGTCCATATTTTTGTTGTCCTCATTCCGTAGAGGTCTATGTAGAAGCGAATCCAATGGACTGGCCCCATGAAATGAACGGAGTTTGCGTAACTCTAAGACCCTGAACACTACGTCACACAGACACTTGCACTGAACGTAGATGATCTACAAGCAATGTGCCCCATTGCAATGCATGGCTATATGAGCTTGTATATCTGTGGTTACTGGTTTTTGCGCAGCTGATGGAATGAATCATCGATTCATCTCTTTAGGATCGATCTAATAACGTCCAATACAGACGCTGTTTTGATCGCTCCGACACACGTGGCTCGATGTAACTGCGCAAAATTTAAGACCTAGATATAAAAATTCAAGACCTTTTTAAGTCTTTTTAAGGTATTATTTTCAAATTCGTAAATTCAATGCTTTTAAGACTTTTTAATATCCCGCGGGAACCCTGATTAAACTGTCTTTGGAGCTCATTTATTTGTACAAATTAACAACAGAGGATTTACTATTGAGCATAATGGGAGCGAGCCTAGCCTTTCTTCTAAGAGTTAAAGAAACGATAAAATAAATAAGTGTAAAACCTGATAAAATCGTCAGGGATTTAGTCTAGTGCTCATCCAGTGAACTGTAACATTATAGGTGCACAATCCAGTACCTTCATTGACGAGGAAGCGAGCATAGATGAGCAACCAGTAGCGGTATTCCTGGGCGGAGAGCAGAGTCAGAGCGGAGGCCAGCTGGTTCTCCAGGAAGGCCAAGGTCATACTCTGCTGGAGCTGGTGGGGGGTGGAGGAGAGACGGGACGCCAGACGGCCAGCGCTGGGAGGACGCAAGAGAGAAATATGGGTCTCAACCCAACGTGTGCCGAACACAAGGCTACGTGTTCTGTGTCTGTGCCAAGCTCTGGCCACGGCTTTCACAGACGAAAACCCTTATTTTGAAGCGCCAGATCTCTGAAAACGGATGCATGATGACGTTATCGTGTTTCTGGTGTCTTCACCATTCTGCCCTCTAGCCCTCTGTGCAAGAACATCTGGGTCACGAGTCCCGGGAGTGCCGTTCAGTCTCCGTTGTACTTACCGATATAAGCGACATTCAGGGGTTGACTATAAGATAATGCCTTTCGAATGTATAGGATAGAATGGGGTGCGGGTGCCGCATTTATTCAAAATGGCCGCACGCATTCCATCCGTAAGGCAACAGTTGAGTGATTCGAAATATATCTTATCCATATTCCATACTTAATTCTTCAAATAATCAATTAAAAATCAACTGCACATCACTACGAGATTGTGAGCTTGTAGATCCGATAGTACTATTTTGTAATGATATACATTTTTTGATAGATTAAATAATATTGATTCTAAATTATTCGATTAATCAGAGAGGTAAACTGTAGAAATAGTTATAATCGACAGTTGTAGCCAACATCATCCTGGTGAAATTACTACTCCTGAGATGAGACCGGTCAGTATGCTACAGAAGATTGGGATATGAAGATCTCCCTCTACACGCTTGCAACATGTCGCAGCATGAACTGTAGTGAGATTGTAGATCAGCTATTTCCAGGGCACAAGAATGCATGAAACAGGGTATCAAGCATTTTGTGTGTGTGTGTATGTGTGCATGTGTAAGTATAATTTAACATGTAGTACTTGAGATTGCGTCCCTGCATGATGGCCAGGGGTCCCGATGACACAGGAGCATCTTGGGTTGGCAGACAGCTCCTGAAGTCTGCACACTGGACCAAAGAGTCTGCTTTATCTGCTATCAGAGTCCTGAATAGGGGGACAATGACAATGCTTTTATTGATCGCTTCCTGAATTTGAGTTATAATATGACAGAGGGCAATGAGCCATAACTGCACTAGTGCTGAAAAATGATCAGTAATCAGAAGCAGAAATCAATCAATGCGAGTGTTAGAATTCATGACAGAGGAGGAAGCACCTGACAGCCATGGACAAATGCTTCCATTGAAACAACATATTTTGAACCAATAGAAACAGCCTTGTATTTAAATAGACCAGTGGTCCGTGGTCCTCAGCTAAATGATGGGACACCTGTGAGGGTCCATTTGGACCTGTGAGGGTCCATTTGGTTTCATTTTACTCTCTCAAGAGTTAAAATATAGTTAAACATCTGAATTACTTAATTTTCAAGAATATACAATTATAAAATGTAGACAAAATGTTATTTTGGTCAATGTTTTGCCAGTTATCTCTCCTAAATTGTGGACAAAAACTTGATAATCCTTGCTTTTGCATCCGAGAGAATAAACTCAACATCAAAGGTGGTCTGTGGATAAACGGCTGAATAAATAGTGGGCCCTGCTATGAAAAAGGTTGAAAACCACTGAAATAGACGGTCAGTGGCAGTTTGGTGATCTCAGGTCTTTGAGCTGTGACCGTTTCATAGTCTTACCATATCTCCATGGAGGAGTTAAAGCTGTAGGACTTCCCGTTGGACAGGCCAATGACTGGGACACCCTGCTGGGTCAGCAGGGACTGAGACACTGAGGTGTCTGTACCTACAGTAGGTTCAAGGGACAGGAGGAAGAGAAGGAAAGAGTGGAGAGAAGAGCAGGAAGCGTACAGGTGATGGAGACAATCAGGGACTATGGAATAACAAACTTTTGCCTACGTGTTTCACCTTAATTGAAACTATGCCCGATCCTAACCTCACAAACACTATGCTTAACCCTAAAGCCCTAACCCTAACTCTCTAACAAGGGTTTAAATTCATTTAGCTAAGAATTGGTATTCCTTTGATTATGTAAAAAAAAAAAAAAAAAGTACTGTTTTTTTCCCCATATCGGTGTATATTTGTACGTATTTAAATGTTCTTATGAATTCAAAATGGAGGACCATGATGCAAACAAGTGCTTTTTTCTGGTTTTCATCCGGCTAGCAGTTTTTGTATTGACTGGCACTTGAAAGGTACCTATTCTACAAATTGTCAATGAAACTTTCAAAAATCAAATCAAACCATAATCTCACACATACCGTGCCTTCTCCTAACCTCAAGAAAATCCAGTAAAAGGTTGAGAACCACTGGAATAGAGCATAGAACAGAATTATATTCCCACTGATTCCACATACCAGTTAGAATGGCGTGCAGGGATTCATTCTTCACCAGCGCTACTTGCTTCTGGACATCCCTAAAGAAGAAAAACAATTGTTGGATAGAGTATAAAACACATGCAAAATGTATCTATATACAATGGTTATGCCTTAATGCACATTCTGGAAATCCAGACACTAAGCTGTTGACACGCCTGCATTGAAACCCTCTTGATTCTTGAGAGCCCTTTGTCATCGCCAAATAATTCCATATGTTGGTATGTAGGTGTTATTGTATGTCTGTATGGTGTCTAACCAGACGGAGAGCGTGGCTCCAGCGGTTATGGCCATGACGTAGAAACCAGCACACTGCAGGGCAGACATGGGCGTGGCCATCTGGATGGCGGGAAGCAGCCGTCGTCCACAGGAAGAGAACACCGACAACATCCTGTCCTCACAGGCCACCGCGATGACGTCACTTGATGGAGAGCAGACGGGATGGTTGAATGAATATGTGAATAAAAAATAAAGTGATTGACACGTGTTTTGGTTTTGAGGACAGTCAAATTGACCATTGTAACTCAGCGTGTACAAATGGAACCAATAATAGTTTTCTGGGTCAGTGGACTAATGTTTTACCAGACAGGGAGTACTTGAAATTTCTAGTAATTTCAAGGCGCATAATAATGCTTTTGAACACACAACCAAGCCATAGTGCACAGCGTCATACCTGCTCCCCGGCAGCCGTAATGACAGAGCTGGGTAGGAGGGTGTCCCAGTCGCGGCCGTCCCTGCTGCACCGCAGCTGGCTGAGCTTAGTGTGAGCCACCTGAGACACCTCGTTCTCCACCTCCAGGAAAACAGAAGGCTCCATGCTCACCTGTACGCACACGTACACACAAACACACAGAAGGCACTTAGCTGACACCACCTAGTGAGGGCATTAGCATGATAGGATGGCAATTTCATGGATGCCATTCTTATATTTAGCATTTTCATAACTATAATAAGCCAAAAATAGCAAACGTAGTAAAAGCTTTGGCTTGACACAGTCACGCAACAAAGTACAAATCAGGCATAACTCCTAATTGTAATCCTAATTCTAAAATAAAGAAAATAACCATTACTACTCATTTGAGTAGTAGACATTATGAGGAACAAGAAACTGGTCCTCATAACGTCTACTACTCAAATGACTTTATACAAGTATAATACAAATACAGTACATTCAAACACACGCACACACTTTTACCTGCAAGCTGAAGGACTTCTTTGTGCTGGGTGTGGGTAGTTTGAGGAGGACAGGAGTTGCAGGAGTCGCTACACTGACAGGCTCTGTTGTAAACGTCACTTGCTAAATGGATGGACATAGGACATGTTAGTTACTAGACCTTCTAGTGATCTCCCCTTTCATCTATGGACATAGGACATGTTAGTTACTAGACCTTCTAGTGATCTCCCCTTTCATTTATCCATCCATCTCTTGGTGAGAGAGATGGATGTGGTAAAATGAAGGCATGGTAAAATGAAGGCATTCGCACATGCATGCGCACAAGCACGCACACACACTCATCCTACCTGAGGAAAGTGTTGCGTCATGGAATTGACCATCTTGTCTTTTCGAGGCCTTCCCTTCTTCCTCTTCTCCACCACCTCTCCACACTCCATCAGGTCTGCTTTCCTCTTGTTGAACGACAGGTTCTTGTTGATGGAAGCCATTTTGTCCTCACTGTCGCTGCTGGTGTCGTCTTTTAATTTGACGTCTCTCAGGACAGAAGTGGTATCTTTTGCCCTGGATTAATTTGAAAAAAAAAAAAAAAAAAAGAGAATGCAATGCAAAAACATAAGCATAGCCTCTAAGATATTGAAACATTTTAGCCATAATATTCTGTTCTCGAAAGACTGTAGAGGGCGATTTGATGTTTGTTTTGTAATTCTACATTTACACTTCACCCATTTTCAATATAATTTCATATAATTGGTCTTCACTACTGCTTGTGATATAACAGTGCAATTTATTTGTACTCCGTGTCTCATGTGAATCTTCAGAAACCAACCTACCAGCTACATCATTGTAAGTCTTTTGTATTTATGTTATAAATATTGTTTTGTATTAACTCGAGAACAATGGCTTGCATACTAACTTCACACAAATAGTAATTCTGTCGTCTATATCAACCAAATATTTCCCATCCAAGATGTGACTGGTAGGCGGGTTTCTGAACTGTCCACAGCCCTCCTGACACGCAGAGCAGACAAATATGGTACCATATTATAATGAGCATTCGTAAGGGTCCAATTACATGAAGGTGGCTGAAGTTGTCCTTAAACATGCGTCTTTAAAAGGACATTTACACTGTGGGGTTTGTGAGTGGATCATGGCCTACGCGTTTTGCAAATGATAAAAGAAAATTGAGAATAAATTCAAGCTCACTTACTCAATGGAAGAATTCTTTATTATCTCTGAATCCGAATGCTGTTGCTAAGCAACTTAAGCAAATAACAAGTGTGTGTAGCTAAATACGTCACCCGACATGGTTAGCCCACCAGAGGAGGACTCTTACTCTTACTACATTTACTCTTACTGAGATCATACACTCTCCGAAGTAAATTAACACTGAAACGTAGATATGGGTAAAGGTTCCAGAGTGAGTGATTCAGTGATTCATGTGATGTGGTGCATATCCGTTTGGGGGTCTCTGATTCTCCAAGATCACCGTGTTGGCCAATCTCACCTGTCTAGTGTTGCGAGGCCTGTGGTGGAGGAGATGGCAGAAGTGACCCCCGGCGTGGCCTTTGACCTTTCTGTGAACCTGGAGTCGAGAGCTTTCATTGGCTCAATTTTAGAGGCGGAGGTCAACAACAGGTTGGGCTTCACTCTGCAAGAGGGAGAGACATGTGTGAACCAAACCATGAAAAGCGAAACAATATAGGCCCAGATGTCTCAACCGTCCGAGCACTGAGGCTGCCGTGGTTTCGACTCCCGATCCCGGCGGCATGTGCCACGTGCCCCCGACCCAAAAGCAAAACGAACACAGATAAATGTGGAGATCAGAGAACACAGATGCCTGCTTAGGACATGTTTAGGCGACAATGATATCTCGGGAAAACATCAAAAAGGTGCTGTTGTGTTCTCACGTTGTATTCTGTGTTTAGACCATGGGCTCCAACGGGTAGCTCGCAGGCTACTGGTAGCTCGTTGGTTGTTTTTGGGTAGCTCGCAAAGGAGTTCAAAATTAGGCTATGAATGATATGAAAAGCATGACCTGAAATGCATTGTAACTCTTTCCTTTGACATTCAACATACAAACGTATGCCCACTCGAGCGTAACTAGGCCTACGTCAATAGGCCCAGAATACGCCCATCAGTAATAGGCTACGTCAGTCATCTTCAGGTCAAATCAAATCCAATCAAGCCAAAGACAAATCTGTCAGTGACATGATCAGTGTGGTGAAGGCCTTCAAAGCAAAAGTCTCATTTTACATGCAACAGGTAAAAAAACAAGAGACTGCAGCATTTTCCTTCAATGAGGAAGGTGTTGGAAAACAATGGCAGTTGATGTGTTGGATGTGGATAAATATTGTGACCTACTGTCCAAGCTTGGGAAGGAATTTGAGGACAGGTTCAAAGATTTTGGTGAACTGGAGCCCTGTGTGGCATTCATTGCTAACCCTTTAATGGAGGTAGATGAGCGTAATATCAGGGCAGATGGCTGACATGTTCAACGTCAATGCATTTGAAATGGAAATGGAGATTATTAATCTCCAAAATGATGTGCAGGTAAAAGCACAACAGAATTCACAACATTGAAAGTGAGAGCTTTATTTGGCTCTACTTATCTTTGTGAATCTGCATTCTCTGATATGAATGTGATCAAATCTAAATTCAGAACTAGGTTGACTGATGATCATTTGAATGACTCCATAAGAGTGAACCTGAGTGGATACACCCCAGCGTTCAAGTGTCTTGCGGAGGCCATGCAGTGCCAGGCATCTCATTAGAGGAGAATGCAAAATGTGAATGCACTTTTGAAAAAAAAGCTAAAAGTGAAGTAGCTCTCGGCCCCTCAGATTTTTTCAAAGTAGCTCTAAAATAAAAAAACGTTGGAGACACCGGGTTTAGACGGAGGAGCAACAGTGAATGAAAACGGCCAGGTGGTGCTGATGCACTGCCAGATAGACCAGTCAGTCGTTCTACTTCCCATCACAGCCGTTTGTTTACATGCACCAATGCAGCGTGGTTCCGTTCATGACATCACACACTTTGTTAACCCCCCCCCCCAATTTCTGGGGACTCCCAGAAATGCTTTGGCTTCTAGGCTTTAGTTATACATCGAGAGAGAAGAGAGGACATACAGCAAATAAAATCATCCTCAAAACAAAACGGATGTCCTTACCCATTGTTGTTGTCTTCTAGGCCCTTGGCCGTGCTGTTGGGTGGAGGCGAAGTCAGGAGGGACTCGTGACTGGGCCTCAACCCCAGAGAGCCAGCTTGTCCTTGGCTGGAGTCAGAACTGAGCTGTGGGGTGAGGTGGCTGCCGGGCATGGAGGAACCAGGTAGGATGGGTACACTGTTGAACAGCGCTGGGGAGAAGTCACTGCAAAGACAAGAGCAGTGTCAACACCGAGTAGTCCATCTGTAGTCCTGTTTGTGGGCGCTTGGAGCCTCACTCAAACTGGCTAGACTGCCATGGAATTCACTGCACAACTTCATGCTTGCTGGCGAGAAATACTAAACATTTCAATGCTTTGTAATCTGGCCATTATCGCCATTCCCCGTCTGATGTGTAGGGCTTAAGCCAGGGGTTTTCCAACTTTTTGATAGCAGGGCCCACTATTTATTCAGCATTTGAGCCACAGACCACTATTTGATATTGACATTGACATTTTAGCCCCACAGACCCCAAAACTAAAGATTTAATTTGCTTTTGTCCACAATTCCAGGCTGGATTTCAGAGAAAAAAAAAACAGGCAAACATGCAGATGAAAATGACCAATAATCTTCTACATTTCCTAGTTGTGTATACTTGGTGAATGGTGGATATTTTAACTCTTGAGAGCGTAAACATGAAACCATTTGGTATCATCATTTCACTCTCAAAGAGTTACATCCGGTTAACCAACTTACTATCATTTAGCCTGGGGACCACCTGGGGAATCCTCTCAGGGACCAGTGGTGGTCCCCGGACCACCTGTTGAAAACCCCTGGCTTAAGCAGTTGTATGTGTGTATTCTCAACAGAGGAATAAATGGTGTGTAATCTGTAAATGCACAAATGTGTGAGTCCGTGTACGTGTTCTATACTGACCAGGTATCCAGCTGAGCGATACAGAGTGGTGTGATTCGTCTCCGGCCATCGGGCGTTCTCGTTTCAACTTGCTTCTTCAGAAGGTTCTGTGACACATTGTTAACATCATACAATGTAAAACCATTAACATTCTATATTTATAATTACTTACAAAACACATACAAACACCAATACTGGTACACTATTGTACCAAGGAATGTGATGATTTGATTGGATGAACATGGGATTGTAATTGTATGATGATAAGAGGACCCCTCACTTCACTTGAGCGTGATTTCGTTAACGATGATGTTTCTTTAAAGATGTTCAGGCCACCCAGCGATCTTTTCTAATCAAAGCGCAAATGTCTTAATTTATGACTTAACCTAGAATCTCGTTTGGAATATAAACTCTTCTAGAGAGACTTCAGACATTACAGCAAGAGGTAGCAACAGAAGATTATGCCTCCCAATTTTGCAGGGTAATGGAGGTTCCCCAGCAAAACAGTAGTTAATATACTGTACGATTACAGTAGAGAGATATGACATGGGCTAGGGAGGGAAGGACATACAAAAATACAGGTGAGTTAATTCATCCCCCCCTTCGCCTACCTTTCTAATGTCTTCCAGGGACTCTCCGTTCATCATGGTGGTCAGTTTGGGTGACGCGTTCTCCGGCCCGTTGCCACCCGTGCCGGAATTGGCCTGTGCGGCGTTCTGGCGCTCCTGCTGATATTTGAGCATCTCTGGGTTCTCTATGATGGTGGTTGACAACTGGACCTCCGTATTGGTTATAGCCAGGCTCTTGCCATAAATGTTCTGGTGAATGGTGTTCTGCGGGTACAAGACACGAGATGGAAAAGCAAGAAGAGTTTTAATTAACTGGGTGTTCTCAGGGTAGAGAAAGAAAAGAGCCCCCCAAAAATAAAAAGAATAGATGTTTTAATGATAGATGATTATAAGAGGGTGATTATAAGAGGCTGGTCAGGGTGAGTGAGAGTGAGTAACAGTAATGAGAGGAAAGGGATGATAGATGGCAACTATGACGCACAAACCTGTGTAAGTCTGTACGTCTGTGCGTGTGTGTGTGTGTGTGTGTGTGTGTGTGTGTGTGTGTGAGTGAGTGAAGACGGTCTAACCTTCTCCTCCTCATTTAGTGGGTCTCCCAGTTCATCCAGTGAAAAGTCCAGGTAGGCTACTGTACCATCCATAGAGCACACCAAGATACCCAAGCCGTTTAGAGTCCTACCATGATAAGCACACAGACACACACACACACGCACACACACACACACACAGACACACACACAGACGCACACACACACACACACAATTAGAATAACAATTTGTATGCACCCACCCTCATCCCCATTAAGCCTGTTTTATGTAAAGATTTTACACATTTCCTACTGCATATGAAGCCCTCACCAGGATATGTCCATGATGGACTTATCAAACAGATCATGGATCACCACCAACGGTCGCTTCAGAGAGGTCAGCTAGACAGCAGAGACAGAAGGACAGACAGGTTCAATATCATCCCTACCGCTATAAAAACACATGTAGGTTACAATGGCAAAAGGTGTGAATGAGTTACAACTTACCCAGACAGAGAGGGAGCGGTCTTTGCTGCCTACAGCACAGCAGCAATAAGGACAATTGGGCTTTGGAGAGCTCCCATTCTTTTGTTTCTTTTTAAAGATCTTTGGGTTGAATTTCTGGAGAGAAAGAGAGAGAGAGAGAGAAAGAAAGAGAGAGAGAGAGAGAGAGAGAGAGAGAGAGAGAGAGAGAGAGAGAGAGAGAGAGAGAGAGAGAGAGAGAGAGAGAGAGAGAGAGAGAGAGAGAGAGAGAGAGAGAGAGGCAGAGAGACATTAGACTCGTATTTGTGGCCATTACACTAAAAGAGCTACAAATTGAGCAAAACATATTGCACTTATGTGTAATATTAAAATAACATTGTTTATGTAAGCGACGTTTGCTACTACAGGGGAAAAAGCCATATATAAATGAATGACATTGCTTTACCACTACGGTAACGGCTTTGCGATGTCCAACAAAATCCATGTTGGTCTTCCAGCCGTCTCTCTCTACAATCTGAGCTGTGGGACCAGAGTTGTTCATGGCATGGGCTGAGACCAGGTACTGGCCATCTGGGGACCACGACAGACGTAGGACATGGGTGGTCCCGCCACACTGAGAGAAATGAGAGGTATGGGAGGGAAGGAGTAGATAGGAAAAACGAGGAGATAGTGACAGGAAATATGTATATTAAAACCGAGTGGGTACATAACAGTTTACAGAAAAGAATTATGACATACAGTACTCTAGGTGTCCGCAACAGTTCCACAGTAGCGGCTTCTCTTCTTTGAAATGAACGTATCTAGAGGGCAACACATTCAACGCACGCTTTGGGTCCGTAAAAAGAAAAAACAATATACCTCGTTAAATGGTTTGGTAATGTTGGTTTCTAGCTGCCAGTCCATGGTTCTCCAGACCTTGAGGCTGTGGTCGTCTGCCTGGGAGGCGATGTATTTACCCACTGGATCCCAGGTTAGGCCTTTAACCAGCCCTGTGTGACCCCTTAGGCAGGTTACCATTTCTGGAAGGTCAGAGCAAAGTTAAGAACAAACAAGAATTGATAGATTTTCAATTACTAACAACCAGCTGCTGCCTTATATCTCCAGAGTTGTGCTATACAAGTGTAAACATCTGTGTCTCTCTGCAGTTGTGTGTATGGAAACAACAAGGACTCGGGCAAACAGGGTTCAATCTCAGTCAGCATGGTAATGATACCAGCACAATTTCCTCTATTTTCATGGTATAGTAGGCCAAAACTCACTTCCTGTATCATCTATGGCTTCAACTGTGAAGGTTTACTGTTATCAGTATATCTACCACAACAATGCTGAAATTAATGGAAACCAATGGCTTCCTGGCCAATCAAAAAAATCTGGAAATTGTCACAGTATCGCAGTATTAAAGTACACAGATGTAACATGACAAAACATTCTTTTACTACAAATTTACAGGTACAACACAAAAATAGTTTATTTAGAAGTCAGTTTTGAACTTCCATCTCTATTGTTAATGACACTTCAATCAGGAGATTGCGGCAGTTCATATTGTGATTTGTATGATTTGTGTTCGATCAGACTCCTACCTGGGAATTTACGTGCGTTCCAGATGACAATGGTGTTGTCCACGCTGCAGGAGGCTAGCCAAACATCATGAGGCGACCATGCTACATCCATTACATCTAGAACACAAAATATCTGCGCATTACAAAGTACGCCCACATGGCCAATAAAGCAAATTAACCATGGCGGTGTGTGTGCATATTGACTGCATTAAGGTGATATGTGTCCCCCTACCTCCACTATGGTTCCTCAGGATAGTGACACATCTCCACTGCTCCACATTTGCCATCTTACTGCTGGAGCCAAACACTGTGCTGGGTCCGATTAAACTGCATTAACGGGGAGACACAATATACTGTATAATAGCAGACATGAAAGGCGGGTTGTGTGCATGTACAATATATGGGTGTTCATGTGTGGAAAAAGGACAAGAGTGATTAATAAGAGTGAGTGTGTAGAGTGACATATATGATGTTTATTATCTGTGTGTGTGTGTGTGTGTGTGTGTGTGTGTGTGTGTGTGTATTACATACGCGGCTCTCTTCCACACCATGACCAGTTTGTCGTCACCTCCAGAGGCCAGGTACAAGCCATTATTGGACCAGCGGACACAGTTGACACAAGCTGCAGACAATACCAGCGTATACATTTACAATCATAAACGTTTCAGAAGATTTGCCTACTCCCCATTTTAGCCAAATTAATTCACTTTTTTAATCTACACACTCTGTAGATTGGTTGACTATGTACTTATGTTCATTAAAATAAGTTCTCGATTGCAGCTTTAACAAATTAATAAATGCTATGTTAAAAGAATAACTATCGATTATTCATTATAGTATGTTGAAAGTCATGAATGATAAGGTACTGGCATCAATCACCTAGATGATTGTCTAACTGGCAAAGCATCTTGGGAATGTTCTCATTCTTCTCATCCGCCTCTCGGAGGACTGGCGCCATGTTCCATATCATCACCTTCCCGGAATCCTCCCCTAAAAAAGACAATGAAAACAGCAGTCAGCAATTTACTGGGTTCACCATTTGTACACTCCTTGTATTGAATACACCCCTCGGCCCTGGACAGGGTCCAGTTAGGGCAGGGCCCTAGTCACGATGCAACACACTGCGAGCTTGTAGATTGGATGTTTTGTTCATTTGTACGACGACAAATTCTGCAAAATAGGGCTCAATTGTTTTTGAGGAGGTTTGAGGAAGAGCTACAGCTCAAAACGTTACCAAGTAAATATGGGAGCAGATTTTATCCTCAACTTATGACTGATTTGTGAACCCTGCCGACTTTAGGCTTTTGGATGTGCATGTTCTTTTTGGCTGATTTCAGACTGCCTTACTACTTAATTGGTACAGTATAGTATTGATTAGAGTGCTCTATCAATAATGCAGTCTGAACCCATTTTGATAACAGTAGTCTAGTACGATTGAGCAATTAAACTAATAAAACTTCCGTCCAATTGTGTTTGTCTGTGTATGACACTCACCTTGTCCACCTGTAGCAAACTTTGTTCCATCAGGGTGAATGTCAACTGAAAATATTGGTTTACCTGCAAAACAACATAAGAATATTTAATTAGAAATTTAATTAGAATTAGCATATAAAAGTGAAAGAGACAGCTAGAGAAATAATGCATTGCTCATTAAAATGATATTTCACCACTGGAAGAAACTGTTCTCACTCCAGGTTAATAGTATTTGTAGTAGATAAAGCACATTTTTGTGAAGTGCAAAATAATGTACTAATATTACTATAAAATATGTACAATATTTTGTTGTGCTATTATTGCTATTTATGACTGGTTTGTCCAGTCACAGCATACCGGTATACAAGTGTCTAATTCTGCTCGCATAACAATTATATACGCCTAACATGACTCTTATATTTACATTATATTATTAACTTTTTTGTGCTACATAACACAATGTATTTTATATTTTATTATTTTACTTAATTCTGCTGTATGCATGCATGTATTTTCTCTTCTATCAGAGCTGTGCATCATGACTCAGAATTCAATATATGTCAACAGAGTTGACAGACAAGATTCTGAACAATACATTGCAGGACCGAATTCACAAAATATGTAATGTTTGTGAAATTTCGTATACAAGCATATCAAATTAGAAACGATCATCACTTTCCTGAAGTAAAGCAGTTATGACTTTATTTGGTAAATTGTTCAAAAATAGAATAATATTTCAACCTTTGATATTAATTAGAAAACCTTCAATGTATTCGAAGATTTCACACTGACACTCAAGAATAGCAGAAATAATTTAATATAGATGAAATCAGATTTAATTTACCCATTTTGTAATACTAGAGTGTAATGTGCGGGTTCACTCTCACATTTCAATTATGTATGTGCTTTGTTATTATCATTCAAACGTGGGCTAACATGGATGCTGCACTGTCAATAATCCAGATGCCAACTGCAACTTCAAAATATCCAGTGAGTGACTGACAGCCACTTACTTTACTAACATTTCAGTGTATCCATTGCAAATGTATAAATGTGCAACTCCGAGAGTTGTACAACAGTATAAGTGAAATGGAGCCGTACATATAAAATGGATGTTGCACTGTCAAACATGCAGATATGCCACTTGCAACTTCAAAATGGGTCACGCACTGTGACTGTAGGGCGGTCTGACAGTGAAAGCCAGCTGGAGCTAACTAGCTAACGTTAGCTCCAAAAAATGCAATCTGTGTATGTATGCAAATAATGTGTCCCCGAACACCACCACGTTGTACTGTTCTTTCAACTTTATGCAGTGTTCCTTGACGCGAATGGTAAATAATGCATTGACCCGATGATGCCGTCTTGTTGCACTAGTGGTCATTAGGTGACAAACAAGTGGCGACCATCGCAGACCACCATCATGCCTTCCTTCCTTCCTTCCTTCCACCCATCTCACCCCCCATCAATAAAAAAGCCCAACTTGGTCCAAGACAGATTCCTGCACAACCCGCAGTTCAAATCCTTACCATTGTGGCTGACCCAACTCGGCTTCAGCAGCTTCATTTCTAATGTTAGCGTGTGTTTAGTGTACGATGAAAGTCCCCCCCGGTGATCGGCGCCGGTGTGATCGCTCGAGAAGAGAACGACCCCCCTCCCTTTGTCTCAAACTCCGTCCGTTACTTTGTTTTTTAATTCAACTCCATTTCTGCAGCCGCCGCTCGCATCCCCAAAAAGAAGCATCCAGGGCCCGGACGCCAGCTGCGGTGACACAGGAAGTGCGCACGATATTTGGGACCGGCTAGCAGCAGCGGCGTGTGCAGTACATCTGACTGATGAGTTCCGCGAATAAAAGCTTTAATTGTTACTTAGCGATAGCGACAGAATCCTGACGTGTTTATGAGTGAATTCTTTACCGTTCCTAGTATGCATAATGTTTATGATAAAGTAGTCGGATTTAATGTGCAAATAACGCAGAGCGTGGCACCGTTTGTATATATTGCCTCAGAAGTCTAACTGGGTAGACTTTTATTTTGAAATGTAATTTGCAAGCGCACCTTTAAATGTATTTTTATTACATTTCAAAATGAGCGTGTTTGTATAACCTATTAAAGGGGTAATACAATGTCTTGTTTAGCTTTACATTTAAGGTGCTGTGATGCCCTCATTAAACAATAAGGTAGGAAGGAATCTAATAAGTAGGCAAATTAATACAAAGTGTCTGCTCTGTGACTGTAACAAAGGAATCGACGTAGCTGAGATTTCCCAAGGAACGCCTATCCTGTCGTTTACAAGGGGGAAAAGAACGGTTCTTATTCTAATATCTCAATGTGCTCAAACAAGATACCCGTACCTACCTAATATCAGGCTGTTATCTGATATTATAAAAAAATAAAAATAAACACACATAATTGAAGAACAAGACAATTTATTCACTTATAAATATAACATATTCACAGATTCATTTTTTCATTCATTATTTATACACTGACAAGGAAAACAAAACATTTAAACAATTAAAACAATTTAAAAAGGGCAATATTTCTTCCGCTGAATGGACTAGCAGCTTGTAGTATTGGCTTGGACACAGCATATAAAAAAGGATATCAAACTGACCAAAGTAAAATCTGTGATGTTTATAAATGGCTACGTTTTTATGGAGCACAAAAATTCTCCTTAAAAGCACAAATTGGATCTGAAGAGCATAAATTAAGCTCCTTTTATTATTTTCAGAGAGGATACATTTACAGATATATATCACAGGCATCAATTCAAACACAAAAATGAAAACTCTAAATTATGTACTCCCATTTTGCATGGGATTCCTCTTCCTTGTCTATAAAAAGTTATATTTGATAAAAATTGGCATTTCATGGTTTGAACCATGCAAATTTGTAAACATTAGATAGTAGTAACTTAGAAATTCACCTGCTTTACATTCAGAATATTATGCTTCAACACAGTTATTTCAAGATTCATTTCAAACACTCCCATATGGGTATGTTTGTTCCAGGTGCGTAGCCCATATCTAAGGCAAAAACAATATCATTAAATTCATTTACACACCCTTAAGGATTTCTGTTCAGTGAAGACAGTATGGTAGTTAGATCCCAATGATCACAGAATGATGTTTGATATCAAATTGTTTTACAATAAAATGTGTAAAATATAAACAAGGGTAGAGTCTTATTACACAGTATGCAGCTTATGTGAACAGTGTAACCCCAACTGGAAAAAGCCTGCATCTTAGAGCTAACCCCATGACTAGTCCCTAAATCTGTAGATTGTATCATAATTGATCTGATCTATTAGTCAATCAAGCTCCCACAAGCCAATAGAACACTCACATAGACAAAACATTTTCACAATGTTTAGAAAGAAATTAAACATGCACATGGATTCATATGTACCACGTACAGTCTGAAATACAAAAGTTATCTCATTGCCACATACAGTTAATTTTGCTGCAGTATGTGTGAGAGGTAAGATTAATATCACCAACCCAGGGAAATGCTGGGATATACAGGAAGGGGTGTGGGGGTGAAGGAGACATGCTGTCTCTTCCCTCAATAGTGTAAAGAGCAAATGCACCAGTTAAATTACACAGTGGGGGTACAAAGGCTGGGGTTGCAGTAATCTAACTTGACATATTTAAAAATGTTCAAAATGCCCATACTGTAGCCCGCTACAACAGTCAGTCAAATACATTTGATCTTCAAATAATTTGAGAACTTTCTATACTTCCTTTTTTCGCATGTGACTTTGACAGCCAAAATCACTGCTTTGGTGAGTGGTTAAGCCTTATTTATACATTACTTTGTTGTATTAAAGTGCTCTACAAACTTACAACAGAATGCAGATGGTACAATGTGCCGTGCGCGTGTAGTTCAGCGATTTTCGGCACAGGACACTTTTGTACAACAGAGTATAACTTAGGAATTTGTTTATAGTACTGGCGTCCCTCTAAAATTGGCTTCAATTTGCTCTAATGTTTTGCCTTTGGTTTCTGGGACAAAGAAGATGGTAAAGAGTACATTAAGAGCACACATCCCTGAAAACAGCCAGAAGGTCCCAGCGCTGGTTATGAGGTCCTAGAAGATATGGAAAAGAAAATGAAGGTAGAAACATGGTTTGTGCATTTTGACCTATGACCTTTCAAGGACTTTGCAGCAATGTTTCACAGCCCAACCATTCCATAGAAGTAGAGCAAGGATATGATTTAATTCTCTTAGATGTATATTGCAGAACATTATATTTCAGGGTATTGGATATTGGATCACCTACACTTTTTATATCAGTAATTAATGATATGATGATCGATGTATTGTGTGTCTGTAAAAAGTGACGTTTCTACATCATCTGTGCCTAAGTGATGCACATGATACGATTGCCCACAGTTTGTATGGACAAAGATGAAAGGCATCACATCTTATACATTTCATCAGTTTTGTTTCAAATGATCATCCTGCTGAGTATGGTACTACTTACCATCAGGTCCTTGAATGTTTTGGTGATGATGAAAGCAGTGCCCCAGTTTGAGAGCACACAGACTGCACTGGCAAAGCCCCTCACTTTGATTGGGAAAATCTCAGACATCACCAGCCATGGAATGGGACCCCAACCCAGGGCAAAAGCTAAACGGTGAAGTAAATTTAAAAGGTGTCAATATTTTGGTCATAACAGATTCATTACTATTGCAAAAAAACTTTGACTTTTGAATATGGCTGAGAATCATAAGACCTGAATTGCAAAAAAAGAGAGATAATATCCAAGACACTTAAATGGCTTCTTTTAGTTACTCATTATATAAAGATCCATAAAGATATCCAGTCAAAGTGTGTATACTGTATAAATTGCTTAGAGCCTAAGACTGATGCTAGCTTCTTTACTTACCTATGACCCTAAATTACTTAGGCACTAAACTGACTTGATTTAGGCAATTACCTTGCCCATGTGTACAGGTTCTAGTTTGATGACACACACACACACACACACACACACACACACACACACACACACACACACACACACACACACACACACACACACACACACACACACACACACACACACCATGAGCTGTTACTGGTCTACTTTTGCGTGGGCAACACTAGAAAAAACACTGTTCCGTAGGGCTTGGCCTTCAGCCATGCTGTAAAAGGAAAGCAAGAACGTCCCATAAAGGACGTCAGTGCACTAGATTACTATGTACAACAACTACTTTTCCCCTGTACGCAAATGGCCGTGGGAATGCTATCCAACAACTCGTTGTTCAGGTTTACTACTACTACCTGCAATAGTAGTGAAAATGCCCATGTGACAACCACATGGGTGTTTGGCAAAACAGAGTGTCATGTGCTGCAGAGATTGCGTACATTATCAGGCACGACTAGGATGTTTTCCAACTCACACATCAGTGTAGACGTTGTGCAGGATAGGTTGGCGGTCCCTTTCACAGTGACATAGTTCACAGTTGGAGATTCTGACTTTCAGCTGTTCATACAATTACATTACTCAATACTCACACTAACTTTAATAAAATCTAGCTCACCTGTGATGAAGACGCACATACTAGCAAGGGCCAGCCAGGCAAAGTCAACCTGAGGGTTCGGGTCTGCCGACAGGGTGGCTAATGAGCCATTGCCCGGCTGAACACTTGTGAGGTGGAAATAAACTCCGAAAACTGCTGTGCTGATGGTCATACCAAGTCCTTGGTTAAGAGAGTGAACAAAATGTATTAATATAGTATTAGGAATACAGGTATTGCACACATCAACAAATAATTAACTACAGTATAATAATGATATACAGCGTAAAGTGGACTTTGTTCTTAGTCTTGTGGTCATTTTAATGCACTGCTTTTTATATACTGTTTTTACTGTTTTAAATTGCCTTTTTTATCCTTTCTTTCTACTCGGATGTGCAGCACTTTGAGATTTGTTTCAAATATAAAGTGCATTATAAATAAAATGTATTATTATTATTTATTAGTATATGCAGTGTTGGCTGTATTAATGTTTACAAGTTATGCATGGTTTCAGCTACATTCACAAAACAGTGAGAAAGACTATAACTGTCACATGCAGTCTCTATGTACAATATATGGTCAATATGTAGCAGGTGGCTACAGCCTCTGTCGTGATGGCCTCCAAAGTCTAGTATCTGCCCCCGGACCAAGGGGATGTCCTCTTGGTCTAGTGGTTAAGATGTTGGACTTTCGCGCGGGAGACCCGGGTTCGAATCCCGGGCGTTAGAATTAGAAAGTAGTCTTAACGTGTGTACTTTGTGAAAAATAATTACACACATTTCTCAACCCTACATTAATGTAGCAGTCACATACCTGATATGATTAGAAGGACCTTCCTCCCAGCCTTGTCCATGATTACAGCTGCTATCGCTGTAATTATGACTTGTATCAACGCCACTATCACTGAAGCAAAGTCACTGTTCTGAAAAATAAAAAATGGTAATTTATACGTTTTTAGCTTTTCTGATCATATCCCTGAAATCAAGCATGATATGTAATAGACTCAAGCTAGACACACACTGAAGCTCCCTTACTTTAAAATGAGCTTCTTCAAATATGGTTTCAGCGTAGAACATGATGGCGTTGATCCCAGTCCACTGCTGGAAGAGCATCAGCATTACGCCAATACATAAAGGCTTGTAGACGCCTGGCTCCTTCAGGTCAGCCAGTGCAAGACTAGAGCTCTGAGGTTAACAGAGACAAGACAACAATCATCCAACTGCTCTTCCTCCAGAAGTTTGATGTAAGAGCTAAATCATCTTTAGAGCAAAAAAGATCAAAGTGTTAAATGTTATCATATATCTAAGTGTTTTTACCCATGACATAATTATCCATACTCTCAGTCAGGGTATAATGCATGTCTTTGTTTGCTCTTTGACCTGAATGACAGTTGACCTCATTAAAAAGATAATGTAGCTTTCACAACCGCTTTTGATTTGATAGAAAATATAATTTACAAAGATGTGACTCTATACAACTATGTGGAATCAGCACAAAACAGCAACTGTACAGAAATGTAAGCACATTATTAATACTCAGGAACTAAAGCAAAAACAAATCCTATGAGAATTACGAATCATCTTTTGTGATTTGTGAAAACAGTGCGAAAGGAATCCTCCACCAAATGGTGCAATAAGTAGTTCAGATATTATCGTTCGTAACGTATATTCTGCTGCTGCTATTTCTATATTTTATATGTTATAAAAATATACTGAAATCAGTTGTGGCGACTGAACTTTAATGCTGACAGGTCAGCCAAATGACATCCAATCACCTGCTCATCGCAAGCATCCTCGATGCGGGCGCACTCCCACTCGACAGGGGTGTCCGAGCCTCGCAGGAAGCGCAGAGCCTCCTCGGCCTCCCGCCTCTTACCCTGGGAAAGCAGGAACCTGGGTGTCTCAGGCATGAAACACATGAGGAACAGCATCAGCGTTGGGGGAATGGAGCTGCAGATAGCCAACCAGCGCCAGTCCAGAAATAACCCTGTAAAAGCGGTCAGACATGGATTAGGAAAAAAAACACACCAGAAACCACCTATAGCATGAGGGGACATTTAAAATATACTTGCTATAATGTGGTGATGATTATTATAATGTTACGTTGTTTTTTCAGATATTCCGATTTCACGCTGTTGCTGTAAAAATGTTGTTTTGAAAAGCGCAATAAAAATAAAATACCGGTATATTAGAATTATTATAATATTATATTGAAGTAATGTTAATATGCAACATTATAGTATAGTATGTTGTTTTTTGCAGTAAAATACATTTACAATTATGTCTGCACCGTCATGCCTAAAAAAACGTATTTGTTTTCAATCAGCTTACTAAATTAAACTCTGGTTAAAAGGTATTGCACAGAGAGGGCATCAGAAGGTCTGACATAACAATCTAGTGTCTAGACCGCATAATCTGGAAAGTATCAATTCTCCACACACCAAAGCATCATATAGAGCAAACAGGACAGTCCACCTAGTTTGACATAATAGACTCTATTGAGTCATTTAATGGCGAAACATGTGTGGCATGCTCCTAACAAGATTAGGAATAGTCACTGAGAAACATATCAGTTAGGAGGGAGGAATTTTGAAACTGCCTAAGATGATCATATGACATGATGGTCACTGTTCGGCTTTGTTTTACCTGAACATTTGACACCTTTAAAGAAAACCTTGAATCATACATTTGTAATACCTCCCAAGACAAATCTCCCCAAGTGTTTTGTATCTACCATATATATAATATTATAGATACAAAACACTATATCCCTATCACTTGACAGAAATATACCCCAATGCTACACAGAATAAACACATTAAAGCCTTTAAATTGCAATGCTATGGTTTGTAGTCACATGGTTGCTCTTGTAAGATATATAGGTTATATGCAACAGTCCCCAGGATGATTTACAAGTTATACATCTTTGGGTGAAATTGCAATGTCAATATTGATGCCATCTTTGAATAATAATATAACATTGGAATATAAAATAACTTAAAATATTTTATATGCAGAAATGTAGATATTATTACATTCATGAGTCATAAAGTATTTCTTTTGAACATTTTGTGAATCTGTAGCTTAATATCAAACATTAGGTGTCAAAAAAAAACTCACAGCTAGTACATACCTACGAGATATGCTCCCATGATCCCTAACACCACCATGACCTGAACACAGGAGCCCATTGTACCACGAACTCGCTCATGTGCCATCTCCGAAATATAC
This sequence comes from Benthosema pterotum, assembly GCA_039105355.1. NCBI lineage: Eukaryota > Metazoa > Chordata > Actinopteri > Myctophiformes > Myctophidae > Benthosema > Benthosema pterotum. The sequence goes on from CM076972.1 coordinate 42,950,962, forward strand.
AGCTGCCCAAGGAGGAAATTAGATAACATCACCATTAGCTTAAAAAAATAAAAAGAATACAATCATCTCACGTGCAAAAATCTAAGGTCATGACTCGTAAAACAGACAGTAACCATGTTCTACAAGTTCCAAATAAGAGAATTTGTACTAGATACGCTATAATCTACTGTAATAACAGTATGTTCAAACATTTGAACATAATATAGACCGAACAACAGCACTAAATTGTCTATCTGAAATACAATACTTCAACAACATGTAGCACTGCATTTCCAGTATTTCTGGTTAGGCATTTTTTGGCAGTAGTTCTTCTCCAGTATTTATCTAAGTCATCCCTGCTTGGACTCTATCAGTTTAATTGATGACAGATTGAATACAAAAAGGTCTGTGAATAGTACACTGGTATGATTATGTGTTTGTGCAATGTCGCCTATTGTGGCTAATCTGGATATGATATTGCTGGGGTTCAGGAGCCACTACCAAACCATGTACATTAATAATATGAATAAGTATTTAATGACACTTGCAGGTCAGCACTAAATGACTGTCTTTGCATTTCCTGGATAAAAGTAAAGATGGCGGTTTACTCACTGGAACCACGAGTGACGTAACTCCACTTGCCAGGCCGGTAAGGGCCCTACCGAGGTACAGCATCCATACATTCTGTGCTGCAATGATGACAGTGAACCCAAACACAAACGGCAGAGAGCAGAACATGAGACTCAACTTTCTGCCAATCTTCTCCACCATCCAGCCTCCCAGAAGACCTCCGATAGCGGCACCTATAGTCACAATGGACTGAAAAGCACAAACAAAATCAGAACCATCATGTGCAGTAAAGAGTACTGGATACAGTACATCAAATGGCACTGGATCTCAACAAAATACATATTGTTGCATGGGCTACTGGGTCAAAAGGGAACCTTTCACTTCCTTCAAATACTGTATGTACAAAACAAAGACTGCAGACTAGGTTCAAGTACCAAACAGCAACATACAGTATGAAACCTCATCATAAAGCTAAATATAATCTCTAAAATGCCAGCACAGTTCTTGATGATCATGTGTATCTGTCATACCCCAAACCACGATGCCTGGTCATCATCTAGCCGTAACCGTGGGTCTGTGGTGACGTTCTTGAGTTCAGGGATGGCAGGGGAGCTGTAGCCCAAAACGAATCCAAAACTCATAGGACCGAGGACAGCTACGAATGTAGCCAGGTACATCTTGCCATTCTTCACCCTGCTGTTGAAATATAATATGGGGGAAATATGAATACAGGATAAAGGGTTAAATGTCAAGTGTCTTAAAGATCAAACTTGTTGTGGGTGGTAGGACATTTTAGCACCCACACCAATTAACCCTTTCCATGCACCAAACTGATATTTACAGTATACATTCACATGTTCACCCTGTAGTGTACATTATACCAAGGATCGAAGCATGAAAGGAGAACTACTAAAAACAACAGTGCTAACTAACTAGAGATCAGTCTTTAAATTAAGAACAGAGGCAGACACCGTATATATGTCAGTTTAATTGGGTGGATAAAATATCAGACTGATATGCAACATTTTGGAATAAAAAAACATCCGTTGTCTTTACTCCCACAACCCCAGGGTTAGGTCAGGTCTATTACTTACTCAAAGTATGCATCCTGCTCAGATCTCACTCCAGTGGGAGACTCGTCATCTGGATCCTCGTCGTCTAGCAGTCGTCTTCTTTCGTTTTGGATATCCATATTGTTCAGTGTCACTTATAACAAATCATAAATAAATAGATCCCAAATAGCTCATTGGTAATGAATGATGGATGACCTGACCGGCGGCTGGACTGGAATGAACCAGGCAGCAGCAGCAACAACCGCAGCTCCAAAAACTCACTGACCCGGTTATAGCCGTGTTATGGTTACAGCACGGTTACACCAAATACACGTACGGCTAGACAGTACCTGCATTTCAGCTAAAATCCCATAAATATTTAACGCCTACAATAGTCAGAATCATTTCCCTCTCGTCCACGGCGCCTGTAATGTAATCCTCCCTCCAATCGATCTGGAGTCACGAAACCTGCGGTAATAAAGCCACAATAACATGCTTGGTCAACACATTTGGGTCAGCTGACGAACAGGGGCACGAGTGTTATTTCCTGCCCCCTGAATACCTAGTTTCAAAATAAAAGTACACGGCACGTTCTCAGTTGCGATTCAGAAAAATAAAAGTATTGACCAGTATTGACCAGTTTCCTTGGTTACAACCACCCAGAAAGTTTGTTGTGCGCAGAGAGAAAGAATGCCAGTCGACTTGGTGTGAAGAATAAAATAAAATGAATAAAAAAAAACACAATGGATTCTTCTCTAGAAAAGAAGGACCAGCAGGTAAATTATAAATTGTTTGATAATTACATTTCTATTTATAAAATATTAGGGGAAAACCTGGCTATAACTTTTTAAATAGTCAAGTCAGGTAGTAGGCTAGGCTATCTCCACAAAATACAAAACATTAAATAGGGCTAGCCATTTCTAGGGCTTGACCTATTGTGCATTTTATTGATGATTGATACTTGTTTCATGTTGAATATGGTCTACTAATCAGGTTGAAGACAACCTGTTCCCCACTGCTGTATCAGAACAGCATTTGGAAGAGTCCAAGTGTAAAAGTGTTCAGCTAATACAACATGTTGGATCGAGCAAGCTGACCACACCTGGGCACAACTATTTGGACAGACCAGACCTACAGGCGGATTTCATTATAAGGAACAAGGCTTTTGAGCAGTGAGCTTCATGAATAATTTCCATTAGTGTTGTTGTTGGTCATTTACAAATTTTGCAAAATAATAAACCTATTCTTAATAACTTAATAAATTAATATTTTATTAATAAATTAATACATTAATAATAACATAAATCAAACATTTTCTCTAATTTATAAAATGAGGTTGGTTTGTCTGTGTCTATCTCACCTGTGGACTATGGACAGTTCAGAAACCAAAGACATAATCTGGGAAAATCTCTTCCTGGAAACTCTGCATGCTACAATACACTTTTATTTGAAGATAGGTTGAAAAGTTCAACCAAGAACTTATGTGAGGTTGTCAACATTGCAGTTATTCAAAGGGAGAAGAGGCAATGAGACAATTCCAGTTTGAAAAGGCTGTAATATGCTACTCCAAAGCCATGACTCTACAGCCAAATCAGGTACTTTGTACTGTTCTCTCCCTTCACCACACCTCAAAACATGCTACTTTTTATAGTTCTGGGGCACATTGAAATGACAGAATTAGTGGTTCTCAAAGAGGGGACCGGGAACCTTCAGGGTTCCCTGAGGGGTTCCAAGTGTATACTGTATATGTATATAGTACTCCATGGTCCATTTGGTCCTACACTCTCAGAGTTAGGAAGGTACTTGAAGTAAAAAGTTTAAGAGCTTTAGGATAACGCTGTTGCCATTGTCCTGCATTGCAGAGCCAGTTCTACGTGCGACAAGCAGAGGCTTACCTACAGCTGTGTGACTTCCAGTCAGCAGCAGCTGGTTACAAGCATGCCAGCGTCCTGGAGCCTGGAGACTTCCACATTCGCATTGCCTTTATCTACTACCTACAGGTCAGTTAAGATATTTCTTAACTCCTCTCTTTCAAGCTGGTCTTGCAAACTCTGAATTGTATTGTATTTTATTGTATGTGTATTTTATTATCAGATTCCAGAGCATCTTTCAATGACTGCGAAAGCAGAATAAAATTAGATTAATATGATTAGATTTTAGCTTCAGTTAGCTAATCAGACTAGGATAAGATAGTATTTATCTACAGGCATGCATTCAATTATAAAACCAATGGGTTGGAAGATTGAAAGACAGTAGTAAAGTAAATATGAAATTAAATGAACAAGATAAATTCACACTGATCAGCAACATTATGAGGAAACAAGAGCAACGTTTGAATGGTGGAAGACATAGTGGCTAGTGTTAATCTTACTTTTCTCTTGTCTTGTTATATTGATGATTTACAAAATTACTTTTGCAGACATTCAGTGCTACTAGACACAAGAAAATTAAGAAGAAAAAAAAAACACCACAATATTATGATATAATGCTATCTTCCTCCTCAGGGTCAGTGTTTGTTTGACCGCGGTCTGTTCCTGGAGGCTTTAGAGTCTTTTTCTGAGGCTGCTGAGTTGAAGCCCCACTGCAGAGCCTATCAGATGAGACGGTGATTATTGTTAACCTATCCTTAACTTAATGATCTTGAGTGTACATAATTAATGCCACAAACATGATACAAAGTTTCTTAATTAATCTATCAAGCAATCATCCAGTAATCAATGGACACTTGTTGTTCCAGCCAGCAGGTGGAGCTGCAGACATATAGATTAATAACAGCACCATAAATGTTGCATGGTGAATTCATATAGCACCTTTATCCAAGGCACTTGGATAGTGCGTTACATTCACCCATTCACAGACACATTGATAGACCGATGGCAGTGGAAACCATGCAAGGCACAACCAGTTAATTAGGGGTTGAGTGCCTTGCCCAATAAGGACATGTAGCCTGCAGGAGCTGAGATTTGAACTGCCGACACACGGATCATTGGGCGACCCACCATGACAACATATGAGACAATAACGCCAATGACATGCTCAACTACTTCAACTGATTTGTCTTGTGTCTTTTCTGTTGCAGTCTTGCCTGTCAGACAGCGCTGGGCCGCTACAGCGACTGTATGCAAATGGTGACTGATTGGATTGAGTCTGACTCCCAGACGGCAGACCTTTATACCCTCAGAGCCCGACTGTACCTGAAACTCAACCAGGTCAGCCAACACTCTCACCAGACTGACCAGTCTGTAGAATAAACATCTTCACCTTGCATCTGATCTTATCTTGCCTTCATTAATAGTCCACAGTGTAGAGACACAGGAGATGCGAGTCAAGGAATGACAGGTCCACTATATTTGTAGTTGTCTTAAAGAAGCATTCAGTGATTTGGGTGATTTGGAAAAGCCCAAACTGAAAATAGGGTTTTTGACCGCCAAAACAATATTTGAAATAAGTGATTTCACTTAATTCAAATATTGCTATTTCTTTCTTCTTTTTTGGCTACTCTTCCCTACTAATACTGTGAATGTGATGAGCATGTAATTCCTCCATGTCCCCCAGTGAGCCACTGGGGTAAAAAAAAAAAAAACAAAAAAAAAAAAAAAACTCTAGTTTCAGTTTGGCTTTTGACAGAAAAGTAGCCTGATTAGCTTTAGGGAGCTGAGCTCAAGTCTGACATTGTCTCCTCCTTGGTCTCTAGTAACTGCAGTATGTGCTGTTGGCCTGTTGCACTTCCTTCCTCTGCAGAGTGTGTGCACGTGGATATCTAGTTACCGGTAGAGGCCGGAGGGTTTTCCAAATCACCCAAATCACTGAATACTCCACTGAATGTTCCTGTTGAGATACAGAGTGAGAGTCCATAACTGAACACTGTCTTTTCCATTATGTCAGCCAACAATGTATCCTCTATCCAGGTAACCCAGTGCTACCACGATGCACACTCAGCCCTGGCATTGAAGCCAACATGTCCAGAGGCCATGGGTCTTCTGTCTCAGCTGGAGGAGAGCAGTGACCAGGCCAGGCAGGAGGCCGTCACCAAAGCCCTCTCTGGGAAGCTTCCAGAAGCTCTGTCCAAGATCAACACAGCCCTGAAACACCAGCCTGAGAATGAACGTCACTACCTCTTCAGGTTTGTTTGCTGTTTATTTAACACAAATATTGCATTGTCCACATACCATTCATGTCAATGATGTATTTGGGATCGAATAGTGCAGTGGTTTTCAACCGGTGGTCTGGGGAGTGGTCCGTGAGAGCGTTCCAGGTGGTTCTCAGGGTAAATGATGGAAAGTTGGTTGACCGGATGGAACTCTTTGAGAGCGTGAACATGAAACCAAATGGACCCTTGCGGGTCCATTTGGTTTCATGTTCACAGTCACACTCTCAAGAGTTAAAATATTCATCATGTGAATTAGCCCAAGTCTACACAACTAGAGAATGTGGTCATTTTGATCTGTATGATTGCCTGTTTTGTTTGGAAAATCCAACCTGGAAATGTGGACAAAAGCAAAATAAATCTTTAGTTTTGTTTTGGGTCTGTGGGGCAAAAATCTCCTTAAATGGTGGTCCGTAGCTCAAATGCTGAATAAATAGTGGGCCCTGGGATCAAAAAGGTTGAAAACCTCTGTAATTAGTAGATCGAATCCTCTCCTCTACTTATATATAGAGGGATTCTTTATCGCCGTTTGAAAGACTTCCCAGCGTCCATTGAGGATCTGGTCCTGGCCATAGAGCTGAGTGAGCGACAGGTTGGAGACGGCCTCCTGCAGGAAGAGCTGAGATCAGTGCAGGAGGAGGCACGGAGCCAGCTGGTCCTCACCTACAACGACTTCGCCGTGCAGTGCTCCTCCAGGGGGTTCCACCCCGAGGCGACACTGCTCCTAAGCAAGGCCATCCAGGAGGAGAAGAGGGAGAGAGGCCTTTACATGAACCGAGGAGGTGAGAAGAACGCGCGGTTGACAGGGGCGGATTGGCCATCTGGAGTACAGGGAGTTTTCCCGGTGGCACTTCCAAAATGCACTAGAATGTGCTAGATGCTCGCCTGGAACATACAGTACAGATCAAAATGACCATTAATCTTCTACATTCTCTAGTTGTGTTGACTAAGTTGGGCTAATTCACATGATGATTATTTTAACTCTTGAGGGTGTAAAAATGAAACCAAATGGACCCTTGCGGGTCCATTTGGTTCCATTTTTACACCCTCAAAGAGTTACATCTAGTTAACCAGCTGCCACCCTCCAGGGTGGCCTGGCAAAGGCAAAAATTGTCCCGGTGGGAAAATATGTGCCAATTCGCCCCTGGCGGTGGATAATGGAGGGCAGAGCGTAGGGCTGTTTTAACTTTCATTGAAAAATAGCAGGCGTTCACGGCTCATGAACACCTGCTATTTTTGGGTAGGATGTTTCGGAGTGAATGTTTTGTAGAATCAATGTCGGGACGAAATGGGTTAAAGATATTTTAGGCCAGTGGTTTTCAACCATTTTGATACTAGGGCCCACTATTTATTCAGAATTTGAGCCACGGACCACCATTTGATGACATTTTTAGCCCCACAGATCCCAAAATTAAAAATTAATCTGGCTTTTGTCCACAATTCCAGGCTGGATTTGGGAAACAAAACAGTCAAACGTCCAGATCAAAATGATCATAATCTTCTACATTCTCTAGTTGTGTAGACTTTGATGAATATTTTAACATCTGGTTAACTTTCCATCATTTAGCCTGAGGACCACCTGGAACTCTCTCAAGGACCACTGGTGGTCCCCGGACCACTGGTTGAAAACCACTGTTCTCGGCAACATTATATAGCTATATATTTTTTTGCGTTTTCCCCCCTCTACGTTGCTTCTGCTCTGCTGCTGCAACTGTTTCCCTGCAGACAGACACTTGCTTTGCCCTGCAGATCGGTCCGGAACATTATTGTTTTCAAACAATATTTGACGTCGGGCTCATTGCTAGTGTGTGGGTGGGAAGGGGGCTGTGGAGGGTGAGGCTGCGTTTTAGCCAATCACAGCTCAGCCTCCAGCAGCTTCATAATCTGCAGTCTCCAGCAGTTTCATAATGAGCCAGTAGAGGTTGATGGTGGAGTTAGATGCAAATCTCTTTACAAACAGAGTTTGCACACATAGTCCAAGCAAAATGAATTTTCAAGTGGAATAAATTGTAACATGGGATTTTTCTTCACAGATCATTTCTTTGAGGTCTCCAGAACAACATATTAAAAGTCCCGAAAAATCCCAGTTGCGCAAATATGTTTAATATCATAAAGTAATAGAATACATAGGCTCCAATGGAGTGATAGCCCCGCCCCCTCCTATACAAACCCATTATAACTTAAAACTCCATTTTAACCATGATGGATTATTCAAAAACAACCCATCTTTTTTCTGGTGACTGATAATGTCCTCCTAATACGTGAGAGGACCATGGAATTTCATTCACAAGTTTCAGTTATTTTTAAAATATTGTTTTGGAAAATGTAGCTGCCTTCATATCTGGCTATGCCCATCCAAATGAATATTAAAATAAATAAATAAATGAAACCTGTAAATGAAATTCCACTGCCCTCACCTTTTTCTGGTGACTGATATAGTCCTCCTAATATGTGAGAGGGCAGTGGAATTTCATTTACAGGTTTCATTTATTTATTTTTTTAATATTCATTTGGGTGGGCATAGCCAGATATGGAGGCAGCTACATTTTCCAAAACAATATTTTAAAAATAACTGAAACCTGTGAATGAAATTCCACGTCCTCTCACGTATTAGGAGGACAATATCAGTCACCAGAAAAAAGATGGGTTGTTTTTGAATAATCCATCATGGTTAAAATGGAGTTTTAAGTTATAATGGGTTTGTATAGGAGGGGGCGGGGCTATCACTCCATTGGAGCCTATGTATTATATTACTTTATGAAATTAAACATATTTGCGCAACTGGGATTTTTCGGGACTTTTAATATGTTGTTCTGGAGACCTCAAAGAAATGATCTGTGAAGAAAAATCCCATGTTACAATTTATTCCAATTTTAGGTAAAACATGAGCTAAAATTACTGGCCTAATACTCATGTTTCTTATAATACCTTTGTGTGCGTGTGTGTGTGTGTGTGTGTGTGTGTGTGTGTGTGTGTGTGTGTGTGTGTGTGGTGTGTGTGTGTGTGTGTGTGTGTGTGTGTGTGTGTGTGTGTGTGTGTGTGTGTGTGTGTGGTCCACCCTAGATTGTTTCTTTAAGCAGGGGGAGTGGTGCTTTGCACTGGCTGACTACCAGCAGGCAGAGGAGATGAGTCCTAATGACCCGGCCATCTGGGCCAGACTTGCTGTTCTCCACAACACCATGGGCTCACACAGCTTCCAGGAGAGGTCAGACACACACACACACACACACACACACACACACACACACACACACACACACACACACACACACACACACACACACACACACACACACACACACACACACACAAGCTAGTAGAAGGGCTCAAATTGGTGCTCAACAGAGACAATTTATACCAGAGAGAAGAGGTCACTTCAGGAGAGGAAGATGCAAGTTGAAACACCGTTCACCCTGCAAAATAATAAAAACCTGACGTTTGTTTGGTCATTACCCAGGTATTTTACAATTTATACCAGAGAGAAGGGGCACCCGCTTCGACCTCTATCCATCGATTGAATAGACACTTATCAACAGAAATGTTACGATCCAATCGTGCCGGTATAGCAGATATTCAGATACCCGCCGGGCAAGTAGATATTTTGTATTCATTGCATCGGTGGATCACGGATACTACTAGTAGGGCGGGGCGAAGGAAGTTTTACTGAAGTTATGGTTAGGGTTAGGTTAGGTTTAGGCATAAGTTTACTGAGGTTAAGTTTAGGGTTGGGGTTAGGTGTAGGCATAGCCTAGTTTTACTGAGGTTATGTTTAGGGTTTAGGATTAGGCTAGGGTTAGGGTTAGACGGTGCTTTATGCGGTTACTAACCCTAAACATAATTTCAGTAAAACTATGCTTTGCCCCGCCCTACTAGTAGTATCCGTGATCCACCGATGCAATGAATACAAAATATCTACTTGCCCGGCGGGTATCTGAATATCTGCTATACCGGCACGATTGGATCGTAACATTTCTGTTGATAAGTGTCTATTCAATCGATGGATAGAGGTCGAAGCGGCTGGAAGGGGTCACTTCAGGAGAGGCTAGACAAGTAAAATAACCACTGTGCCACCGTGCACCCCGGTGTTAAGGTTTTTGCCCACAATGGGGTTCACTTACTGCGCGGTCGGTGTTTGGGCAATCCAACGCAATGAGCTGTGTTTTCAATAGCGTGTTTCCAGCTTATATGTGTATTTACCTCTTCCCGTCAAACCCGAGGAGACCTATGCTTGTCCCACACCCTCTAGAGATGGACCAGTACGTAGGGTTGTGTGGGGAGGGGGGGGGGGGGGGGGGGACTGGCACTGAAATGAAAACAGGAAAGGAAATTATAGTGCCATTATGAAAATATGTCATTTCAAGCAGTCCATCTTTCTCTTGCAATTCACATCTATAGGCGGTTTCAGGAAGCAGTGGACAGGTTTTCCTTGGCCATCAAGTACAATCCATGTGTCACTCGCTACTATGAGAACAGGGCCAAGGCCTTCCACAAAGTACTCAACCTGCAGGAGACCATGAAGGACACCATCAGCACACTAATATTGGATCCTGCCAATGATGAGGTACAGAGACCTTTCAAAACGCTAGCCTTTTCATTGTCATGGGGCAACTGCTCCACTAGGGTTAAATAAAATTAAATAATTGTTGATCCTAGAGATCCACATGCTTTGTTTTATGTCTGCAGGTGTGCATGCAGTCTGATTCTGTGAATTTATGTTCACACATGCACATGTACTGTATGAATGTTTTTGTGTGCGCGTGTGCAGGCACTCACTCTGCTTACGAGTCTGGCACCAGGATGCACTGTGTCAAACATACTGTCCAGTGAAACGGGACAGAGGGTCAGACGTCAGTTAATGGAAAAAATCCAGACGTGCCACTCTCCAGGTATTAGAATGTCAGGATCAGATGCTGGCAGGTAGGTTGTTATGAACTGATGGATATTTTGGGGATTTTTATGTTATTGGGAATGATTTTACATATGTCACCATGATGTCACACTGGACTTTAATCTGTGCCACTCTATGAGTTTGTAGAGCTGCTATTTTTGAAGATGCCATCATGTCATCCATACAGTACAGTATATTATGCATTTGGTGCCACCAAAAATCTGTGATTGTTATTACATTATCTGTTTGTTTCCTGGTGGTTTGTGAACACAAATATTGTAACCTTACTTTCTGTTGTTACTGTCATTTGGGGTATGAGATTTGTCAGATTTCTGAGTTGATAACTGTTCTCAGAATGTGTGTTAGAGACAAGTGTAACCTGGGTTATGCTGACCATGACCCGCCATGCTCCTGTTTCCTCCATATTTTGAGCTATCGAAGTATTCAGTCCTTCTGTAGTTCTAAAGATTAAAAATATTTAATCTATTATCAACAAACTTTTTACAATGATTTTTAAAATGGTATAGATCCTTTCAAATGATTCCTTGCAAGTTGTTCTCTAGGTTTATTATAGTGCGTAAAGTCTAGAGCAGGGGTGTCAAGCTCAAATACAGAGTGGGCCAAAATGTAAAACTGAAAGAAGTCACAGGCCAAGGTTGAACACATTAACCTTTCGATAGGGACCCAAACAAGTTTTGCATTAGATATTGAACAAGCAAGGCTTATATAACTTTATAGTAACATGCAAAATCAAGGTAAAATTCGGAGGCATATATTAATATAAGCTTTTTCCACAGGCTAATAATGAATTTGAAAATAAAATAACAATAATAAATGAATCAAACATTCAAGCCTTGAAGTAGCAAGAGAAAATGCATGAATAAATGAATTATTGCTCAGTTTGCTACACTGATTTGCTTTAACACTCAATATGGAACAAGCAACGCTTATATAACTTAATAGAGCAAAATCAACAAAAAAAAAAAAACATCAATGGCACATTAAATAAAAATTTGAATGCCACTTTTCTATTTGCAGTATTCTGAGGTAAATATATTACACAGCAGACAGCAAAACAACAGCAGAGCATCATGGGATGTGTAGTTTTAGCGGTGAATGCGGTGTTACAGTGGCGCCATGGCTGTATAATACCGGTGGGCCAGCTTATAACGTTAATTTGTTATTGCCTCAAGGGCCGAATGAAATTACACGGCGGGCCAAATTTGCCCCCATGTATATATATATACTGTATATATATATATATATATATATATATATATATATATATATATATATATATATATATATATATATATATATATATATATATATAGAGAGAGAGAGAGAGAGAGAGAGAGAGAGAGAGATAGATATAGATATAGATATAGATATAGATATATATATATCACTAATTTCTCGGTAGACTGTGCAGTGAGCTTGAAAGGATGGCAGTGGCCAAAATAACACTAAAAATGAATTTCTAAAATCTGTAAGCCGCAATCACTTTGTCCAAGTACGGAAGAAGATGACTATGTTATAATGATGATGATGCAAAAGCATACAAAGTTAACAATTTGATTGATCAAAGTCCATTTTGCCTCATTACAACACCTATTGGCCATTCTGTTTTGTCTGAATATGTTCTCTGAATATGTTCTCTTCTAGTCTATACCTCTATTCTAGTCTATTCTTATTTTGTCCAGCAAGTGGCAGTAGAGACCAAAATTTGTTATATTGGTACTTGATAATAGAAGGGGAATGGTTTGTAAATGTGAACGTGAAACATAAAAATAAAGTGCGTTAAAGGTAGGGGAAGTGATTTCACTTTTGTCAGATATCACCCCAAAAATATTTTTTTTTTCTGTTAAAATGCTCTATTATAAGGTGTGGAAACCACATATGGAGTTTCCCCCTCCCCCACGTTAGCAGAGGAGCTAATGAAAGTTCCCCAGGTCACCACAATTCTCCTCCAATCAGGAGAGAGCAGCAGGTTCACATAGTGTAGCTACTTTTGGGGGCCCCTAGTGCACCAGGCTGGTACTACACCATGAATTTCAAATCACTTCCCCTACCTTTAATGTAAGCCAGTCTGATGATCTAAATGACAAACACTGGTAGGACTAGGAATAGATGGATGTCACTTTTTTAAATAGACAGAATACATAACTGCACTGACAGAAGTGCAACAATAGTAATAAATATGAATATCTCATTTGAATAGTATATTTCTCTCCCAATATACTTTTAACTAGTCATGAACATCTTCTTTTTTTTTTTATCTGGTATGTTATAGTTTTCACTACATTGGCCTATGCATGTACCTTGAGTCTTGCCCATACATTGCCCAAAAGTTTCAAGATCAGTACAATCCGTAGTCTAGTCCCCATAAACATAGTACTCTCCTGTAGTCTCCTGTTCCTGTGCCGCTGTGCGGCATGATTCATGTACAAGTACATCAGCTGCTATTTGTCGCAGGGACCCAATCCAACCCTTGAAGTGCCAAGCAGGGAGGCACTGAGTGTAGCAGACCCCAGCTGGAATAATGCTGATGTCCAACTGATGATTTTAAGGCTCCTTATGTTAATCAACACTGCTTATCAGATTGCTAAAGGCTAAATAGGCCAGCTTGACTTTCATACATTGTCACAGCATTGCACCAAACAATCAGACACTGTGGATAATATAATGTTCAATACACTAAAGCTAGTTCAAAGTTCAGGATGACCAAATTAGACTAACAGTGTATAAGAATGACCATTGCTAAGAAACAAACATGTCAAACATTTCTCTACTGCATTAAAGCATGCTGTTTCTCCCACAGTAACTCTCTAGCTGTGTGTGGGTATGTGAAGCTGTCAGCCTTCATTTATATATACCCTCCCACAGGAAGTTTCACAATATTGGTATCCTAAACATACAGGAAGTGCCCAAAAGTGGAGTAGATTTAACAAAATAAGTTGACCAAAATATTCTAAAAAAAAAAAAAAAAAAAAAAAAAAAGGAACAAATTACAAACTAAAGAAAAGATTAAAATTTACACAACCAAGTGCCACCGGCACTATGACATCAAACCTCCCAGTCTGTCATTGCAGGTGCAGACACTCTAACCACTAGCTGGCCATTGTAAATAGCTGTACTAATACATTGAGGGGTCAGAAAACTAAAATCTCGGGAGGGATGTTGCAGCCTGCCCTAAAAGACTGTACAAATGTGAACCAGTTCCTTTTGTACACTCTCAGAAAAAAGGTCAAAATCATCAAAATGGTCAAAAACAATTTGATTGAGCTGCAATTGGACTGGTTCCATGAAGTGAACAGAGTTTGCGACAGCATAACTCTGTCTATACTCAGGTCCAAGTATTATTTGGTCTGAGCCTTCCTGTTTCCTATAAGCATACAGTCTCCCTTATTTACAGTCCATAAATGTAATAACTATTACCACATAATTTATAATTATTCACAATTCACAATTATTTATGTTCTGCTTAAGGTTTAGTACTGGTTGTTGTTATTGTCAATGGAAAAAGTGATATCAGATAGTCTCTTTGGTGATATATACTTAAGGAGAGTGAGTTGACACTTCTAAGTATATTGACAACAGTGGCAACAGCTGACAGAGAGAAATGAGTTGTACCACATTCACAGATCTCTTGCCATGGCCATAGAACGTACCCAAACTAAGCACTGCAGTGCAAACATTCTCAGCATTCCATGCATATATTTTTATTGTAATTACTACCGTGTAATGGTTTCTTTCTGTTTAATTGAGTCTAATGAAAGACGATCTTCTTCACTCGGTCTGCTGCTGTTTTCAGTAGCCTGTGAAAGGCATGCCAAATATGGAATACTGGAGCAAGTTCTCTTCCACTGGTAAAGAAAGTCGTTTTTTCTTTTTATTTGTTCAGATGTATTTCTTTATTATATTTAGATACCCACCAAGATTCCATTCAGCCGTGGAATGTAGGTGCAGACGACCACGAGGAGACGACCACGCTCAGAATGTTGTCAATCACCTTGTGTTGACACTGCTGTTCTGCAGCGTGGCAGGGCCGGACTGGGCCGGGCCGGCCCCTGTTTCAGATCCTTCAAACTGTGTGTGTCTGGTGTGTGTGCGTGTGCCTGTGCGTGTGCGTGTGTGTGTGCGTGTGTGTGTGTGCGTGTGTGTGGGCCTCGGACCCTCAACAAAGTGGTGTGGGACAGACAGTGGTCGTAAAGGAGCTGAAAAGTGTTTCACACTCGTGCAATAAAAGGCTCGGGTTACCGTCCTGTCAGGGATGGAGAGGCGCAGCCAGCCAGGACGCCCAGTGGCCCGCCAGGTTTCTCAGCCCCAGACAAAAACACCTTTCTCTGGGCACAGGAGCTGGTGGCTTGGCCTCGGCTCAAAACATTCCCGGTGGATGGGAGTTTCATTCACATATTGGCTGTAGACTGTTTTGTCTATAAGCCGTGCAGAGCACGTTTGTAGTCTTTGGGTAGTGTTCGGGGCAGGTGACGTGCGGCAAACGCACACCCTACGTCCCGCAGAGGTGAAACTAGAATATGGGATACCCGGGATTGGAATTGGATTAGTGTTGCTAGACTGGGCCACATAGTTTGTTTTTAAATATTATGCCAAGCAGAGATTTTGTCAATGGCAGACTTCTGCTGAGTACATAATTATCGCTGGACTGTATTGATAACAACTGTAATGGAAACTGTAACTGGCAAAAATGCGTACATGAATTTTTGCCTTATCTACCATACCAGCATGTACAGTTGTACACCCATGTCTACACAATACATTTTTTATTTTCAAACTGAAAAAAATGTGCTTCACAATATACCAATAAATAAACAATATATACATAAATACTTGAGCAAAAAAACAATATAGAATCTCATTGGACAGTATGTGGAACAACAGTGCCAAAGTTGCTTGGTCAGTGAACAGACAGTACACCTGTTGCCTCATAAGCCTTGTCAAGGTGTAGGCCGGTTTACCAGCCAATATCTAGAGCAACTTCTACACCATTCAAACACCTGATGCTCCAGACGACATGTTTGGCACCTCAGGGATACATGAAGAGAGCAAAATGAGATTTTTACAGTCTCGTAATTCTCCCAACCGCATAGTTCCTTTCTCCGAGAGACGGAGAGATTGAAAGAGGAAAAGCGGAGACGGGAACAGAGAGAGAAAAGGGAGCAGACGAAGGGTCTCTCTTGAGGAACATTTCAAAATACAATTTATATATTTTGGAGAGATAAACCATCTGTTGGTTTGTGCTACTCACAAATTTTCCAGTCAGTTTTACTGGCTGGACTCTAAAAAAGCGTCCTTCTCACTGTGTTCTTAGGTAGTGGTTGTCTGTCCTGAAGTCTGCACAGGCATTTTAGATAGACAGCCTTATAGGGTCCTCTTACTGTAATGGCACAGGAGTCTGATTTGACCCTCGTTCGTGCCCGTGGGTTCTATAGCCAACGGCAGAAACCAAGTTTGTTTTCGCCCACTGGCCACATTATCTTACCAGGCAAATATGTTTTTTGGAATATACATAAAGAAACCTCCAAATGACGGTAGACTGTCTGCCAAAGTGTAAAGTAGACTCACCAGCCACAGCAAAGATTTACCCACATTTGGCTTATTGGCTGACTGTTAAACTCCCTCGTCTCTTTGTGTCTTTAAAGGATGAGGATGAAGTCTTTCTACGTTTGACCGGCCAATATGTGTGACGCTTAGGTTTAGAGGTCCGCTTGTGACCCCGGGGGGTCACTTCCAGCCATTCATCTCTTTGAGCCTGCTTATGGTGTTTCCTTTGATAGGTGTTGATGGAGGGTCATACAGAGGTAGAGTCGGCGTGCTGCTGCCGCTCCGGAACGCTGGAACCGTCCAAATGGTCCGAGTGTTCTTTGTCTTTTTCATTTGCTTGATAGGTGTTGATGGAGGGTCGCACAGAGGTAGAGTCGGAGTGCTGTTACTGGTCCGGAGTGCAGGAACAGTCCAAATGGTCCGAGTGTTTTTTGCCTTTTTCATTTGCTTGTTCTTCTCTTCCTTTGAAGAGCCGGGCGACATGGTCTGGTAGTGTGCAAAAGGAAATAGAGTAAGACACATTGGTTTTAAAGATTACTTACAGTAGCATATCTTAACTTTTAGTGTTTTTTCCCAACATACTACATTTAAGGTTTCAGAAGATGCAGTACTCATGGCACATTTTGGCCTTCTCGATTTGATACTTTTGAATTTGAATTCTGAAAAGTCTGTTTTGAGCACCCAACAGACATTATAATAACTTTGGTCTGTTGCACAAAGTGTAAAGCCTTATGCCACCAGTCCTAGCAAGTCTGTTCCCCACATGGCATTAACATACAACAATGGTAATCAGCTTTCTAAAACTAATATACTGTATGTGGTTACAGTGTAGGGCAGTGATGATGTCAATTGACATCCTCGCCCTGGCATCTCCATTTTATGACCAATAATGTGACATTTACATTATTCTTCACAAATATTTGTCAACATTCTTGAAAATCGACAAGTTACAAGATCTACAAGGTGAAACCAGCTAGAGTCAGAAGAGCCAAAGTGCAACTGGCACTATCGATCTCAGTGGTATTTTCTGCAGTTTAGCCCTGCTCTTAGCTGCAGGAAACACGGCTGATCCGAACTAACACGCCAAAAGCGTTCGCCTCTCCTTTCTTAAAGAGATTAAAAATGGCATCACATACGCAGCAGCAGAGTGTGTAACAGGTGAGCTTGGCTGCGTTTCGTTCTGTCCCAGCGTAGCGATTCTTCTTAGGTAGCAGCAGCACAAAGGACACAGCCAGCGACAGATGATAGAAACTGTGGACGTAGGCATAGTCCCATTCCTGTATTGAGGAGAGTGACACATTTTGGCGAATCAGTGGGCAATGCCCTTCATAAAATATGCATTTTAAGATATCTTTTATATACACACTTCAACGGTCAACCTTAGTTGAGATGCTTTAAATGCATTTAAATGTATTTCTTATATTGTAGCTCTTAAGCTCTTTGGAAATAATGTCCCTTTAAATCCTGTTCCTGATTTACTTGAATTCTCTAGGCAAAGGATTAGCTCTGATGTGAGGAATGGCTTGAAGATATACAGACAGTACAAACCTACCTCAAAGTAGAAACGCAGCATCAGAGCCAGAGCCCCAAAACAGCATCCTGGCCCCACCTGCTGTGTGTACACACTCTTCTCTGGATACACAGCCCTGATCTCCTTCATCTTCTGGAGCTGCAATAACAGACAAACGATTGCTGTGTGTATGCTCCTGTATGCAACCAAATGCGCTCATTTGGTTACATCTGTACACCGAGTTAGAAATGGAAACATTTCATTGAAGATCTCACTAGCAGTGTTGGGAATATTACTTTACCTTGTTAATAACGAGACAGATTGACAGAAAGTAACATAGAAAGTAATGCAGAAAGAAAAGTATAATATATTAGATTGTTTTTGTTATGTAATATATTTATATTACAAGGTACTGCATTTTGGTAATATATTAAGTTACGTAGTTCACATGTCCCAACACTGCTCACTAGGAACGATGGAATGGATATTCCCAAACGGTCCCCCTCACCCATTTGATAGTTATGATGAAGACGGCTGAACCGATTGGACCAGCATAGATTCCATAGCCCCAGCGGTCCTGGTATATCCTCACAGCAATGGTCAACACTCCAAACATGGTTATGCTGGAGCGCTTTGGCTCGTCAAAGTCTCCGAGGGCTGCGACAGCAGGGGCCACAACACAGGGTAGGTTAGTACAATACAACATGATAGGCCCACAGTGTATATGTGATAACAAGTCAAACCTTTCTTTTGAAAGAAAAATGCATATGGTCCCCAAGGTTAGACTTAATGTGATGTCAGACAGGAAAATACCATCAGCATAAAATAAACACCAGCAGTTCCTTTGAGACTGCATGAGTTCGCGTGTGCATGCAGTGTGTGTGTGTGTGTGTGTGTGCGTGCGTGCGCGTGTGTGTGTGCGCGCGCGTGCAATGCAGTGAGTGGGTGTGCGTGCTTATTTATGAAAGCCCGATTAAAAAGCACATATGTGAGAGACTGTCGCAGGCACGACACATGCTATCAACAACTGCTCGGTCACACTGCACACAGTTCAAAGAGAACGCAAGAACCACAGCAACAACTGTGAAATCCTCAGCCTTAATTTAACTCTTGAGAGTGGGCAAATGTGGTTCCATTCGTACACCAAATTAACTCTGAGATTTTACAGTAGGACTTTACTGTCTCTGCACCGAAGAGGCACTAGTAGGACACATTTGACTAACACTTGTTGGTCATGTTGTTGTTATGAGTTGTTCTGTGTGTTTCTACTCACCTATGAGAGTGACCCACATGGAGAGAGCGGTGCCATACACACTGAAGTATTCCACAATGTCATACTGCATGAAGCACAGCAGGGAGAGGCCTGGACTGTCACATGCATGGTACAGCTGTTGGACAACAGAAAGCTTCAGGAAAAGGTGGCATATTTATTGTAGGTACAGCAGCTTGATAATAGCAGGGTCATTTGCAAAAAAAAGTGGGACAAATGTGTGGAAAAAGTTTGTATTATTATTATTATTTATTTATTTATTTTACAAAAGCTAATAAATAATGTAATAAATTAATTGGGGAAAAATAATAATAAAACAGGACTTTGACATATTCTTACAAAATGATTTCTGACAGTTATATAACTTATATTTGAAAAATGGTACGTATAGCCTTCAACATCTTGTTCATAACCCACAATTACTGGGTATGTACAGATTTTATGGCAATTGTAGAAATATAACAGTTATCTCAATTGTCAAGCATGTTCTAATGTTCTACTCGTGTACAGAATACTAAAAAAGAAATCCTAATATATCTGTTTTTTGTTTGTTTGTTTTTTTCATTGGAATAATAGCCAGAGGTGCTCATTCTTCCTCATGCTATATGCTACCCTGTCATTGACACAGTGATACAGTAGTGTTCTCTCCCTTTCCCATTGCTGGTGTGACTTACCGCCATGAAGAACATTGTGAAGAAGTAAACCATGGCCTCCATGTGGAACCCTCTCTTGGCGGCCACGCTGGCTGTAGGCAGAAACACCAGGCTGCTGATGGTAGGAAGCAGCAACTTGGCGATAAACGCACCCATGCTGAACGGCTGACAAACCTAACAAGTCGTATTATTATTATTATTATTATGCGAAATCTCTACAGGTGGGAAGATATTATTAACAAAGATATAATATGATTTGTTTTATCAGCTGCAGGTTTGTAGAAAGGCAGATATCCTCTGGTTTTCAAGTCCTTGCAAATGCGAAGCGAGTTAGAACGAGACTGCGTGGACGGACACATGTGCGCCCGTGCATGCGATGGACATACGGTCAGCTGTCTTTGCAGGCCCCTTTAAAGTTTAAATGTCCCCCCTACTAATCACATAGGCATGGCCCACTAGTCCCAGCGAGGCCTGTGCATGCAGTGTCATCGCTGGACAGCTGTCTGCATAACATGAGAGGGCAGAGGAGACAGGGAGAGTGCACTGACATGCCACAAGCATTGTGGTAGTGGTGAAAGAAGTATACTCGGATGTTTTCACTCAAGTAAATGTAAAAGTTAGTTACTTTCTACCACTGTATATTTGTGGAGTCTTAAATGATTATAGATAAAATTGCAGTTCCCATAATTACACTTCTTAATTGTATCCTGTTTGAAGTACCAGATGGGTGGTTTTCAGTGGCATCAAGACAACGCAAAACCGATATTTGTTTTTGTGTTTTGAGATAGATAGATTGTCACTCGTAGAAATTTTATAATTCAATCCAGTGTTTGCCACAACTTTTTGAAGATATATGCATGGCATTTTATAGGTTACAGTAATGTGACAGGAAACTGGGAGAGAGATGGGCGAAGACCCAGGCCTGTTTGCCACAACTATTTTTGCAAACACCTGTACAATCTAGTCCCAAGAAGGTTGGGTAAAATCAAAATGTATTATTTTGCATATGCTATTAGGGAAACAAGACAGCAATTACTCCCAATCCGCCCCATTGCCATCTTAACTTTTTGTTGTTGTTATCACTTTCAGACAAAGTGTTTGACTGTACTGTGCTCCTATTTTACATTTCAACAATCAATCAATAGGCTTATATGGACACTTTCCAAGTCAATAGACAGGCCTTGCATGCAGAGGTCTAATTAAATACTTAAAAATACACAGACTTCTGTTTCTTGTGGCAGTATACTGTCCAAGTCACACTAAAAAGAAGGAATTCTCCCAAAGATTAGTTTAATGATAGATGGTAAATATTTTTGGTGTGGAAATATGCCATTCTCTGGCTCCATTTGGAGCAATAAGTGGTGCGAGTGGGTAAAATCATAGAGTTGAAACCACCAGCAAATGCCACTTCTTCCCATTCGATATTTTATCTCTCAATGAATCACCCAAACAACATATTTCTGGTTTGTGGGCAAAGCAAACATCTGTCCATGCAATTTAGCACTTTGATAGATTGATCATTTGTATTTTTGCCTCAGAGGAAAGCAATTATACTATATACAGCTTGATAGTTGCAAGTTATAACAAGGATTGTACAGCTGCTATTATATCATTGTACAGTAAGTATCTGCACGTAGTCAGTACATTTTCCTCAACGTTATTCTTATGATGGAGCCATAGAACAAATTCATTGTAAAATGGAGTGTAAAATGGACCCAAATGAAACAGGTTAATTTTAGACTTTAATTAAATTATGTTGGGGGTTTTGACTGTGTACTTACCCCTGTACATTGGCGTCTCGGGAGGGACAGCAGTTGGCCTCTCTTGCCCTACCCTCAGCTGCTTGTTGCACCTGCCCCGGGCCCTGAGGCAGGGGCAACACAAAGGCAACAGTGTCATGGAGGGAGTGTGTCCCCCCCTGCACCACGCCTTGGGTTCCGTGAGTGAATGTGTAAGCTGAGTAGACTGGGGGCATCACTCTCTCCCAGGGCCTGGCCCGGGGGAAACCCTGTGGACAAAAACCTGCCCTCTGCCGGTGACGCAGCACCTTTTATGCTCTGGTGACACACGCCAAAAAGATCAGATCCACAAACTCACGTTATGTCACAGACGCGACAAGTTGTGAGCTTGCAGATCAGCTCTTTTTGTTATTATTGTTGCCGGGTTGTACAGTTTTCTTCGTTTGTACTGTATGCACAGCAGGGGAGGAATGTGGTGATCCCCGCATCCATTCCAACACATTCTAAAAAGTGGGGCAGTACCAAATTGGAATGGGAAGCACTTACGGTATCCATCCGTCCAAAATTAACTGTGCGTCAATGGGATAGCAAAATATGCTTGCTCATGCATGCAAGAGCGAACACTCCATGGATGGAAACTGAATGTAATGAATGGGGAGTGCGACTGACCCAACCCTGGCACTGTCCCCGGCCCCGAACCACCTCCTTTCCAATATTGGGAAACAGGGCAGAC
Organism: Benthosema pterotum; assembly: GCA_039105355.1. Classification (NCBI taxonomy): domain Eukaryota; kingdom Metazoa; phylum Chordata; class Actinopteri; order Myctophiformes; family Myctophidae; genus Benthosema; species Benthosema pterotum. Next base: position 42,973,068 of record CM076972.1, read on the forward strand.
ATAGGGTCAAGCAAGAGCAATCAGGGCTTGGGTTTTGATTACCCCAAAAATATTTAAACTCATGCAGATGTGATTTAGATTCCTGCTTATGAACCAAAAATAGCGAGCCTAACAAATCTTAATTTTTTTATCCCACAATTTTGCAACCCATTTTTTCACCCAGTGCCAATTCCTAATGTGATCCTGGGCTCTACACACCCTCCACCCACCTGAGGAGGCAGCGGACTGACTGGCCTCATGCTTCCTTCAATGCAAACTGCCTTCTTTTCACCTGACAGGGGGGGGGAGTTTCCCTGGTTGGACGTAGCGCGTAGAAGGAACACGTCCTAGTTTACACAATGTGAGATTGTAGATTGTCTTGTTTCGGCTTGTGACGTCATGCCACTAAATATAATGCAGGCTTAAACAACTTCCACAGGGAATACAATAGCAAACCTCTCTCTAAAGAGAGCAGAAAAATGTTCCCTATAGTTCCAGTGGCGTTTCTAAGAAATTTGGAGCCTATGTGTTGTAAATGTTCAATTCTATATAGAGGACAAGTATACCAGTGTAATGTATTTATCCCTATGAGGCTTATTGGCCTGGGATCCTTTTAAAGCATGTCTGGTGATCGCCCCTGATACCGCCCCTCCACTCATGGCGCCCCAGGCAACTGCCTAGTCTGCCTAATGGCAAAAACGCCCCTGCCTAGTTCCTTTCACCTCAGGACCTTTCAGTGTAAACATGGGTGTGCTAGTGTGGGAATGCAGACCGGGCTTCCTGAATGCATCTGAATAAACACTGGGCTTCCTTTTGATTCAGTAATAAATAGCCATGTCCTCGGCCCCCTGGGCCTGCTTTTACAAATAATTGGAGGGCATGTGCTCGAGTTTCAGCCCAGCTAGTCACTCAGGACAAGAGGTGGTATCGAAGAGGAGAGGGGTGGGCGAGGCCACGGCGTGGGTGGTTGGATGGAGTCTATGGTGAAGTTGAAAGGTTAGCTTTAAACTTACTGTCCATATGCAGGTATCACATACTGTATAAGACCTTTCAGTATGGAATTTCAGCTAAGCATAACATCATGCGATAGAAAAATCTCTCCACCAATAGTTTTAAATATTGTTTTGAAAAAATAAATGTCACACCCATATTTTTCCACTGTAGCCTATAGGACATGCATTGAAGATCTGGTTGCAAAAATGAACCAGTAGTGAATGTGTAATTTCCATTATATTTACAGAAGAATGAATGAGCCCGGCTGGAAAGTGTCCAACTATGGGTATTGGACACTTTCCAGCTGAGAGGGCAGGGCTTGGGCCTACAGAAAGGTCTATTTGTTCTTTAGGTTTAGATAACCGAGAAATGACCAATTATTCGAACTTCGAAGTATTCTAGACATCTCAATATGTATTGTGTAGCAGTGCGCATGCACGCGCGCGCACACGCACACGCACAAAGAAGCTAAGGAGGAAAACAGGTTGCATATCGGTGGATTTTTGTTTGTCTGGTCATCTGTCTGTTGATGTGTCTGCCAAACAGTCTACGGGCCTCTCTCTCCCTCCCTCCAGAGAAGAGTACCAGCCTGGATGAAGCCGCCGGGCAAAGAGCCAAGAGGATGTCAGTTTTATGATGCTATCTGCTCTTCCCCAGCCGAAGAGGACCGTCCGCTCGACACGTGATCCATCAACACAGACAAAAATAAGCTATCGCTACCGGGGTAAACTCAGCTGAACCTTATATTTGTCAAATGTGATGATGTTTGTAAAACTTAACATTACTTTATTAAGCCCTGTATTATAATTAACCTCTCAAGGAGACGCTTGATATTTCTATTGGTAAATCCGGCCTAAACCTCAAGTAATTGCAGACTATAAAGCAAGCCAAGTGATTTTAGTTAAGTGCGAGTTTCACACGCTCTCGAGGGAGCGAAAATGGATAATGGTTTTCTTTAATTGCGGTTCTTGTCTGCGTGCTACCAGCCCTGTGTTTCCAGACTAGTTTGGCACACCGCAATTGCGCACAGGCGCGCGGACACTCGCGTACACACACGCTTCACAAGTATTGTTAAGAACCTCTGCGACACATTTCCCTGGTATTTTGGGGGCCTTTTATTGGTGGCGCTGGAAGAGAGGCAGGGGAGAGCCCATACCTCTCGTCTGGCAGACTGTGTAGTTTTCCCCTCTGAACTATGTCTATCAGCATATAAATCTGGTGATGGCGCGGAGCGTGGGTCTGGAGCGCGGCAGCGTAGCGGAGCTAATGCAGGGAGCAGACGCACAGGCAGCGGAGCGGAGAACATGTGGCTGTTGCAGGCAGGCAGCAGGGCCGGATCTAGTTGTGGGCATTGGGCCGCCCCCCCTAAATGTCCCGCCTGCCCCACCAAACACGATGGCATGCAAACAAGCCAAATTTCAAAGATATTTCAAATTAAAGTGCTTTACACCTTACACTTAGGCCTACAGTATATTTTGTTGAGCTTTGCAGCAACAATGCGTATAACCAGAAATATATAAGTGAAGATATAAATATATGGAGGAATAATACTTAAATAAATAACATACCCACGGGAGGCATCAGCTGTGTGGCTGGAGCTCAGTCGACACACAACTTGTCACGTCAACTGAGCAGATTTATTCAGCACTTAAATACAGGTCTTAACAAGAACTTCCTGTCTAGGTTGCTTCACAATAATAGTCCGTCATATTACCTCCATTATAAATAAATATACCGTTGTACAATTTAGATCATATGTCATCATATTTAAAATGATTTGAAACACTACTAAACGGCTACTCACTACAATTGTGGCACCACTAAACCAACACCATTTCATCATTCAAAGCGGAAAACTCTTGAGACAAACTTTTAGCTTTATGCATGCTGTGTGCCTGTTGCACCTTCAACAACAACACTAAAAGATAAAAGTCCTGTAACCGAAATAAAAGTCCTGTAACCAAAAATGGTATGGGTGAAGCCGCTCCCCATTCCATATTTTCACCGCATTTTCACCCCCCCATTGGGGAACGGTATATCCGGACCTGTGTTGTATTGAGAGCAGAGCAGGCAGGAGGGAGGGGGCGAAGGAGACAGAGAGAGAGAGAAGCTAAAGGGGGAGAGGCAGACGACATGGTGGGCAGGCACGGTGGTCTTCAGACTGCTCGTCTGTTCTCTCTGCTCTTGGTTTCTCTGAAGATGCGACTCTCATGCAGACTAGAGCCAGAACCGTGCAGGCAGCGCTCCTCCTGACCTGCTCAAATCATTGCAGTGCACTCCTCATCTGTAGTAATATTCTCGTTCCTCTTATACCACTCAGAGAACCATAAATTTGTATGTAGGTCTACCGAATTTTATCAGAGAACTAAAAGAAATAAAGGGCGCACCTGCCTGCTCCATGCGGGGTAGCCTAATTCTTTATAGACTACTACTACTAACTAAATTGCAGACCGAAATGGTTGAATTTGAAATTAATTATTGCATTATTTTTCATTGCCCAAAGGCGCTGAATGTGTATGCGTAGTACGGAGGGTCACCTCGTAATGGACATGACTGTGGAGGTGTCACATATTGTTCTAACTTTTGATGGCAATGTTGTATTTTTTTCTCTTGAGAAAAAGAATACGCCTCTGAAAGAGTGCAAACCATGATCAAACACGCTTTTGCATACCTAAAAAAATACCTGCCACACTTCCTACTTTAGCTGTTCCTGATATGTCACTTCCTGGAATTATTTTGCATTTTCAATACAGCTGCTCAACAGAAATACCATATTCATCTACAATTCATTATTTCCCTACACATTCCGGGGCTAACCATAATTCAACCAGTAGGCTATATTCCTAGTTGGTTTCATTTTCATTCAATACTTTCAACAAACGTCTTCACAGCTTTATGAGGCACTGTCACATCACCCAGACTGTCCTTTGGCCTTTGGTCGGTTTGTGAGAAAGTGTTCTATTTTTTCATCATCAGCATGACAGGAACAAAAATAGTATACTAATGTAGTTTATAATGGTATATGTGCAATTTCATCCAAAGCGTTACGGGCAAAATTCCAGACAATATTTGGGAAATAGTTCGCTGTCACCAGAATACAATCAAGTTATATATAGTCTTGCATATATACACTTCAGCAAAAAGCCAGGAGGAGCAACCAGGAACCTTCCAATTCCAAGAATGAGCTATGTGCCACCCCTGTGCGATGTGAAGTGATCGCAGAGACTGACAGACAGACAGACAGAGAGACGGGTGGAGGTCAAGGGATGAGACAGGGCCCGAGGAGGTGGAGAGAGAAGAAAGGAGGTTATTTGGGAAGACGAGGAGTGGGGTGAAAGGGGGAGGGTGAGGGTGAGGCAGAGGCAGGGGCACTGTGGGAAACAGCGACTTCCTCCCAGTCTGCCTGGAAGGAGTGAGGGGGGGGGGGGGGGGGGGGGGGGGGGGGGGGGGGGTTGGCTGGTCGGTTGTTGTTGGTGGTGGTGGGGTATGAAGACATAATAGGGACATGAGAAAGAAGGGGAAACATGGAATGGACCAGATCCAGTGTGACTAATATAACCACTTCAAAGACTGACATACTGCAATAGACCTGACATGCCTCTGTAGCTGTAAGCGACAGACAAACAGACAGACAGACAGATAGACAGCAAGGCAGAGAGTGAGAGTGTGACAAAAAGAAATGGAGAGGGACATAGTTAAGGCAGAGAGAGGGAGAGGGAGGGTGAGGGCGACAGACAGACACAGAGACAGAGAAACAGAGAGAAAGTAAAAGCAGCCAGCTATGGAGGCGCCTGTGTTTCTTTTTTCTATGTTTAGTTCCTTCCCTCTTTCTGTTGCCTCTCTTACCGATCCCTCCATTCCTTCTGGAGAGGAGAGGAGAGGAGAGGAGAGGAGAGGAGAGGAGAGGAGAGGAGAGGAGAGGAGAGGAGAGGAGAGGAGAGGAGAGGAGAGGAGAGGAGAGGAGGGAGGAAAGGGATGCAGGGCTCACACACCTTACCTCTCTCCTCTCTCTCTCTCCTCACTGTAGGGAGAAACATCTCTCTCCACGGCAACAGCCTCCACCTCACTACACACACACACACACGTGCATGTACACACCCACACACGCACGTGTGCACACACACGCACACACACACACACCACGCGCACACACACACACACACCACACACACACACACACACACACACACACACACACACACACACACACACACACACACACACACACACACACACACAGCGCACACACACGCACCCACCCTCTGTCATAGTACTGTTCGGCATCCTCACAGACTCAGACGCCCCTGGACTGCTGCAGGAGAGGTGAGTGGGTAAATATTTGCACTTGTCTTTTGTGTCTCAGGCCGTGTGTTGGACAGGTTTGCTTGTTGCACGTGCCTTGGAGGGAGCCTGTGTGCGTGCCTGTTTGTGTGTGTAGCGGAGGTGAGGCAATGCACAGGGGTCAATGAGGCTTGTGTCTTGTGCACCAGACCAAAACAGATTCACACGACGATACTGACTGGCAGGCAGCAGTGTGACTAGTGCATGTGTGTTTGTATGGCAGCAACACATGTTTGCTTGTTGCGTGTGCATTTGTGTCTTGGTTGTGTTAGGGGTAATTTTGAGTGTGTGCATGTGCATTTGTTTGTGCATGTTTTTGTCAAGGTACTGTGGGATAGGATTAAGTTGTCAGTTGCTGCTTATCAAACTGTGGAATTAAGTTGTCCGGCTCTATCCAATTTCTGTTCCATTTCTGACCATCAGAAAGGGCTTTCTAACCTTTTATCTCTCAGTGTCTGTCTGTCAGTCAGTCATCTTCTTTGTTGTCTCTGTCATCATATGATTTTTGATATTTCTTGGCTACAGTGATGAGCAGTGCTGAAATGTTTGCAAATACATTTTTACATTTTACATTGGCACTATGAATATGCCTAGCCTATATGATGTATATATTTCAGTAGTTTGATGTCTCTATGCTGGAGAATGATACAACTGAATCAATATGTATATTAGACTACAATATAAATAGATTATTTTATATACATTTTTTAATATAAATTTTTCAAATTGCCTTAACTTGACACTTAGAAGTGAGTGAACGCAACTCGTTGATTAGGATACTCGGGTCATCTCTGATCACAACTGTTTGGATGTTGAACTAAACCCATTTCATTCATGTATAAGTCTAGCATGGTATCCTGATCTGCCCTTCCATGGCAATGCACTGTACCTGTGCTTATAAGATGTTGTATATACAACATTTATACTACGCCAGCTGCCTGAGGATGTACAGTAGTATGCTGAACTTTCAGAAATGGCAGGTAGCTCATCTGATCTGACCTTGATTATCAACTGATGGTAAATATAATTTTGTATTTATAACAACTTACACCCGTAGTATATTTAATTGAGAGCATTCTCAAGGGCTCTGTACCCCACCCACCCCCCCAAACACCGTTGAGCCATACCTTTTTTCCAAAACGTGCCTCAAATTATGCTATAGGTATAACAGAGTTATTTTACTGGAATTCGAGCCTCTGCTCTACTGCTGAACTACACACACATCAAGATCAATCCAAGATCAGATGGTCAATCCATCTGAGCTTCGATTCCTTCCAGGTTCCAGGTGAAATCCGTTGACCTCTCAGTCCCGCTGACTCATTGACTCTCTCCTTCAGCTCTCACTCCCCTGACCTGTCTGTTTGTCTGTCTGTCTGGCCGTCCGTCCGTCTGTCCGTTCGCCTGCCTGCAGTGTGTGTGCGCTTCGGCACTGAGTCCTGACCTTCTTTGTATATACACAAGGCCGGGAAACGCGGCAATCCATTTTCTGCCTCACACGCGAATGTGAGCTGCTGGGGCTGACGCCGAGAGGAGAAACAGGAGAAGAGGAGAGAGGCGGAGAGGAGAGGAGAGGAGAGGAGAGGAGAGGAGAGGAGAGGAGAGGAGAGGAGAGGAGAGGAGAGGAGAGGAGAGGAGAGGAGAGGAGAGGAGAGGAGAGGAGAGGAGAGGAGAGGAGAGGAGAGGAGAGTCTAGCTCGGAGCAAGGACTCTGTCCAGAAAGGATGAGTCTGCCCACTGACAACCAGACATCCCCAGCCCCCCCGCCCCCCCTCGCCCTCCCCAACCTCTCTAGCCCAGCCTCCCAGGGGGACAGAGCACCGCTGTCTGTCTGCGGAGCTGCCAGCGCAAGAAAAACACTGCGGCCAGGGGCCGAGGGGCCCCCTGGGGGCCACGTTGGGTGGGGGTGGGGCAAGGGGGGGACGGGGGCGGGGAGAAGAAGGGATTGAGGACGAGAGAGAGGGCCTCTGTGCCCGCCCGCCCGCCCGCCTGGGAAGTGACAGAGTGGGAGGAAAGAGAGAGAGGAAGGCCCTGTCTGGGCCCTGCCAGGGACAGGCTGGGGCTGGGGCTGGAGAGAGACAGACAGACAAGGCAGGGGCGAGAGTCTGCCTCTCACTGCCTGTGTGTGTGTGTACGTGCGTGCATGTGCGCACGTGTGTGTTTAGCGTGTCGTTTTCTGCACGTTGTGCACGTCTGTCTCTGTAGTATACGAGTGTACGAAAGGGTGTGTGCACCTACGCTTTTATGCGTATACACTTGCGCAGGTCTGTCTGTGTGCAAGCGCGTTTCTGCACACACTGCCTGTGTGTGTGTGTGTGTGTGTGTGTGTGTGTGTGTGTGTGTGTGTGTGTGTGTGTGTGTGTGTGTGTGTGTGTGTGTCTGTGTCTGTGTGTGTGTGCGTGCGTGTGTGTGTTTGGCAGCTGGCTGCGCTCCAGCTGTGTCTGGAAGGATAATGAAGTCCAGGTGTTCCCGTGGCTAGTTTAAGACACCTGTCACCAATATTTAGTGCCAGAGAAAGCCAGACTGCAAACAGGGCTAGACGATCTGTTTGCTTATTTTAAGAGGGCTGCCTAACTGGACTCAGACAAGCTGATGGGGAGGAGAAACGGACGGGGACATGGGATGTACGCAGGGGCCTTTCCTAGAAACTGCCCATACGTATGCGCGTGCGTGAGTGTATACCGTAGTGTATGAGCATGCATGCGTGTCCAGTCCACACGAATATACTGTGTGTGTGTGTGTGCGTGCGTGTGCGTGTGTGTGTGTGTGTGTGTGTGTGTGTGTGTGTACGTGCGTAAGCCTATATGCTGTATGACTTGTGTGTGTATGCATGTAGGCATGTATTGAAGGTGTATGCCCCTGCCTGTCCTGTGTGTGTGTGCCTGTCCTGTGTGTGTGTGTGTGTGTGTGTGTGTGTGTGTGTACGCATGTGTGTGCACATGTGTGCATAAGCCTATATTGTAGGTGTGTATATGTATGTGTGTGTGCGCGTGCTCGCACGTGCATGCTACGCTGGGTTTCTGCCCCTGCCTGTCCTATGTGTCTGTCTGTTTGTGTGCGTGTGTGTGGGCACGTGCGTGCGTGAATGCCTGTGTCCGGGCTTATGTATAGGTTTCTACATTACCCATATAGCAGTCAGTGGCCAAATGCACGCATACATGCATGCGGGGGCCAGCCGGTGCATTCACACTGAGCTACGGCAAAGGTAAAACAAAGGCCTACCTGTGTGCAGAGCCCGACGAGGGTTTGGTGTGCTAGGAAACTTACCTTGGTCCTTCCAGGCATTCGAAGCTTGTTTAACTTTTACATGGAGCCGCGCCGCCGTCCAAGTCCTGTCTCAAACACCTGTGCTCTCTCAACAGCCTGTCTGTGTCGCCGGCCGCCCTTTTTCCTGCGTCAGCGCGCGCTGCCAGGTCCGTGGTGGACCTCAGACGTTCTTGCGAGGCATTATAGGGTGGTTGAGGCTCCGGGGTGTGTCGTTAATGGGCCATGGCCACGGTTGTACGGGTACATAGTATATACGGTAGGCTTGTAGCCCGGCGCTAATGCGTGCCCTGGCGACGTCCTCGCGTCCGCATTTGCTGGCTCTGCTTGGTGTACTGTCTGAAACATGACATGTGGTGTTTGTGGGGGCATAATACCCACTCTCACACACGCCAGTGTTAGTCCTAATGATGACACTGACTGTCTTTCATCTTCTATGTTTGTCTGATGTGTCCTCTCTCTCTCTCTCTCTCTCTCTCTCTCTCTCTCTCTCTCTCTCTCTCTCTCTCTCTCTCTCTCACGCTCAGGATGAGAGTGTGGTCATGGGAGCAGTGTGGGGAGACCAGCTTGGTGCTGTTGGGGTTCCTGACCTTGGTCTTGTCTGTGGGGAATCTGTCGTCCAGGAGCGTGCAGGTAGGTTGTCGCTGGTGCTGAATAACATCTCCCACGTCTTGCTCATGTTGGTTGGCGTTTTCTTTTCTATTGGGCCGACGACTGCCATGCGGGTGCACAATCTGTGAAGTCAAGTATAAGCAAGTGGTATTTTCATATTAAAGTCCATTATAATTAAAATGATTTGAAATCGAGCTGTGCAGGTGAACAATCTATGAGGTCAGATTGTGTATGAGCAAGTTCAGTCGTGTCTAATAGGCTCTACATCCACACAGAGAAGAAGAATGGAACAGAGCCCTAACTAGTATCATTGGTCATTCAGCCAGCCAGCCAGCCATTGGTCATTCAGCCAGCCAGCCAGCCATTGGTCATTCAGCCAGCCAGCCAGCCAGCCAGTCATTGGTCATTCAGCCAGCCAGCCAGCCAGTCAGTCAGAATTATACACTCATCTCTCAGTCTCTCCCCTGATACCCCTCGACTATCAGTGTCAAACTTGCTGCACTCTTTCCACCATTCTCTTCCTTCCATACCTATCTATCTGTCTTTATATCTCTCCCTCTCTATCTTTCCCTCGCTTACGTCTCTCCGTCTGGTATTTCCAGATTTCTCTTGCACAGCTGCTCTGTCTCACACCTTCACAGGGAGCAGCGCTGCACATACCAGTGGTCACTTTGATAAATCTGCGTCTGTGAATGAGACCATGTGATCTGGGAGAATTAGGGACGGTTCTTTAATGCATTTGGAATACATAAAAAGTCTGATCCATCGGTACTGGTGTGTGACTTCCAAGCACTGTGGTCAGTGACAGTTATTTATCGTCGCCGCATTTGTTCTCTGCGCCACCTGTCCATGCGAACGGACCTCCAAAACATGCCACGCGCCTGTTGTAGTGCTAAAATGACCGCTGTGGCTTCAATCGGATGTTACTTCTACTAATAGAAATAGATCTGCACTCAGTAACGTGCCAACTTACGCACTGCGCACAGAAAACTCTTGACATCAGTGACACACTAGCAAGGAACTGAAAAAACAGGGGAGTACAAATAGACACAGACTAATGAGGCACAGGTGAACAAAAGACTAAATCAACACAGGGATTGGCTGGGGAACTAAGAGGACACAGGTGGAAATACAGGCAATTACAGGACTAGTTAGACAAGACAGGTACAGAACTACAGGGGTAGACAGGAAGGCACACATATACTACAAAATAAAGGTACACATTGCAAGAACAACACAGCACAAAACACAAGGAAACAAGTAGGTAAAACACTAACATTACAAAATAGCCAAAACAGGGTACATAATACAACGCAGGCCTGTCACGTTCCGTGACAATGGCCTACTACAAAAACACACATTTCTAATATTCTCTTAGAAAACAATTATATTTGTTTTTGCAGAATCATAGAATACTTATGACTGTAGTTATGATGTCTCAAAGGCAGAGAGACTGGAGAATCATGGACAAGACCTCAATTCGATCCAAACCCAAGTTTGTGTGTGTGTGTGTGTGTGTGCGTGCGTGTGTTTGTGTGTGCAGGAGGAGGGGGGTGTAGCGTCCAACAGTCTGGAGGATGAGCTGGAGGTGACGACCTACTGGTGGGGGGAGTGGGCCAAATGGACCGCCTGCACGCGCACCTGTGGAGGAGGGGTCATGAACCAGGAGAGGCACTGCCTCAAACAGAGGTCAGCCTCGCAGGCACGCACGTGGTCTATACTGTGTACATCAATGGCTTTCAACCTTTTTCATACCAGGGCCTACTATTTATTCAGAATTTGAGCCATGGACCACCATTTGATGACATTTTAGCCCCACAGACCCCAAAAATAAAGATTTATTTTGCTTTTGTCCACAATACCAGGCTGGATTTGGGAAACAAGACAGTCAAACATACAGATCAAAATGAACATTTGATCTCTACCTTCTCTAGTTCTGTAGACTTGGGCTGCTTCAGATGATGAATATTTTAACTCTTGAGAGTGTAAAATGAAACCAAATGGACCCGCAAGGCTCCATTTGGTTTCCTTTTTACGCTCTCAAAGAGTTACATCTGGTTAGCCAACTGTCCATGATTTAGCCTTGGGACCACCTGGAACTCTCTCAAGGACCACTGGTGGTCCCCGGACCACTGGTGGTTGCTGGACCACTGGTTGAAAACCCCTGGTGTAGATGGATATCTGTCAATTGTCCCTCAAAGTGAGGTTGAAGCGGCTGCTGAAGATGATTGACATGATTGTTATTTTTGTGTGTTTTTTGATGTCCAAAGAAAGAAGGTCGCTGGCGGGAAAGACAACATGACCTGTACAGGCTCTCCCAAAAAATATCACCTTTGCAACACCAAGGTGAGCTCAGCTCACTTTTACATATACAAGCCCTTTAACTCGATTCTTTCTGAGAACAAAGACACCAATGTAAACGACATGCCGCTATTTTTAAATCGGCGTGATTCCCGTATTTGCAGGAGTGTCCTACGTCTGGGAGGAGCTTCAGGGAGGAGCAGTGCTGGTCTTTCAACTCCCAGCTTTACAATGGCAGGAACTACCACTGGAAGCCCTTGTATCCGGGTAAAAGGCTCATAAAATGCCCTCTCACTTTCTCTCCTGTGGCCTTTTAACGTTTAAACAAACTTAAAAAGAGGAGGTTTGGTCCTTTGCTGTTCAGACTCCTCACCTCTGAAATGAGCATGTGCCCAGTGTGGCTTGTAGAGTTTCCACTGATTGATTGAATAGTTTATTAGATAGAACTGTAAAAACAGCAATAGAGTAGTACAGTCCAACACCGGGATACCGTAGCACCGAAAAAAGACCTTGCTGTCTTGTTTCCATTTAGGTCCTATGCAGTCAATTTGTAGACATGCCCGAATTAATGACGCAAGCATTTAAGTCACAACTTCGAATAGAGATTTTTTTCCCCCTGCTGCTTCTACATTATTTAAGTTTGATTTCTCTTTAACTTTTAATCAATGTCACCTTCTTATAATTTTGACATTTACATGAATCATCTGCTTGTCCTCTGCCTCCTCTTCTCTCACAGCAACTATCTTCATGTCCTCACGTCCATAAATCTTCTCTTTGGTCTGCCTCTAAGCTTCCTACTTGGCAGTTCCAACCTCAACATCCCTCTACCGATATATTCACTAACCCTCCTCAGTACATGTCCAAACCATCTCTGTCCGACCTGGCTTTACCCCGAAAACATCTGACATGTGTTGTCCCTTTGATGTACTTGTTTCTGATCCTATCCATCCGTCCAGAGAGAACTTCAATCTCTCCGAACCGTACACTGTCCATTTCCATGAAATGTTGAAGTAGAAAGTACTTCTGTACACTGTTCCACTTAGGTTCTCTATACTTTATTAGCCTGACAGATGATCATAGAAATACAAATAGATCTGGTGACAGCAACCACCTAGTGCTTTGATAAGTAATCTTGATACCATCCCATAATGAAGAACCAACCTAAAATCTAGTTTTTCTTTTATATATCTCCAAATATTTTCAATTCAGTTTCAATGACAGAGGCTGTTTAATTCATCACTCTGTGTGAGTGAGTTAAGTGAAGCATTTACAAACGGTTTGTAGAAGAGAGATGAGTTTGTGAGTCTACCCGATAACAGTAGTGGTTTGACGTTTGCCCACATCCCCAGATGACTATGTGCACATCTCCAGCAACCCCTGCGACCTCCACTGCACCACGGCCGATGGACAACGGCAGCTCATGGTGACGGCTCGCGATGGCACCTCCTGCAAGTACAGCAGCTACCGCGGTGTCTGTGTGGACGGTAAGTGTGAGGTGAGTCAAGTTGCTTCTTTTCTTTTTTTCCCTCTTATTAACCTGTCTTTGCCATCCTTTTTGAAAACCTGTACAATCTCAGCATTGTCTTTTGAGAAAGACTCCTGACTCCTACTTGTGAACGAATGGCATTCCAAAGACTCAGGTCATATGATGTAACATTGAACACAATTTACCTCTTCAGCTAAAAGAAATCCTCGTATGTGTGTTGGTGTCACAGACCTATAACCTGAAAATGACACGTTGCCTGTAAATGATACAAAAATAGGAATGCCTGGTTGAAAGTGGTTAAACATGACGCAGCTTTAACACAGAACTGTTCTGTTGGATTGCCACTCAGCCAATCGGATGTGACGGAGTGCTCTTCTCCTCCAACACTCTGGATAAGTGTGGCGTGTGCCAAGGGGATGGAAGCAGCTGTAGCAGAGTTACTGGAAACTTCCGCCGCGGTGCCACTACATTAGGTAAATGACTGGCCTCATAATAAGTCCTCATTCAGCAGCACTGCTTTAGTTGCTTGAGCAGGTTACATTATCTCTGAAATATGCAGTACTATCACGTGGTCGCTTACCGTAAGCCCTTTTATACTTCATTGTGCAAAGGTGTCGCATGGCGAAATCGAGTACGTCTACAAGTTTACAATGTGTTGTGAGCTTGTAGAGTTGCTATTTTGATGCCAAACCTGCTTGGATAAGCAGGTTTCTGTGAAGATTTTTTTCTTCTTCTTTTTTTCCTCCAAGCTCTAGGCAGCAGAAAGTGAATGAGCTACAGTGTACAATTTAACAATGCACTCAACCACAATGGCACTGGTGGTTAATAGCCGCTGCACGATGTGCTGGTCAGCTGCCAAGTGTGAATATACAGTATGTGCACCAATATGAATTGCTGAAAAAGAGCTTTCATTCTCAACAAATTCTTGTGCTGAAAGTAAAAATGTTGAAACGCGGTTTATTTTTTTGGCATGCAGCCAGCAATAACTAAAGGTCGGGGGGGGGGGGGGTCAGTAATCACTGGTAACGTAAAAAAGGTAATGTTTTCCTCTTTCCTGTCACCAAGGTTACTCCTTTATCACCCAAATCCCTGAAGGATCTTGGGATATCCAAATCATCGAGAGGAAGAAGTCAGCTGACGTTCTAGGTGTGTACTTCCTCCCTTCCTGCTCATCATGGCATCCACGTACTGCACTACACACGCACAGACATGCACATAATGCACGCAAGCACAAGTATTTAGTAGTCTACTATAGTGTACCTAAAGGAAGGTAGACTACTGGATGGATGCTCTGCACAACAGAAAGTTCTTTCCTGGTACAAATTTCATCATTTTAACATGTAGGTTACTAGTGAGGGCCTATTATATGAAGATACATTTAAAAGTGGTGAAGTGGTCCTTTAAGTATTATTGTATCTGGTCTGAAAATTAGTTAGGACATGGTCGCACTGCACTTTTATTATGAGAGGGTGGTTTCTGCCAAATAATTTCAATGGGAGGGTTTGCTGGCATTTGGATATTTCTCCAAATCCTAAATTAACTCTAAAAGTACAATGTGACCATGCCCTCAGGCCACAACTAGTGGCACTGGCACTGTACTGCCAGTGCAGTACAGTGCCATTCTGTACCCACTGTAGGACTATACTGAGCTTACTCTAAGTATGGATTACTCTCACAATACATTCTGCAATATTATTGGATTTGGTGCATGTCCCAAATGTAATGACCACATTCCGGCAAACACCATTTAAAAGTGTGCCATTTAGCGTCATGTGTTTAGATGTGCAATACTTGGAGGGAGATACAGACACTCTAGAGCAGCGGTGCCCACACTTTTTTGACTTGAGAGTCAAAAAAGTACCTACAATGACCGGCTCAACAAGATCTACACATCACAAAAAAAATCAATTTCAAGGCCCCCAAGGAAGTTTGACTTTGAAATAGTGGTGATGGTGTTACTTACTTATAGTGTTTAAGAATAATGCACTTATACAGTAATGAAAAATGGAGGGGGAGAATTGGATGGTTTTCTTGTATATGCTACTACTGACGTTTGAAAATAGTATGTGGGGTTTGAGTTGACAGTTTGTGATGTTGAATTTAGTCTCTTGCACCCAAAACTAAGAACTTTCACGATTTTGTCCACAATTGGGAGACTGGCAATAACTGGCAAAAAGTTGGTCAAAATAACAATTATTCTCCATTTTCTAATTGTGTGGACTCTTGAAATTACGTAACTCAGATGTTTAAATATAATTTAACTCTTGATTTTAACACTCTCAAGAGTTACAGATCTATAGATTTTAGGGGACCATCATGTGATCTACCTGCATGGCCTGTGTGATCTACTGGTAGATCACGATCCACCTTTTGGGCAGCCCTGCTCTAGAGAGAGATGGTAAAACAGAGAGAGACACACACAGTAAATCTACCCCTGAAGACGACTTTGCAAGGAAGTATAGCTTTTATAAATGTATAGGCCTATAGATGTACTGTTTTTAGCCTGTGTTTACCCACTTGGTTTATTACATTTACATGGATCTTCTCCCTATAGCTGTGACGGATCAGGCGGGTAACTTCTTCTTCAACGGGGCTTACAAGGTCGACACCCCCCAGAACTTTCACGCTGCAGGCACTGTATTCAAGTACCGACGGCCCATGGATGTGTACGAGACTGGAATCGAATACATCGTAGCCAAAGGCCCAATTGACCAGGCCATCAATATACTGGTACATAACTGATATCATTATTGTAATTGCACATTCTTTACAGGATGATGCCGTTTAATTCAGAATATGAATCTGCTGTGGTCCACAGAGAGTTTAGTCAGAGAGTTTCATTATCATAACGCCACAATATATTCTAAAGCCTAATTTACATTTTACAAAGTATTATAGAGGGTTTAAGTTGTGAAACTCGAGTAAAACTTGAGTAAAACAGATGTTGGTTTGTTTGTCTATTGGCAAAACAACGTGAGAAGGGATAGCTGCATTTACATTACACACTTATGAGAATGATCAGAGGGCTGATTCACCTTTTGAGTTCAAATTTAAAAGCTCAAATAACGATCATTTTCAAAATCCAGAGCAAATTTTCATGAAAGTTGGTGGGATTGATATAGGCTGCCATGAAAAGATGGTCTTTTTTATTCTACTACAGTATCCACAAAGTTCATTTGACCCTAGTCTTTATACTTTGACTTGTAGACAAAAAATTACAATCATTTTAACCTCATTCGACCATTGCACTCATTGAACTTTGCGAGTGCTGACGCACTTGCGATGTAAATACAACGTTAATGTGGTGGGGAAAGTTGCACTGTGTTTGAAAGAGTACAGAGTACAGACCATGTACTCTGACAGTAGCCATATATTGAGCACAGCACTGGGTATGAGCCAGCTCTGATAGATCTTTACAGGAGAAAGGAATGAGACAATGACGCTCTTGCTTGTTCCACATCTTGTCTCTACTCATACAATGGCTTTCATCATCTTACGAGACTTTGAACCATATCTAGATCAGAGCATCTCTGTAGCTACAGTAAGTGGGATAGAGCTATGGCCTAGATCCCTAGATGTACTGTACCTGTGCCGTGGCACTGACAAACTGTGCGCAAATACCTATTGTGAACGTCTTAAAACAACAGAAAAATAAATACAGCAGCAGGAATAGGAAAATATAGTATGCATACAAAGATAATTTGCATTCTGATCATGTCTCATGAAAACGGCAAGGAGCGAGACAGTGCCAAATCTGGACTTCCATGGATATACTGCACATCTATCTACCTGTATATATATAGTCATTGACAACAGTCTATTTAAACTCACATTGTCATCGCCACACCTACTATTGCTCTATGAGTTTATCCACTGTATCTATTCACACATTTACTGAAATGGAAACTTGACCGTATAATCTCCATCAATTATCCTTGTATTATACATATATATGAAAAACTATACAGTAGGCCTATACCTATAGTAATTGGAATGCATGCAACATTTACTGTACATCAGTGGCATCAGGGGCTCCAGAGAAAATCTCAATTCTAGTTGTAGAGGACAAGTATGATGTATTTATCCATATGGAGGCTTATTAGCATAGGATCCTTTTAAAGTATGCCTGGTGGTCGCCCCGGTGCCCCCCCCCCCATGGCGCCCCAGGCAACAGCCTAGTCTGCCTACTGGCAAAAACGCCCCTGCCGTACCTGTAGATGAACTAAATCCTTCCATGCTGGCCCCCATCCCCACTCCACAGGTTTGGAACCAAAATGGCCGGATTCCTTACATCACCTATGAGTACACGGTCCTCCGCGAGTCCCTGCCGCCTGTCCCGCCTCCGCCTGTTTACACCGGCTCTGACAGCTCAGGTGGAGGGCTCTCTGTTGAAGTGGGTGGTCTGCTGGCTGCTAACAGCAGCGTTTACGACAAGGGGCCTCCTGCCAGCCAACAGAACCAGGTGCTGATGGAACCCGGGGCCCCGAACGGGGCCGATCAGGGCCAGAAGGGCCAAGAGACCAACGAGGTGTACGAGGAAACGGCACCTATAGACTGTGACCAGGACACCCCGGCATCACAGCAGTATACAGGTAGGTGCCCCCGTTTAAAACAACCAAATTACTGTTTATATCAGTGGTTTTCAACCTTTTTGATATCAGGGCCCACTATTTAGTAAGAATTTGAGCCACCCACGGACCACCCTTTGATGACCCACTAGACCCCAAGACTAAAGATTTCTTTCGCTTTTGTCCACAATTCTAGGCTGTATTTAGCAAAACAGGCAAACATACAGACCAAAATGACCATTAATCTTCTACATTCTCTAGTTGTGTAGACCTGAGCTAATTTACATGATGAATATTTTAATTCTTGAGAGTGTAAACATGAAACCAAATGGACCCTGTTTCATTTTTACGCTCTCAAAGAGTTACATCTGGTTAACTAACTCTCCATCATTTAGCCTGGGAACCACTTGGAGCACTCTGAAGGACCACTGGTGGTCCTTGAGAAAATGTAATACTTCAATACAGGATATACTGTAATTCCCTTATAGAGCTATGGCAAAAAGAGAAAATGTACAAGAATTGTACATTAGCGTTGGCGTCCCTGTTTTGCAAAGTGTGTCATTGTAGTTGACACCTGACAACTATCAGAAATAAGCAGATCTATAAGCTGGCAACACATTGGCGCAAAGGCGAATAATATAGCGTTTAAGTGTTTAACTGGAGCCGCACTGTGTGCCAGCCCTTTTGGAAGTGTATATTATTCATAAGAAAGATACAGTAGCCTACATAAAGGCGAGAGAGAGAGAGGGAGAGGATAAAAAAATAGAAAAAAAAAAAAAAGGAGTGGTTCACTGGCTGCATGACATACATGAGTGGTAATGGTCTTTATACATGCTCTTAGCTGGCTGTGTATGACTGACTGTTCACTGCTGTGTTGAGGGCAGGCCATTATACAGCATCAATGTGGGTGCTGGGTGAGGTGAAGGGAGGCCCACTGGCCTAGCAGTGGTTGGAATGCTCCCTGTTATGTTCTGGCCTATAGGTGAAAGTTATTATGATGCAAAAAAAAAAAAAAAAACAAACAAACAAACAAAAAAAAACGTGGGACTCACCTCTTTCCGGCTCCCAAGAACTACCAGCAACAAATCCCTTTTATGTTACTACTGACTTCAGACTGGACCTACAGTTGAAATGAAAAACAAAACAAGAGACAAATCACCATCCATTTGGATATGCATAGCACCACAGGTTCCCAGTTGACGTAAAGCCCCGACTGGATCAGAAAACTGAATTTTGATCCCATGGAAAGCTAGCCTTTTAATGAAGTCATTTCATTGTCATTTTTTGTTAGCATGCCATGTGCATTCCGTACCTTCCACAGAGCTGGATCACACGCCCACATATGACATCATCAACCTGCGACGGGAGCAGTCCCTGTTGAGTGAAAGATTTGCCGTTTGTTAAATAAATAATATGAAATAATATAAATAAGGCTGTTGAAAATAGTTAATTAATGGGATTAAATTAATTTTGTTGATTAATCTGATTAAAAATTTTAACGCAATTAACTCATGTGCACACTGACTCAACCCACTGAGCATTTTCTCATTGAAAGAAATGGGTAGAGCACAGATTTACGGAGACATATAGCCGTGTGTCTCCCTGTAACTGGAGCCACAGAGTATAGCTGGAGGATCTACAAGCATTGAGGGCTTGTAGATCACCTATTTTGATAAATATTTTAAAGATAAATGGTTATTTTTTTTACAGATTCGGTTTCCTTTTTAAATGTTGAAATCCTGTACAGGAAAACATGCATATTTTGGACATAGTTCGAATGGTGATTAATCATGATTAAATTAATTTTGAAGCTGTGATTAATTTGATTAAAATTTTTAATCATTCAACATCCCTAGAAATAATATAAATGAAGGTGTTTATTTGTTTGTTTCAGTTACAGAGGGCAAGTGTAACGTTGTTTTTGTCTTTTTAGCCAGGGATCCCTTTAAATGATTAAATATCCATACGATACAGCCAATCGACAAGCTCACAACGCACTGGAAATGCAACGCAGCATACAAAGAAATACGACCCATATTTTATATTTGTCCTCCATCAGATGGAAACAGCAGTCACACGGGCAGCCCCTCCCTCCCTGCTCCGGCAGGTGGACCTCTGGAGGCTGGACCAGACTCCAGCCCAAACCTCATCTGGAGGGTCCTGTTGGGCGACCGGATCGGGACGGATGAACTGCTCATCAACATCTCCACCAATCAGCTTCTGACCGAGGGGGAGGGGCAGTTCTCCTCCTCCGAGGTGGGGCCGGTGGATCTGGACATGAGCGGGCCCTTCCCCCTCAACAGGACCCTCGAGTTCACCTTCGGACGCAAGCGAAACGACAGCGGGGATGTTTTCTACAGCAACAACAGAACCATGGGGCCAGGCTCCAGGAACGCGAGCCGCGCCAACAGAACCAGGTAATGATGAAACCGTTCAGAGTGAAAAGGGTAACCTGATTTGAATAGCATATTTGATCCTACATGATTTCTTTATCAAAATAATATGCAGCAAGCACAAGTACTGCCCATCTTCCTTGGTAATGGGTCATCAGTGCCCATACCCAAGGCAGGGTTGGCGACAGGGCCTTGCTGTGTGGAGTTTGCATGTTCTTCTAAGGGGGAACAAAAAAACATGCAGTAATCCTGGTCTCTAGACTGCCTCCCCCTGGCCAGCCGGGGCACCTGATGAAGTGTTCCTTTTATGCTCTATGTCACTAGGGAAACTCCCCCGGTCATGTGAAAAGAAGGCAATTTGCCTCCAGAGGCTGGTGGAGGGTGTGTAGAGCTCAGGAGCAATCGGTATGAGGTTGGCAGTCTGGTGGATAAAAAAATTATACATCATCATGCATTTACATGATTGGTTGGTTAAATTCACATCATATTTGTGCCTATTTTGAACATTTGAACAACACAAATCTTGTATCGGGGGCTCTGACAAAACATTTTCAGTTGGATGTCCATGGTGAACATCCATATGTGGAATCCATTATGCGCAATATGCAATCGTACATTAACCTGGCCGCCTCCAGTCTCAACAAGAGACATCCTTCATGAAAAAAGTAGTAGGCAGGTGGAAAGGCAAGCAGTAAGGTTCCTTTTCGGCAGCGCAAGCAAGCGTCCAGGCAGCCTCCAGACAGACAGACAGGCAGGCAGCAAGGCAGGCAGCCAGGAAATCAACAAACAAAACACAAAAAAGCTATGGCAGCTGGACAGACAGACAGGCAGGTCCACCTGGCTAGGATTGCATTCTCTATCACATTTATAATTCATGGCGGCTTCCCTCTACTGTGTCCAAACACGGCTTCAGCAGCTCTCCTGCCAGCACATATAAAACACATCACATGACACACCCTGTTCCAGTGTTGCCGACTTGGTGCATTTGTCGCTATATTTAGCTTTTTTTCCCAGACCCCCCCTAGTATGATTACTATTGATTAGTGGAAAAACTCCTGGCGGAAAATCTAGTGCTTTTTTGCACTAGACTGAGTTGGGGCGAAATTGGTTGACAGCAGTGTTGTAGTGGTACTTTTAGAAGTGGGGGGATGCCTCTGAAAGGGGAATTCCCCCCATTTGATTTTTTTTTCTGAGAGTGTACAAATGGAACCAAATGGACCTGCTAGGTCCATTTGGTTCCATTTGTACACTCTCAGAAAAAAAATCAAGATGTGTTTCACTCATTAACATGGTGAAACACATCTTGATGATGTCATCAAGATGTATTTCACCATGCTAATGATTTTTTTCAGACCCAAAAATATTTTAGATGTGAGAAGTGGGGGGACGCCGCCCCCCCGCGTCCCCCCTCCACTACACCCCTGGTTGACAGGCACCAGAGATAAAACCCTCGTTTTTCACCATTTTTCCTCCTATTTCCTCCTAGAAAGGACCATTGGTAATCAAATGGACCCTTATAGATCTGTAACTCTTGAGAGCGTAAAATGAAACGAAATGGACCATAAGGGTCCATTTGGTTTCATTTTACGCTCTCAAAAGTTAAATTATATTTAAACATCTGATTTTACCTAATTTTCAAGAATCTACATGAAAATGTAGAAGATTGCTATTTTGACCAACATTTTGCCAGTTATTTCTCCTAAATTAGTCCGAGAGACTAAACTCAACATAGTAGTCCTCTGTGGCTAAAATGCAGAATAAATAGTGGGACCTGGTGAATTTTGAATTTTTGACAGTTGGCAACACTGACACCCTGTTCCCTGGTCCAGGAGACATACAGGGAGGTGGAGAGATAGATAGAAGGAGAAGAATGAGATACAAAGAGCAAGCCAGAGGGCCAGAGAGAAAGGGGAAAAAACGTGGATAGGAAAGAAAAAAGTTGGAGGGAAAGAGAAGTGGAGAAAAGACAACAGAAAGAGATAGAGGTGCGGTGGGAGAGAGGGGATATGTCCACACTTAAAAGCAAATAATTTAAGGTATTTACAGAAAAGGCCGTCGTAAATAAGGAATATGACAGGGCGGAGGAAAAAGCTGCTGTCAGAGTCAGACTGTACGGTCACCTCTGGGGAGAAATGTGAGGGAATTAGTCACAGTTATTCAGAGAGACGTCGGCAAGGTTTAATGCCTGATTTATACTTGGGTGTGCGCCGTGTCGCGCACCGAGAGCAGCATAAATCAGGCTTAAGTCAAAGTTCCTGTGATTTTCTAATAAATGTCTGGACTGGCCGCGGCTCTGGCCGCCATTATGACAGACCAGTGACTTTTATGCGATCTGATGAGAAAGTGCCTGTGAGCCCATTCTGATATCTTACATACAGTGTGTGTGCGTGTGTGTGCGACTGTATGAGTGTGAGTGTGTGTATGTGAGCATGCAGGACCGTTCAACATGTGACTGTGCAAACACAGCAGTAAGATTTGTGAACGGCTGTGATAGGATATCAAATGGAACACAACCACCCTAATGACTAATACTTGTGTGTGTTCCTGAACTATCGGCAGTGAGTGATCTTGCGACATAGAAATCGATTTATTGAAGACTCTGACTTTCAAATGTACATTTGTACATATACATATTGTTTTGTATTACATTGCTGTGTGTTGTGCCTTTTGCTTTGGCAATGCAAACGTATGTTTTCTCGTGCCAGTAAAGTCTTTTTGCACAGGGGAAATCAGAGGCTGCTTCAAAAGAACCTGAAGATGAGTGCTGCTGACATGTACCGCTGGAAACTCTCTACTCAGGAACCCTGCAGCGTCACCTGTTCAATAGGTGGACACACACACACACACACACACACACACACACACACACACACACACACACACACACACACACGCACACACACACACACACCAGGGGCGGATATAGGCATGGGCAGGGGGGGCAATGCCCCCCTAAATGCCCTGACTTCCCCACCAAACACGATGGCAAGCAATACAACCTAAGATATTTCAAATTAAAGTGCTTATAATTAAAATAAAATAATTTGAAACACTACTACTGCTACTAACTAACTACAGCTGTGTCACCACTAAACCAACAGCATTTCATTATTGAAAACAGAAAACTCTCTGTTGAGTCAGACCTTTAGCTTTATGCATGCTGCGTGTCTGTTGCAACTTCAACAACAACTGATATTATTATTCATGCTTTACTTCACTACAACGTAATAAAAGTCCTGTAACTGAAAATGGTATACTTCATCGGCCATGGCGCGAAGCGACATGGGCGATGAAGCCGCTCCCTTACCATTTTCTCCTGCCCCCCCCCAATTGGGAAATGCTACATCTGCCCCTGACACACACACACACACACACACACACACACACACACACACACACACACACACACACACACACACACACACACACACACACACACACACACACACACACACACACACACCTTCTGTAAGATCTCAAGCCCTTTTCCTCTTTGTCTTCTCCTCGTGTGTTTTGTGTCTAAGGAGTATCTAAGTCCTTCGCCATGTGTGTGCGTTACGACGGTGTGGAGGTGGATGACATATACTGTGATGCTCTGACCAGGCCTGAGCCAGTCCACGACTTCTGCATCGGCAGAGAATGTCAGCCCAGGTAGGAGGACACAACCTGACGATGATTTTGATGATCTACAAGCTCATAAGATGTCTCAGTGCGACATGTGACTTTGTTAAAATTGTTAGAAATATGGGCTCAGTATAGGATGTTAATAATGGTGAATATCAGATTTGGTTAAAGTTTTTGAATGTTTGGCAAGTGCAAACCAAAGTAAACCAAGACTGTAGGTGTGGGTGATTTAAAGAGGAATACACATTTAACCTACAATCCTCACAGTTTGATAGTGTCACTTGAATTCAAACCAAGGTTTCCCGCAAATTACCATACACATCTGCCGCTCAACCAATGATGGAATCCATAGCCAGTTGTGCAGATAAACCATAGACTCCCCCTCGTGTCAAAAGGTCTTTGGACGTTCTCTGTGCGTCATCAAAAGTGTCCCTTTTTGCGTCAATAAAACTGGCATGCTCAATAAAAACGCTGAGCATGCCATGTGAAAACAAGCCTTTTTTCTCACTTCATTTCCTGTCTTGCTCCATCCAGATGGGAGGCCAGCAGCTGGAGCGAGTGTTCCAGGACCTGTGGAGAGGGCTTCCAGTTCCGACTGGTGCGCTGCTGGAAGATGCTGTCCCCCGGCCTGGACAGCTCCGTCTACAGTGACCTCTGCACCCTGGCAGAGCTGGAGAGGCCTCCGGAGAGACGGCCCTGCAAGAGCCCTACCTGTGGACCCCAGTGGGAGGTGGCCGAGTGGGCCGAGGTAGAGAGAGAGAGAGAGAGAGAGAGAGGGAGAAAAATAACGTTTCAGAAGGCTTGAAGATTAAGTGTCACCACCAGAGATGCATGGCTATTGGCTACCATCAAATTCTGTTTTTTATGGACTTAATTCTCTCAAGTTCATGATCATGTTTGGTAGAACACAAACCTGATCTTACAAACCGTATTGTGCAGGGCCGGATCTAGGAATGGGGGGGCATGCTTGCATAACTGATGTTATTATAGATGCTTACGTGCCTAATAGAAGTCCTGTAATGGAAAATGGTGGTGCGATTTCGCACCACGGGCGATGAACCCGCCCCCATAACATTTTCGCCTTCCCCCCCAATTGGGAATTGTTACATCCGGGCCTGGTATTGTGAATGACCATCTTTCTTGCGTCTCCTCTGTACAGTGTCCAGCCAAGTGCGGCCGCAGAGCCCAGGTGATGCGTGAGGTCAGGTGTTCGGATGAGACCAGATCATGTGATCTAGCGACCAAACCTCCTCATGTGAAGAACTGTACCGGCCCTCCCTGTGAACGGCACTGGACTGTATCAGAGTGGGGGCCTGTGAGTGTGGGATCTTTAATACAAAATACTATGAAAACACACGCCAGACAAATCGTAATTGTGAAATATAAACACCAATGGATTCTCAACATAAAATATATTGCACATAGTCAACACATAGGGGAACCAGTGAAATGTAGTCCAAATGTTAATGAGCGTTTTTATTTGAGTTCAGAAGTCCTGATGGCTTGGGAAAGGAAACCTTTTTGCAAAATTCCTCTCTCGTGCGGATGCTTATTCATCACCATGGGACTTTTTGTCTGTTTCGACCTCTGCCAGTGCTCAGGGTCGTGCGGCCATGGAAAGATGGTGCGTCATGTCTACTGTAAGACCCCAGAGGGACGTGTGGTTCCTGAGTCACAGTGCTCTCCAGAGAACAAGCCCTTGGCCATCCACCCCTGTGGAGAGAGAGACTGCAGTCCACACTGGCTAAGTCAGGACTGGGAAAGGGTAAGGTCACTGCTATGCAAGCTACCCCTGGCATAAAGGGATACTTCACCCCCCTTTTTCCAAAAGCAAAATATGGGTTAATGATGTTTAGGAGATCTAGAACACTTTCCAGCGGTTATTTACGTTTGCAATAGGTGGTTTTAGATGTTTCTATATTGTGCCTCTGATGTTATGAACACTGGGCTCACTTTCTTCCTGGACTACTATAACAATACACATAATGCTTTGGTGCAATACTCCATCTGTATGGGTGGGCCTTACAACATAGACATGGGCTCATTGCTGAAAAACCACCTATTACACACAAAGACCCCCAGGAAAGTGTTCTAAACTACATTTATTTTGCAAAAAGGGTGAAGTTTTCCTTTAATTAAATGTTTCCATGTGAGTAATAGAAGGGATACTACGACTGAGACAGCATGAGGGAGGCTGCCAGCCTGCGACATAGGTGTTTAACTGTTTAAGTGTATAACTGTTTAAAGTGTTGACGGAGAAGACTTGAATTCAGTAAAATACAAGTTTGATAAATAATACTACTATTACTACTATTACAAAACCCGTTTGAAGTCTAGGGTTGTAACATGAAAGATTTAAAAACCAGGCTGTTGAGCATAAAGGTGCAAATAAAGGAGACACAGTAAGTATTTTTACTCTTTCCTTTTCAAGTAGGATATTTACAACCGTAGGTGTGCACAAGCACACATTAAACAGTTAAGCCACTACCAGGGGACAAGGGTGTTGCCAAAATAACAAACAAAGCAGCTAGGTAAAAACAAAAGACAGACTAACTAACTACTCAACTAAAGCTTAGTTCAAAAATACATGTGGTGGCAACCACCCCTTACCTAGTGTGCTTAACAGGGTCCTACCTATGTGGTGCCTATGTATAGAGGCAGGCACGGACTGGCCATAGGGCATAGCGGGCATTTGCCCGGTGGCCTGCAAGGCTTTCTGGCCTGCTGGCCACCTGGCCACGACGTGAAATATAATAATTATAATTTACACAACATTGTAGTAGGCGAATGATGGTATATAAGCGGCTTATATAAGCCTAATGTGTTAGTATAGTCTGTTGTAGATGCTAAAATGCTGCTATCTATGCGTTTTTGACCCACCAAAAGCCCAAAAAGGTGTCATCGCCGGGCAGCTGGGAGGTGGCCTGGTCTAAGTACAAAATGCCCGGCCTGAAAAAATGTCCCAGTCCAGCCCTGTATAGAGGCCTCTGTCTTACCTATCCCAAGGCAGGGCATATTATACGATATAGTTTACATTAACAGAACATAAAAAACAAAATGCAAGGTTTGCCAAGGGACCAAAAGGGAGAACAAAAAGGAGGCAGCAGGGACAGGGCTGCACAACAGGAAACAAATGAACTGGTTGAGAGAAGGAGCTGGAGAGAAGGCTTTTATTGGCAGCAGGTGATGGTGAATGGATGAGGGTGGAGTCAAGTAAACAGGCTGATAATTGGCACATGAGGTGACTGATGCAGTGTTGCCAACTTGGCGCCTTTGTTGCTATATTTAGCTTTTATTCCTGACCCCTAGCGGCAAAATATGCGCCAAAAGTGAAAAGCTCCTGGTGGAAAATCTAGTGCTTTTTGGCTGGTGAGCTGGGGCGAAATTGGTTGACGGGCGCCAGAGATAAAACCCTTACAGTGGTTTTCAACCAGTGGTCCCCGGGCAAAATGATGGACAGTTGGTTAACCAGATATAACTCTTTGAGAGCGGTCCATTTGGTTTCATTTTTACACTCTCAAGAGTTGAAAAAATATTCATCATGTGAATTAGCCCAAGTTTACACAACTAGTATATATATAGTAGTATATATACTAGCAAACACTTATTTATCCGTCTCCAGTGTAACACAACATGTGGACGCGGCGTCAAGCGGAGGATTGTGCTCTGCGCCGGCATCACCGCTGGAAAATTCCAGACCTTTGATGACGAGGCCTGTGGTGGTGGAGACGGGAAACCTGAAGAGGAGAACACCTGCTTTGAGAGGCCGTGCTTCAAGTGGTACACCACACCCTGGTCAGAGGTGAGCCTAGTGTCAAAGACCACACCCTTGTCCAGGGGCGGATCTAGGTATGGGCATGGGGGGGAAATGCCCCCCTAAATGCCCAGGCTGCCCCACCAAACATCATGGCATGCAAAACAACCTAAGATATTTCAAATTAAAGTACTTATATTTAAAATGATTTGAACCGCTACTACTGCTACTAACTAACTACAGCTGTGCCACCACTAAACCAACAGCATTTCATCATTGAAAACAGAAAACTCTCTGAGTCAGACCTTTAGCTTTATGCATGCTGCGTGACTGTAATTGAAAATGGTATGGGTGCGGCTTCATCGCCCGTGGCACGAAGCGACACGGGCGATGAAGCCACCCCCCATACCATATTCTCCTGCCCCCACAATTGGGAAATGTTACATCCGCACCTGTCCTAGTCACAATGACATTGCCACAGTGACACCTTTGGCTCTGTGGAGCTCACTGACTAACATAGCAGGGTTTCGTAAATCCCTCCGTACAGTTACAGTAGTAGCTCAGTGGCTCCAACGTGGCATTGGCTGGTCAGGGTTTTGGGTTCCCTTCCCTGCACAGACCAAACAGATAGAGCATAAATTAGAAGCTTCATTCCCCAATACTGAAAATGCCACCCGTACTAAAAATGCCACCAATCATAGTAATGTACAGTGTTTTTGATGAGCTGGCCACACACAATGGCAAGGGCATCCTTGCTTTATGGTAGCATTTGCAAATAGATCTGCCCAAACTATACAAATTATTTCAGAGGCATTCGCCTTTCCTATTGCAGGAATCTGAAGAATGAGATGAGGATTTGGTTTTAACTGCCTACTGTCACAATAACAGCAGACAAAGTTATATCAAAATGACATGGGTCATAAATTGTGATAATAAAAGTTGCACATTTAGTGTATTTAGTACTGTTGCAGCTAACCACTCTAAGCCGAGCTGTACCCTACTGTGCTGGCTTAGCACCACATCCTGATTGCTGGAGCTGGGCTTGGAAAGGGAAAAGGAACATCTTCGATTTGCCAGTGGCCTGAATTGGCCTACAGTGCAATGTGAACCTCACATCGCACTGTCTTGAGCCTAAGCCCTCAATAACAATGGTGTGTAGCAGTAAGCAATATTACAAACAAACACAACCCCTAGGATACCCTATGCCCATGGTATAGTGTTTGACATTTTAATGTTAAATAAATAAATACATAAATAAATATAATAACATTGTTGTAAAATGAGGGTATGTCCCCATTAGCACAGGTCCATTGAATTACATGCGCTTTGGACAACGTGTGTCTATGTGAGTCAACACGCGTGGAATTGAACTTGATTCAGTTCTCCTGTGTCTGCCAGTCTGGTGAAGAATGCAGGAAAAGTGACAACATACAGTACACATTCACTGATACAGGTCCAGAACATGATGAATGCTACTCACACTGCTAAAATGCTCCCAGAGGTGATAGTGAATAAAATAAACTGTTTCCATCCACACATGGTGACCCAGGATGATCATGTTTTATGCACATCTATTCATTTAGACAGTTGATTACAGTAATTACAGTACCCCATAGACCAGTTGGTCTGCAGCTACTGCAGCCACATACATAGTATTGACTGTGAAGTTGCAGCGCATCATTGCCACAATGTTAATGTACTATATTATGCTTAGGAACATAAGTAATGTTCATTCTGATCAGTGACATTTCTAAGCAATTTGGAGCCCTATAGGCAAGATTTTCCCTGGAGCCCCCCTTACCAAATGAGCCCTTACAGGTCCATTTGCTAAAGGGGGGCTCCAGGAAAAATCTCCTGTAAAATGGCGCCCCCAAGGGATAAAATTATGAACCATTTTTAAACTAAATAACATATGTGTTTTAAATGTTCAATTCTAGTTATAGAGGATAAGTATATCCATATTAGGCTTATTAGCCTGGTATCCTTTTAAAGCATGTCTGGTGGTCGCCCCCTCCCCTCATGGTCGCCCCCCTCCCCTCATGGCGCCCTAGGCAACTGCCTAGTCTGCATAATGGCAAAAAACGCCCCTGATTCTGATTAAGGGTAAAAAGGAAAAGGCTGTCATTCATTCATGAATGCATTCATTCTGCTGCCTTTTCCACAGTGCACTAAGACATGCGGTGTTGGTGTGAGGATGAGAGATGTGAAGTGTTACCAGAGCAGGGAGCTTGTCCGTGGCTGTGACCCCCTCACTAAACCTGTAGCCAAACAGACCTGTGCTCTACAGCCCTGCCCCACTGAGCCACCAGGTAAGACCAACAGCCAAAGCACTATAAGATCTCTTAAACCTGATTCATGCTTCATTGACCTAAGCTGATCATGGTGTGAGCTGCATGTGCATGCAAGGTTTTATGGCAGGGCTTTTCAACAGGTGGTCTGGGGACCACCAGTGGTCCCTGAGAAGATCCCAGGTGGTCCACAGGCTAAATGATGAAAAGTTGGTTAACCAGTTGTAACTCTTGAGAGCGTAAAAATAAAACCAAATGTTTCATGTTTACATTCTCAAGAGTTAAAATATTCATCGCCTGAATTAGCCTAAGTCTACACAACTAGAGAATGTAGAAGATTAATGGGCATTTTGATCTATATGTTTGCCTGCTTTGTTTTTTCCGAAATCCATCCTGGAATTGTGGACAAAAGTAAAAGAAATCTTTAGTTTGGGGGTCTGTGGGGCTAGAATGTAGAATGTCATCAAATGGTGGTCCATGGCTCAAATTCTGAATAAATAGTTGGCCCTGGTATGAAAAGGTTAAAAACCACTGTTTTATGGCAATCAGACGATGCGTTTGTGACTTGAGGAACTTTGTTCAAAACGGGCCACTCCTGCAAAATTTGGAAGCCGATCTTAGACAGGATGGAATATGAATAATATGAATATGAATAATCATGGCCTTCAGTCATGCCTCTGTATGACAAAACAAGTTACTACTTTGTAGTAGAATTGTAGGACCATTGAACGTTATTCACACTGGCACTCGAGAGAGAACCCATAGAATGTATAAAGAGCAAGACTACTTGACTATGCCTGACTGGGTTTAATTGTGCTTTCCCAGATGAGAGCTGCCAGGACCGCCCCACCACTAACTGTTCCTTGGCACTGAAGGTGAACCTGTGCAGCCATTGGTACTACAGTAAGGCCTGCTGCCATTCCTGCCGGGTGATACGAGCCTCCTCCTCCTCCTCCTAGTCTTGGGAAAAAATACTCCTCGCATCCCTCTGGTCCTCATTCATTCTCTCTAGTATGACAGTGTTACTTGCCAAAAAGAACTATAGCGCAGTTATTATTGGGGAGGTGACACCCATGTGCTGGATTATGCTGCATCGATTATACCAAACCAATCACTTTAAAGGAGAGCACATCAGTTTGCATAAATTGAATTAAATCGAATGAATATCTGGTTTGTCAACACATTATTATACAGTAGCAATTGGTTTTGCGACTGCATGAGCTTGAGCTCAATTCATTATTTTGGAGGCAAAATAAGGTTAATTTAAATACATTTAGCCTATACAACAGAGCCAGTAAATGACAAATCCTCAGCAAATATAAAACAAACTGTTGAATTATTGAACCACTCCACAGTCTGAAGCGCTCATCTGTGAAAGAGGAAGAATAATGAAAATCACCTCTATGAAAACAGTTTCAGCATGCCTCGTTGGCGTTTTGTTTCATGTACACCCCTGTTGAATATTGTAACTTTCAAGAGATCCTTAGATCCAACCCCTACACCCTCAAGGTTTCCATTCTCTCATAACTGTCACACACCCACAAAGCTTGATCTCTGACCTCCGACAACTCCTATTCTCGATGAACCATCTTCCTTCCTCCTTATTGTCATCCCAAAGTGTCTCTGACCTCAAGCAGCCCACCCCCATCCACCGGGCCTGATGTTACCCAGACCCGGATTCTCTGTAGAGCTTCAGTGCAATGTTTATGATGATCGCTGAGGGGTGGGGGCTACAGAAAAAAAGTGGGAATGGAGATGTATCTGCGAGAAAATGTCACTTGCTAAGACATAATGACAATCCCCTTATTCACCACATTAAACACACAGGAACGTGTCTTGGTGAAATTGGCATAGAGATGTCACGACGACAAGCGTCATAAGCAGTGTTCACTGCTGTGATTAAATTATTTTTCAGCTGACCATACTGCATGTCTAGAATATTTAAGTACAGATATTGTTTACGGATATTATTTAAGTCTATTTCCAATTAGTGTCTGGCACAGAAAATCATGGCCCAAAATATTAAACTGACGATTCCAATCTTGGATTGTAAAGCCTGCCTTTTGGGGTGTGCCCGTTGGCGTCTATGCAAAGCTTGGCCTGCTTGCAGGGAATGTATTATATTTATTATTCATAACACATTTTCATTAATCATGACCTTCCTGATGCCAACCAATGCATATTAATCATGTTATTTAATGCCAGTATTTGGTTTGTGGATGACCATAGAGGAGTATTGAATCTAAACAAGCAAGAATGTATGGGATATAGTCTGAAGTTATTCCATTCAGAGACAGAGAGATTCCTGAGACTTGAAATGGTTGAAATGTATTCAATAGTGTATGTAGTGTCATTTTTTTTGTCAATATAACTATCATGTACTGTGTTTCTATACCTGATACCTCTTTGTACAAAAGTATTGACATTTTGTACTGTTGATAACTGAAATCCTCAATGTATTGACTTGTATTTCCATTAAAAAGGTTACAAATTCTGACAGCCGTCTTTGTCTTTTACATTACAATATTGTAATTGTAATGTTTCTATAATTTAGAGGGAAAAACCTAATCAAATTCCAAATATCCAATTTTACAAAATGTGGTCACTATCATGTCAATTGCGTGTTCAGTTAGTGTCACAGCTTTGATCAACCAAGAGAAACACAAGCACTTTTTCCCCATAACTTTATTGGTACAGTAATAATTGAAAAATGCAAAATACTAACTGGTAGCACTAGGAACAGAAATGCAAATGCATTAAACAGGGTGTGATGCCATCTGCTGGCCCCTGTGACAACTTCTACAGAAATAAAAACCAACAAACCCTATTGTAGGATATGTTACAGTATGTATCCTAGTTTCACCTTCAATCTCTTTGAATGCTTTTATGCTAACAACAATAATAATAATAATTAATAATAATATGGGTTAACCACTTAAGCCCTATATACTTCAACATTGTTTTTATATCGACCTATAATAACAATAACATGGCCAACAATATGGATACCATGTGGGTTAGAGTAGTGAAGTGTAATGCAAGCCAATAGACCTTTAGGTGAGCCTCTTGTCCACCTTAGGACACTTTCCAGCCGGGCTCATTCATTCCAATGTAAATGTCATGGACATTACACATTAAATACTGGATCGCTTTTGGAACCAGACCTTCAAAATCTCTTCCAAATCCACCAACAAGGCAGGCCCTATGCAGTGGAAAAATGTGTGTGTGGCATTTATGTTTTTAAAACAATGTTTTATCATATAGGAAAGCTATTGGTGGAGAGGTTTGTCTATCACATGTTATGCTTAGCTGTCATTGGACCATAGCCGTTTGGGGAGGGGCTTACCTAAAGGCGTATTAAAAGCATGAACACCTGCAGCAACGTGCTGTAAAAGGCCTTTGAATTTCCCAAGCTTAAATTCATTGGTGACGCTCTATTGACCCAACTGCCACTTCATCAGGGCAGGGTGAGCCAGAGAGCGAATCAAACGTATCCTTGACGGAACGTGTGTGTGCACATGTCTCAGGCACACTCACAGACATCATGAAATATATACTTGTATGAGCAAATCACATGACAGAAGAAATACAACGCTTCTCGCTGATGTCCTCCTACACAGGAAACAAAAAAAAAAAAACACTTTTACTTGCTGCTTTGTGGAAATGACAGAATCAGGTCTATTATTATTCATTATATTATCCAGATAATATGTTTTCATGTAGCTCTAAATATTCTTTTACCCTGTACATAACACAGCATTTGATCACAAACTTTATATATTTACTATTTGAAAAGATTGACACGTCCCTCTTACAAAATTGTTTGTTAGTCCTACACAACACTAAAACAACTTATATTATAGTACCTTTTAAAGGACAGTAATAGTACGTAATCATTTCTCACAATGGATCCTCTATATTTTGGAGATATTAGATTGAGGTAAAACAGACCTTGAATATCACATCTGTATATACCCGACAGGCTTACTTTTTTCATGACAATAATGAGAAAATAGCAATTTGATCAACACATACATGACTTTTTGGTGAACAAAATCGTAGTCTCTCCCTGGGATGCGGGTCCAAGTGGGAGGAGGGAGTCGCTTGTAAAACACAGAGTGCTGATGCATGGCTGCCAGCCTCCAGTGTCTCCTCAACTGCAATTTTTTACAATCATCCGACCGCAGCGACCTCGTTGGGTGGACGAACGTGTAGTCCATGTACTGTTGCGGTCCTGAAGCAGTGAAGGTGCTTGTGGCTGGCAGCAAGGTGCCTTGTGGTGGCACTTCAGCTGCATCGATTGGTCATCTTGGCATGTATTCTCAATGAAAGATAATGCAGTTCAGCTTATCACTCGGCTCACATATACAATATACAGTAGGGGTGTGTGTGTGTGTGTGTGTGTGTGTGTGTGTGTGTGTGTGTGTGTGTGTGTGTGTGTGTGTGTGTGTGTGTGCGTGCGCAGGAGTGTGTGAGAGAGCTCTTTTATAGGAAATGAATGAAACCACAGTTGTTAATTCTTAGACTTTTAAGAGCCCTTGGTTTTTATAATTCATATTCTGCACTATAATGTGCACCACAGCATGACAAACGGTCGCTCCCACATTAAAGTGAGCACTCACATTATCACACTCACAGTAGCCTCTTGCTTTGTTGGCACTGTGAATCATCTATTATTTCAGTGCATGTGCCGTACTTCAAAGGAAAACCGAGTGTTAACGAAAGTTCACACAGTGGTGGGTGAGTGACAAAAAAAAAACGATGACACAACAAAGGTGAAAGCATGAGTGGGTGTACTTAACGCTGTACAGTGTCACACTATTCTTCAATAATAACCCTCCTCTCCTCCGGCTGAGGGTCTGTATGTGTGTGCAATTTCATCCACTTTACAATTTCACTGCTGCCTCAGTGCACCACGCTTTACAGGGCCACTGAATCACGTCTGGTAATACAGAAGGTTGCCAATTTGATCCTCGGCACACCCAGTTAAGATGTTTACATCCCTGTCCCTGAGCAAACACCTTAAGCTCAGTTCAGTACGGCAATATTTACTGAAGACGTGTATAGCGCTGATCCACTTTCTGATGGGAATAACATTATTACACGGGGCAATACACATAATACCACAAAGGTTCTTGATTCCCCATGGGCATCTTAGGCCCAATATGAAGACAGCAAAGTCCAATAGACCAACCTCTTGGGTGGTAGCACGAAGAATCTACACTCAGTGTAATCTGGAAATAAACATCGCCTCTCCTCACCGTTCGGCATTCCGTGGTTAAGGCTTAATGTATGCTTTGCCGCATACATGGGCCATGCCATCCAAGACTACCTAATTGGGGGGATGCCATTGTGCGATGGATCGCTATAACCTACAGCTATACCTTCAGCGCCGGCCCCTCTCTCGCCCTCCTCTAGACGTCGGTGCTGACGCTGTGCGTGACCACCTCCCTCATGGTGACGGAGCGGATAAGGTTGAGCTTCTGGTAGAAGCTGGCCATGTCCGTACAGGGCAGGTCCAGCTCCTGCTGCTGGACAGTCCTGTAGCTGATCCTACGGCCGCCGTTGCACAGCCTCTCCGCTGGGTGCTGCAGGTAGAAGGGCAGCGAGTGTCGGGCGCACGATGGGCAGAAGGTGTGGTGGGACCTCTGCTGCTGCTGCGGTGGTGGTGGCGGGCCGCCGTGGTGGACCAGCGCAGGCGGTCCGGGCGGCGGAGGAGGAGGAGGAGGGGAGTAGCCGGCGGGTCCGTTGGCCTCAGTGAGGAAGGTGGGCGGGTAGACGTCGGACTCGTCGCTGTAGCGCTCGGGCAAGGGGGGCGACGGAGCCGGTGGCGGCGGCATGCTGGGAGCCAGCGGCAGCGGGCAACGAGCCGGTGACATGCTGCTGCTGAGCGCCGGTTCCGCCTCCTCCCCCTTCTCAGACTCCTCCCTCTTACAGCAATAATACTGGTAAAGGAAAGGGAGAGGGTGTAATGGGTGAGATGATGTGACACGAACTATACTGTACATCAGGGGTTCTCAAACTTTTTTTCATACCAGGCAGTGGCGTTTCTAAGCAATTTGGAGCCCCAGCGCCCCAGGTAACTGCCTAGTCTGCCTAATGGCAAAAACGCCCCTGATACCAGGTGAAGGGTCCACTATTTACTCTGCTTTTTTAGCCAGGGACCACCATTTGATGTTGAGTTAGTCTCTTTGACCCCAAAAAACAAAGATTCTCAAGGTGTTGTCCACAATTTACAAACTATAACTGCACTTACTGAATTTACTAACGATAACTTGCTAAAACGTTGATCAAAATTTTCCAGATTTTCCAGATTCTACACAAGTAGAATGAAGGTAAACTAAGTAGTTCAGATGTTTAAATATAATTTAACTCTTGAGAGTTAAACTATTTTACCATTTGGTAAAATCATACCAAAGGGACCCTTGCGGGTCCATTTGGTATCATTTTAGGATCTTGAGAGTTATAGATCTATAAGGGTCCAGTTGGTAACTATCCATCAATTTAGCTGAGGACCACCTGGAATCCTATCAGGGACCACTGTTGGTCCCCGGACCACTGGTTGAAAAAAACCCTGCTGTACATGATTGTTTTGCGAGGTCAGTCGTATTGGAGCGGCCTTTGTGTTTTAGAAGCTGAACTTGACAGCTATCAGGCTTGTTATTTCATCATCAACATGGTCTGATTCCCCCAGAATTCCTCTGTTTATCTGGAAGAGACATACATAAGCCAACGGGTATGACATACCTGTAATCTACATAAGCACAGCACAGCTACAATGGTCAGTAGGATGACTGTAGCCAGAATTCCACCTGCGATAACCACGGTACCGGCTGACATTCGAATGCCTCTCCATCAACAGTCTGCAGAGAGAGAGAGAGAGAGAGAGCGAGAGAGCGAGAGAGCGAGAGAGCGAGAGAGCGAGAGAGAGAGAGAGAGAGAGAGAGAGAGAGAGAGAGAGAGAGAAGGGGTCCAAGGAAGGAAAATAAATCAGGGTGACTTGAAGAAGAGGAGAAGATTTGAGGTTATGAGCTATTTGAATGATCTTTTAAAGCCCAGACCACACCACAGGGTCACAAGTCGCGACGAGACGAAGAGCTTTCAGTCCCAACGGTGTGATATGTTCTGTTGCACGTCGCCATGTGAAACTCCTCGCAAACGTTTAAGGTCAAGGTCAAGGTAAACTTTATTGTCCACAAGGGAAATTTGTCTCGGGCTAACACCCCTGCTTCAGCCACACATGAAACATAGATGACACACAAAATACAAAACAGAGGGAGACAACATTACACAGTGCACACAGTGTGAAAATCTGGCCTGCTACAATCACTGCTGTTTCAGAGCATCATTCAACATTTTAGTTGATGCTGGTACAAATGATTTTTTAAACCTGATGTACTTCCACTTAGGTTCTTTGTACCTTCTCCCTGAGGGCAGGAGTACAAACTCTCCATTTAAAACATGGGTAGTGTCAGCGACAATTTTTTGGGCCTGTTTTAGTGTGGCCTGCTCATAAATAGACTGCAGAGACGGGAGTTGTCTAACCCCAATGATCTTCCCTGCTGTTTGCACCAATCTGAACAGTTTGGACCTCAGTTGCACTGAGAGGTTACCGAACCAAACTGTGATGCCAAATCTGATCAGGCTTTCTAAGACTGCACGATAGAACACCAACATAAATTTTTGGTCGACACCATGGACTCTGAGGCGTCGCAGGAAATGCAGCCTTTGCTGTAGTTTACTGCAGAGGTTGTCTACATGAGTGTTCCAGGTTAGTGAATTGTCAATCCAGATGCCCAAATACTTATATGAGAAAACCTGTGAGACGGTTGAGTTATGGATGACCACAGGCCTATGGTCACCAATCCTCCTGGGGTCAAATACCATCTCCTGTGTCTTACTGGCATGTAAGACAAGGTGGTTGTCGTCACACCACTTAACAAAGTTCTGTACCTCCGAGAAGTAGTCATCTAAATTCCCATCCTTCTACGTTCTGACATGGTGCCGTTAACACTGACCCTTTGTGTGCGTGCGGTCAGAAATGAGTGGTACTGTCTAATAATGAGAGGATGGACATTGAGGTCACTCAGCCTCGCAATCAAGAGATGTGGCTGTATCATATTAAAAGCAGAGCTAAAATCTATTACAAGAAGGCGTGCATAAGCCTTGTGCACGCCTTTAGTTGCAAGGGATTGCATTTGCCTTTCGCTGTGGTGTGAAAATTATGATGGTTCGATTATTATTACTTGCGTGAGCCAATCGGGCGGCGCATTGGCGCAAGTAAAGCAGTCGGTGCTCAGTCGGTCGGCGGGCAGCGGTTGGTCGTCCCTCGAGTACTCCGATTGGCCGATTTAAGTGATGACATAATGGTGACGTAAGTAAGAGACCTTTATAGCTAATGTAATGAGTATAAGCTTGCACTGCTCACGCACAAGTCGGCCATGCCCTTTGTGTGCAGCACGCAAGTTAGATGTGATGTAACATCACATATTCAGAGGCATTAGCTGTCATGAATAGGTCTATTTATAGCTCAAACACAGAAGCAGATTTTGAGGAATGAAGTCCTATGTCAAAGTCTCAGGCAGCTTACTCTTCATTTAATTCCATTCATGATTGATTGATTTCCTTCATGATTGATTGATTGATTGATTATTCAAACAAGCAATGAAAGGGATGCCTAGATGGAGACTAGAGCAGTGCCTCTCAACATCTAGTCAGAAGTCCAAATGGTCCATAAAACGGTACGAGACTATAACTACAACACTACAAAGGGAACCAATGGAAATTCCATTTACCCACCGTTTAAATAATCAGAGAAGATTTTGCAGTGTAGATTGGAGTTCCAATACATTCTCAACGCTTTTAATTACGAGGATACCCTGTCTGATATGCATTAGGCCACAAATGTTATTTTCTTTATTTATCTGGGAACCCAATCCCCACCCACCCACACACAATCACACACACACAATGGCCCCTGGGCCCAGTGTTGAGAAACAGTGGATTAAACCATATTCAAATTCCACATTCATAATTATGCTGTCTCCTTTCATCTCCATGCTGTGTGCGCCTGCAGATGACGGGGCTCACATGGTAGGGAACAGAAGTGCATGTCACATTGCACGACCATCACGCAATAATGCATGCAAAGTTGTACAGCCGAGAAAGGCATTCTGCCCCAAAATAGCCAGTGGCTGTGACAGAGAAAGGCTCTCTGTGAATTTCTACAATCCGCCCCAACACAAGGTGTTATTATAACGCTATACCTGGATTCTCAGAACATGATCGTGTTTCTGAGGAAGGGTGAGACAAAGGCAGAGAGAGAACAAAGTGATAAAGTGACAAAGATGACAATGTGCACGAGATGAATTCACTTTATATTGTGATTCATGCATTCGAAATGATAGTATGAACCATTCCAGCAGATGTCTCGCTCTCTCTCCCTCTGTGTGCGTGTGTGTGTTTGCACGCACGTGTGTGTGCTCGTGCATGTGTAGGTGTGCGTGCAGTGATGTGCTAGGGTCACTTGCCTCTTCACCTCCAATCCTGCAATGCTATCCATCATATCAAATTATAAAGCCAAACTAAAGCAAACGCACAGGCTGGAATGAAATGTCACAACCCTATATAGCGAGAGCCAAACCCTACACCTCATACTGTACCTCAATGACCAAAACATGTGGAGGTTTTTTCTTACTTTCTGTTTAAATATGACATTGCCTGCGTGATAGAAGCATACGCATTGGCAATCTTCAAAAAAGTCTTACCAGCTTACAACAGAAACGTGTCTCACTGTCTGTCTCTCAGATGGGATTCTACTATGAGAAGCGGAAGCTCAGTCAAAGCCCCTGTCATAAATCAGCACCTTAAAGCGTCCAACACATCACTATAGCGTTTTGTATTGTTTCCATGGTGACGATGACAGGGACATCAGTATCCCGGGACGGGTCCATTGTTTCGATACACACAGTCATCGTCTGCAGCCAGTCAGCATCATTTAGCCACACACACACACACACACACACACACACACACACACACACACACACACACACACACACACACACACACACACACACACACACACACACACACACACACAGAGGTCAATGTCATCAGATGAGGACAGGTCGATTTTAAAGAGAGAGCGTTGACACACGTCCTGTGCTTCTATAAGCAAAGTTGTATGAAATGCTATGTCCAGTTCAGTCTGTTCTGTAAATGATTGCCTATTGGTGTGTACACACACACACACACACACACACACACACACACACACACACACACACACACACACACACACGTGATTAAGTATAATCATAATATATGACTAATTTTGTGGATTCGTGAATGGTTATAACTTCACATAAACTGAAATACAGAGTAGAGTGCATAAGAATGGGCTACTATAGTATATGGGATGGCACAATTATTTATTGCATACAGTTGTACAGGTTCTTTTATCTCTTCATATATAAGCTCCAGATAGACGAACACATGTGCATACACTATGCATTGTTCCCATAGGTCCATGATGCAGACTCACACAGAACACGGGAGGTAACAGATAGTGCATGCGCGGAGGCTTTATAAATCAGCACCATGGACAGCTACTCATTTTGCCGAGAAAGCAATTTCAGCGAAGATATTGATAGATCCCAGTGACCGAATTAAAAGGCATATAGAACTATCAGATCAGATGGTCATTCTCCACACAATACTGTTCATATACAGGTCTGGTTTAGTAGTTTAAGGCTATGCGCGTTAAGACACGTGGAGACAACTGTAACTATAAGACAGCGACAAAAGGCAACATTTCTCACAAAATGGCAAGATCTTCTTACCTATAACAAGTATTTGAACAGTCCCATCACTACAGCTCCTGTGCACGCTGGGGGCACTCGCGTGGCAGCGTGCCTGCATGGGGGGAAGTGACGGGGATCAATCGGAAAGGTAGAGTTTCATGTGGGGGAAGGCTGCAAGCGGGGAGAAGAACGTCACATGTTATCCTCCGGATTCCTGAATCAATAAAAAAAAGTCAAAGCTGCGGGTTGTCTCAATTCGCGGAGCGCGCAGTCAGCAAGAAACTATATATTCACAATCACATTCCTGTAGTCTCGAGTCGTCCAAAGCTGCAGCGCGCCGTATACGTTTCACAGCTGTAAGAAGTTTCACAACGCCATCGATAGCCCTGACGTCTGTGGAAGAGACAAAAAGTTGGAGCGCCGACAAGAAACTCGGCAATTGTGCTTCACGTCAACTTCGTTTTCCAGAACAAGCATATCCTGTACTACTACCCCCTACTGTCTTCTTTGTGAGAGATGGCAGTTTCCACGAGAACGTCGCCCGCACTCGTTCCAGGTTTTACTTTCCTTGCCTAACAAAAGTTAGATCCAAACTCGTATAGGAAAACAAAGAGGACCGGTTGGCACTTGGTAATTAATTGGTGGAATGTTCCGAGCAGCACCGCGTCCATCCGGTCCCATCATCAGTGACAATAGCGTTGCAGCGGAGCGCAGCCTGCCAGGACAGGACCCACAGGCAAGGATAGAGCAGCAGCAGCGGCGGCGGCATCGGCGCGCGCGTTCATTTCCATTGATGTGCATGAGAGCATGTGGCCATGCGTCAAAACAACGCAGGCAGGCGGACGGACGGTGTGCCTTTGCTTGGTCAACCTTGATGCACTTTCAACCGCGGGGCAGGGGCGGATCTAGGCATGGGTATGGGGGGGGGGGGGGGGCAATGCCCCCCTAAATGCCCTGACTGCCCAACCAAACATGATGGCATGCAAAACAACCTAAGATATTTCAAATCAAAGTGCTTATATTTAAAATGATTTGACACACTGCTACTACTGCTACCAACTAACTACAGCTGTGTCACCACTAAACCAACAGCATTTTATCATTGAAAACAGAAAACTCTGAGTCAGACCTTTAGCTTTATGCATGCTGCGTGTCTGTTGCAACTTCACAACAACTGATGATTATTGATGCTTTACTTGACTAATGAAAATGGTATGGGGGCGACTTCCATACCATTTTTCCTGCCCCCCTAATTTGGAAATGTTACATCCGCCCCTGGGGCGCGAGCTGCACGGTCGGGTGACCTTCATTATCATTACAGAGTATATATACTGTATGTGCCCGCACGCACGCACGCGCGCGCACGCACGCGCACACGCACACACACACACACACACACACACACACACACACACACACACACACACACACACACACACACACACACACACACACACACACACACACACACACACACACACACACACACACACACACACACACACACACACACACACACACACACACACACACACACACACACACACACACACACACACACACACACACACACACACACACACACACACACACACACACACACACACACACACACACACACACACACACACACACACACACACACACAGCCTGTCGCCCTGCAAGGCCAAAGCAGTTATGGAAATGTCCAAAAAATAATAAACCTTTTTCATCGGTTTTTTTACTGCATGCATGGGCCCCATGTTTGCCATGGCCTCATGTTTGATATTTGAAACAGCTGCAATTAAAATGTATTTATCGGTACTAATGACCACCTGTCCCATTTTACCCATCCTCCTATATGACCAGTTGCACCAAGGCGATTTACTTTGAGGCAAAAAGGAGACATTTTTTTAAAGACATGCATTATTTAGCGGCTAAAGGAGGTTGAGATTCCACTGTATTGTAGAGACAAGGGTTTGTAATATTGATGAGAGGAGATGCAGAGGTTATTTCCTCCCGCTGGCATGTCTTCCATTCAAGGCCACTTCCACTATATCCAGCCTGCAGCCCCTCAGGAAGCTCAGTTGGAAGATGCAGCCCAAAGCTGGAGTCACTCTATCAGTGGTTTTCAACCAGGGCCCACCATTTATTCAGCATTTGAGCCACAGACCACCATTTGAGGACATGTTTAGCCCCAGAGAAGTTTTTTTTTTTTTTTTTTTTTTTTGCTTTTGGCTGGATTTGGGGGGAAAACAGGCAAACTTACAGACCAAAATGACCATTAATCTTCTGAATATTCTAACTCTCTCAAGAGCTACATCTGGTTAACCAACTTAGCTTAGGACCACCTGGAACCCTCTCAATGACCACTGGTGGTCCCCTGACCACTGGTTGAAAACCCCTGCACTATATGAAACTGCAGAACCAGGAACTGTTGCACCTGCATTTGACAGCAGATTTATTTAACACTCCTATTATTCAGTGATTGCTTGACAAAAACATCCTAATAAATTAAGAATATACTGTATGATTCCAATGTATCCGAGGAGTTGTCAAGTGTCTATTTTTCGACCAGCGCGGATGCACCACAAAAGCCTT
This sequence comes from Benthosema pterotum, assembly GCA_039105355.1. NCBI lineage: Eukaryota > Metazoa > Chordata > Actinopteri > Myctophiformes > Myctophidae > Benthosema > Benthosema pterotum. The sequence goes on from CM076972.1 coordinate 43,016,052, forward strand.
ATGGGTATCACTTTCTCTTTGCCAGATAGTGTTGCAAGTTAAGGCTATAGCGTCATGTCCAGGGGGTGTACTTGTACAGCATGATAAGCTACCTCACGCTACAGCTACAGAAACAGGAGATCGGCTCCAAGGGCCTCATGTGGCTCTGCAAGGCTACTTACTTTTACTTAAGTCAATTGAGAATCAAATTCATGTGTAAATATGCTCTGCTCCTGAACAGTCGATTCATCATCGTCCAGTAGTCTATAATTCTGAAGCCTTGTTTAAATAAAGCCAATTAATGGATCGGTTTTTCATGAGAGAATATAATTTAGTCACTGTGGATCCAGTGCGTAGATACAAAGGAGGTAGAAGTACAATTTCATATACTGTACAAATTAATTTCCTGACTGTCAGGAAATAGGGCAGGGGTTTCACTTCAGGAAAATAGACAGATAGAAGTGAAACATTAATAGTTATAAAGTTCAATGCCAGTCCAGGAGTGTGGATTGTGGCTGGAGAGAGACAGAGGAAGAGAGAGACAGTCAAACTGATGGACAGAGAGAAACAGTGACAGACAGATGGGTTAGAGGTAGAGACAGACCACATTTGAGTCTCGAGGAGAATTCCAAAAAAGTATATTGCTATATGCCTAATCTTGAGCAGGTTGCCCACCTTTCCTTTTATATCCATTCACAACCACATGCCAATTAGTCTCAGGCCTGCCTCTTCTCGCATTGGTCATTCATTCTGCTCCTGGTATGATTCATTTTTAATTTACTTTTTACCCCAAGGGTCTTATATTCTTATACAATTGATGTATTGACATTCTTTTCTATTTTTGTGGCATTGTTTAAACCCTGTAGCACTTTGTGTTTTGCAAAGAAATGTAAAGTGTGCGTATAATACAACATACTATTATCATATGGTTAGTCAATAACATTGGCACAAACTGCTCGAAATAAGACATGGTGCCAGCAAAGTGTTGGTCCTGTACATCAAGCAAGGTTACATGTATATCTGCTCAATCGTACAAGGTGCAATGCACCAAAAGTATTTGAACAGCACTTGGAGAACAAATTTGCGACTACAGCATAAGTTGCGGCATACTGTACGTTGTGTCGGATGGCCCAATGGCTGCGACTGTTGGCCACCTGCCGCGACTAATTTTCCAACTGCTGTGAAGTCATTTTGCGACTGTGGCATACGTCGCAACGGGTGGCCAAACGGTCACAAACGTTGGTCCAACGGTTTAGGGTTAGTGGTTGGGTTTAGTAGAGACTAGTGATGAATGGTCGCGGGTAGTTGGCCCAATGGTCGCGACCAGTGGCCAATGGTCACACTACCGGGAGTAAAGCGGTCAACCGCTTATACTGGTCGCAACGAATTTATAACAGTTGCAACTGATTTATAACGGTCGCACCACCCGTCGCAACCGTTGGCCACCCGTCACGGCCACAGTCGCAAATTTATTTTGCCGTCTCTATGAATGACATTTCACCATTTAGCAAACCTGTACATGTTTTTATTTGGTTTTAGTGATTGTAACAGGATTCAGCCATCCATCTGTTGGTCTCTATCTGCCTTCTGTCATTGCTTTCTTTGCTAATGAGCAAGTTTTTCCTTCCGTCTTTGGGCTCGATCCAGGCACATTCCTGTCGCTGCAGTAAAGTATGCATGACTGCCCTCACGGACTGCATGGGAGTGAAAAGTCGAGACACCCAAGGCACAAAGAAGGCATGGAATTTTTAATGCAACATGACATGATACCCATTTACACCTTCTCTCTCCTGTTTTGTATCGTCCCCCTTTTTTTCAAATGCTGCATTCAGAATAAGCCGTTAGGAAATGTTGATGCTAGAGCTATGATTCGTGTCACTATGCGGTATGTTTGCAAAATGAATTTAGTCCCTTAGTCTGTGCCAAATCTGGGGTGCACATGGTTTGTTGAACTCTCTGGTGCTGTGGGATTGGACTTGGTTGACATTAAGGAAGTACAGACAGGTACATGGGAATTTTGGTTGCATATCGAATCTGGACCAGACCCATTGCAAGATGCTGTACTCTGTCATCAACCCTAAGCCATTCCACGCTGTCAAAATGGGCAGGGGTGCGTGGGTTCAAACTTCAGAATGAGGTCAAGTATCAGCCTGGCCAGTTTTTTTGGGAGGTTGGTGCCTTGTTTTCAGCGCATTTGAAAGTGCTGTGGTACAGGCCTAGATGAAGGCAACAAAGTCTAATGCAATCCTGTGGGTCTTTGGGATGGGTGCGTAGGCAGGCAAAAAGCTTGGATCAGGATCAATGTACCAGTGTACGTTTCGCTTGAAGAAGGTCCTTTGACCGAAACGTTGCCTCAATAAAAAAAAGTTACTTGCAAGTATAGACGGTGTGCGGGCCTCTATATGTACACTGGTACATATAGACTGGTGGTAAGAAACCTTGTACTTAGGGCTCCTGTTAGGGTCTTCAAGGTGTTTTCGTTGACCAGTGAGGAGATCCTGTACAGCATTGGTTTTCAACCAGTGGTCCGGAGACCACCAGTGGTCCTTGAGAGAGTTCCAGGTAGTCCCCAGGTTAAATGATGGAAAGACCCTTGCGGGTCCATTTTGTTTCATGACTCATCACTCATACTCATCACCTGATGTATCCCAAGTCTATAAATAGAGAATGTAGGAGATTAAAGATCATTGTGATCTCTATGATGGCCTGTTTTTTTTTCTCACAAATCCAGCCTGGAATTGTGGACAAAAGCAAAATATTTTTTTTAGTTTTTGGTACATTAGGAACAGTAGAGGTCCTCATATGGGTCCTTGTGGTTGTCACTTTCTGCTTGATGTGGTCGCTAAAATAGAGGAGGCATGTGCCAGTGGAGTGGGGTGTTCTGAAGCCAGATTGGAATTCATACATTATTTTTTTGTGGCAATATTCCATTTTTTCTTTCCTGTTTTTTTTTTTTTTTTCCCAAAGACCATCTGTCTTTATTGATATTCTTCTCAAAACAAGTAAAAAGAATCAATATAAAAAAATAAACAAAAAGAATAAACCCCAATCAGGCACAAGCATGATGATCTTTACATTTATTTTAATAATTGCAGAAATAGCGTTTTCTGTCTGTAAATGTTAAATGAAGTGAGATGGGCATTTATGCAGTCTGCTCCTTTTAAGGTGGGTTTCTTTCCCATAATTATAGCAATAACCATTTACGCATGATCCATCATGGGAGATAGCTGTAGAAAAACAGGAGCTCAATATGCCTTGATAGACCACTGTGCGATCTGGCCAGGGTGACTATTGATTTGCTGTGCTGCAGTGCTGAGGCGGTGGACGCTGGGGAGCTATAAAACTTCCCCTCGGCCCTTCGGCATGCCCATTTGATCACTCAGGCCAAATGAAGGGAGGCTCCACGTCTCTGTGCAGGGGCGGATCTAGGCATAGGCATGGGGGGGGGGGGCAATGGCCCACTAAATGCCCAGTCTGCCCCACCGAACATGATGGCATGCAAAACAACCAAAGATATTTCAGTGCTTATATTTAAAAGTATTTGACACACTACTGAAAATGGTATGGGGGCGGCTTCATCGCCCGCGTCGCTTCACGCCACGGGCGATGAAGCTGCCCCCTTCTGCCCCCCCAATTGGAAAATGTTACATCCGGTCCTGTCTCTGTGTGGGCCAACTGGAATCTAAAAGACAAGTGATCAGCTCTGCTACCGATAACGACGGCCACATCAAGCTTTAAGATATCAATATAGCGAAAAGGCGATCTGAGGGGATGAAAAGATCTCTGTGAAAAAGTAATTTTCCCAACATTAGGGAAATAGTGTTCCTGCTTTTACCTCACCAAAAGACACAATGACCAAGTATCAAAGCATCAACTACAGAACGCATTTCTCAGGTGCCGCAACTTCCGCAGAATAACTCTGGGCCACCTTTATAGTCACTTGATATATTAGAATTATCAGTGTGGATTGTTAATTTTTCAAAATAATACACTGAGACAATGCAGCCTACTAAATGTATTATATGTGTTTTGTAATAGTCATCTCAGCAAAGGTCTTTCTGCTCATTAATATCAAAAGGGCAAGATGAGTCGTTTGGCTGCTATAGCCAGTATGCTACTTTCCCTCGATCAGACCGCAGTTCATCTTGAGCTACCAAGTCATAGGAGCGAGTTTGTCCAATGTTATTCTGCTCTGCTCTGCCCTCAACGTGCCTTTAAGCAATACCTTTGATGACGAGTGCAACTGCTGAGGAAATCCAGGAATGCCCTACAAAATATGATACATGAACTACATCTTTCCCCATTTGAGAATTAGGACTTCAGCTTTGGCAAGGCATGATATCGTTCAGTAATAAGACACACACGGTGTCTTTTATTTAATCTTCCCTAGAATGTTTTGAGAAGTGCCTGTGCGTGAGCAAAAGTTCAAAGGCAGTGAGGTTTTTGGCCCGCGGCAGTCTTATTATGGTTTAATCCGAGCGCCCAAATTTTCTGACGGTGAGGGGTCAAATAACTGGCTAGACATCATCCACTCTGTGGTGTAAAGACCGTTCAGTGCTGTGCAGAGGGAACCAGGCTTAGCCTGAAATCCACTCAAAGTGCTGCGGGCGAGAGAAATGCGAGGTTAGCCTGATCCAGCACATTAGCCCGTTGCGTCTGTGCTCAGCCGTGCCTCGGTGCTGCCCTGCCCGGACAAAAAGCCCCAATGTTTATCAAATATATAGAGTTAGCCTCATGTTACGGCGAGTGATGTCAGTGGGCACGGGAGGCTGCCACTTAGCACCCTCTTCCTGCGTCATGGTTGAGTCTGGATAGGAGAGGTCAGAGTCTGGATTCATTCAAACATCACTCCGTTTCACCAATGTCGGGGAAACCAGGTCTCTCCTTCAGACAAAACAGAGGAAATGACCTGCCTTCCACTTGTCCTCAAAGACTGAGGTATACGCGCTCCTGTTCTTGCCCTTGCTGTTTGTTTCCAGCAATTATTCCACAGCGACAGTCTGCTCCTTTGAATCTAAAGGTGTAAACATTTGACCCTTCTGCTAAACGTTTTACAGAGTTACACAGAGTTTTACACAGAGTTAAATTAATTAACACTCATTATTATTTTGCAGTGCTCTAAAATATTGATACCGCTCTGTCATGGGCCTTTCTCTGTTCTCCCCTTGGTAATTTAATATTTTAAAAGTCATTTGTTACGTTCAGTAACTTCAGTAGGGCCTCTCTCTTAATTGAATGCACTTGCTGTCAGGTCACACTAGTCATTCAAGTTCAACTTGTGTTTCATTTAAAGTATACATTTAACATTTATAAAAACAATAATAGCATTTACATAACTATTTAAAAAGAGAAACAAGATTATGGCCATGTCATAGTAAGAAAAGAACACCAAACACGAATCTGCTATCTTTTACAGATTTTAGGCAGTTGGTTCTAAAGGTAAGGAAAATAAGGGGATAATTAAGGCAGATTTTTCATTGAATCAACCAATGAACAACCAATATGTGGGCACCCACATATCCTCTGATCGGACCTTGCAGAGCAGTTGACGCAGGGAAGCTGAAAGTACCTTCACCAAAATGCCAGGACAACGACCCACGCTTACATGTCATTCATGACTAATTTAATGTATTTGATGTTTTACTGTGTTACATCATACGAAATGCCTAAATTGTAAAAGGTGTGGTGCCATTAAATGGGGCCCGTAATAGATGTCAAACTGCAGGTCCTTGAAATTAAATGGGTTAAGGATCACTGCTGCTGAGCCTTAAAAAGTATTCTCTCATGGAGGGTGCTGCACGGAATATCTGCAGGCTAATTAGTCTCAATTTGGGGGACCACTAGCCCATACTCTAAAGTCGTTCACACAAAGTTCACCTAATTTTGGTACTTTGGGGAAAACATGCAAAACATTCACTCTTTGCCTTCTATTCAATCCTAGTTTTTGTGCTGTTTGATGTTATATACGCTGCTGCATTTTCTGAACACAAGCTGTCTTAGTTGAAACACCTGACCAAAAACTCTCTGATCAGAAGCTGGCAACACTGAGGAGAGACAGTTGCAAGGAAACTCACAACAGAGAGCCAAGCAACTGTCTTTAAGCTAGAGGTATACCGTAAACTATGCAGTGTCATGAAGTACACTTCAGTCATCTGGATGGTGCTCAGCATGCACAGGCACACCAGAACATGCCATCAGATCCCCCTTGCCATCTGTTCCCCCGTTGTTGATTCTACAGCCTTCATTCAACACTTTAGATAGAAAGAGCTCAACAGACATGTCCCACAAACCCCTCACACTAACTGTTGAGCTGCAGTGAACCGTCTTTGGATTATCTTGTAACCCATAGCAGTCTACGTCCCCTTTAGAGGCTGATATGCAAATCTGCAATGAAAACACTATAATGTCACTTCAAAATAAAGTAAAACCACATCGTACACGTTATGTTCACGTGGCTTGCACGCACATGCGTGTGTGTTTCCTTTGTACTCCAGAGGTATTTGATTCAGTGGATTACATAATTGTTAACAATAATAGTACATTTATTTTAGATATACATGATGTCTATGTATATATATATATATATATATATATATATATATATAGACATCAAAACAGATCTTAACACCAAAACTAGGCTTTAGACTTTTGAGTTAATGTTGCTTAAAAACCGTTTTGTGTGAGGATGAACAAAACCCACACAACCTCCCTCACCAAACAGAACAGAACAGACCACCAGTGGCGTATGAATAATGAAACAAAATGATTTCTATTTGATGGTCTGGTCTTCTCTGTGTGACCCCACTTTTAGAAAAGCCTTTTTCAAAGAAGATTACAGCCTTTATCCATCGAAGCGAAAGGGAAAGCATCTCTCTTGGATGTACGAGGATGCCATTATGGGATAGATAGAGAGCCTATACGAGCACCTACAGTATGCATGCTTTGTCCACCTCCCTGACTGTCAGTATGGAATGAACAGAATCGATAGTCTAACGTCAAACTCAACAAGATTTATTTTTGTATACAAAATACAAATGTCAGGCCTGACTTATACCCATTATTCTTTACCAATCTACAAGTTTGTGACCTTCTACATGTATCCCCTACGGCACACTGCAAGGCCACAAGTTGCATGTATCAATTTGCAACTTATGCTGTATATTGTGTTGTGCAAGGAATCTGAACTAAACTATAAAGCTGAATCCTACTTATCCTACAGTACTTGATTATGTCTTCCCATTTGTCATGAATACCAGTGTTTTTATATTCTCTCTATTAAAGGGTGTCAATCACTGTTTTAACAACGTTTCTGTTTTGTTTTGTATCGTTTCCACCATCAATTACAAGTTACTATATAAATTATGCGGCAAAGGTCTGGTGCTTACTGTAGAGCCATTTTAGCTGCACTCTATATGGAATATGACAGCTATAAGTGTAGTTTATTGTTCAACATTCAGTGACTTTGGCCACACAGTGTGGTGACTCACTGCATGATGGCAGCCACAGAATAGGTGATGAGTTAGTCAATTAAACTTGAAAAACTTTAGAAAACAAAATGCTGACAGCCATGATGCATTCTGTCTTTATTTAAGCCATTGTATCACGATATGCCACCTAAGCAAAGCTATACACTTTTTTTTTTTTTTTTTTTTTTTACAAATGAATATCCTTTGTATAGCGTGAAGTTAATTTAACCTTGTTATAATTGTGGTTGAGCTGTTCTAAATCATTCATGCAGAGCCCTGACAGGCTGTCCAGGGCGTGTGGAAAGTGAATTAATTATACTCTCCCTTGTCTGTTCTGAGGTGCCCCTAGAACAGGGCACCAAGCTGTTCAACCACTAAAGTTGCTTCTTTAGTGGTGGGTTAACCGAGCAACATGAAATGAAGAAATGTTTTGCTGAAAACTTTTCTCCATATCGTCTCACATGTCCGAATTAAGTGGATACATTTGAAATGTACAGCATGTAGATGAGATTGTCTTGCCTTTAGAATGGGCACTACATTAGTTAATAAATAAAAACATTTTCTGGGCAGTGGTTATCAGGGGTCTTGAGAGCTCCAAAGGGTCCCCAGAATAGGTAATATAGCATTAACCTAAACATATATACAAATTTCCATGGTGTTTATTCAGTTATACCTTTCAAGATATTTTCAGATGTGTTGACCTGGTACGGCATAGTAATCCAGGCATCTATGCTGGTAATGTGGCTTGAGTCCTATCTATTTCCCTGTTACCTGTCAACTTACTATATCTATGAATAAAGGCCAAGAAAGCCAAACATGGTTGGGGGGGGGGGGGGGGGGGGGGGGTCCGTTACACATTACATACTGTAAATTGTACATTGTATCAACATTTTGTGGAATGGGTACGGTTCAACAAAAGTACAGGTCTATACAAACTTTGAGGATCAGAAAATGCCGGTACATGTTATTACGTAAGGCTCTTCCATGTTCAATGTGTTAGAACATTGAAGGACATGACAAAAGAATAGGGAAAAAAATATATAGACAGAACATAATGGTGTGTGCGTGTGTGTGTGTGTGGGTTGGTGGAGTTGCAGACTTAGAGTTTGTACTTGCTGTTTTTGGTCCTAGACCAAAAGTTTAGATATAACCTTCTCCAATCATCCTCCAACTGTTCCAATAACTGTATGAATATTCATTGATTTTCATTAACATACCGTCCCAGCAGGTGGCATCATGCGGAGGTGTCAGGGAAACAGACGAATCGGAGGACATGGGGGACACAGCACAGGGCAGATCGGCCCTCAAGAGCACAGGTCAGCATTCATTATCATCTTCATCTGGACTTGCCACAGGAGAAAAAAAAAAGCAGATGCCTTCATAAGCAAGTATGCTGGTGAACAGGGCAGGATGTTTACAGCAGAGGCATGAGTTCTGAAAAGACGCTGTCCATGTGGTTTTCATGGAGATGTGACCACTGTGATTGCTGGTATAGAGTGATTTCTGGTATAGAGGGCCGGGTGCTGTCGGGGAGCAATGTGCTGGATCGTATTGGCGCACCAAAATAAATACTGTGCTTTCTGATTGACAATGACACTTGCTAGCAGACAATCTTAATCAAAGAGCAAGTTGAGTGAGTGATCACATCACATACATGAAAAATAATCCATATATTATAGTGGAATATAAGATGTTCTGCATGATTCATGGGAAATCCACTGAATGCTAAAAGTTTACATTTTTGGGGTGTAACTAAAGTCATGAAAACTAAAATAAATAAATGAAAATGAATGTCAAGAAACCTTTCAGTGTGCATGCCTATGACTGATGTCTAGATAAGAAGCTGAGTTCACTCTTGGGTGAGGAACACACACACATCAGTGCAGGAAATTGTGAGCTTGTGCATGTGTATCATTTGTTTGTAGTCGATCACACACACACACACACACACACACACACACACACACACACACACACACACACACACACACACACACACACACACACACACACACACACACACACACACACACACACACACACACACACACACACACACACACACACACACACACACACACACTTAAAGGGGAACTCAACACTTTTCCTGTGAATGTACAAACGCACATGTGTACACTCTCAGGAAAAGAGTTTGAAACAAAAAAAAAAAATCACTAACATGATGAAACAACAGCTCCCGTTCTAGGAAACATATAGGTAGACTTTTTATTATCTTCATACAACATCAAGGTATATTAATGACATGGTAAAATGTTGAAATGGGTGGAATTCCACTTTAAGATTCCCCTTTAACATAATGCAACTAGAATTTGGGTTTTTTGCTGACAAAAGTTGCAATTCACTTCATAGCACAGAGGCCCCACCCTGTTGCATCTCTCAAGCACTACTGAAGTTACTACACGAAGGAAGCTTTGTTTGTGCTTCAAAACCAATGAAGATTGTTCTTCTTAAATTGGCAAATGTTAAAAAATAACAATACACATTTTCATGTGTAGTCTGTGTAAGTAAGACTTGTACCGTAGTATAGTTAGTTTCATATCCAGTATCCAGTTTCTATAGCGCTGTCCAATATTAATATTTGGTACGATAACCATGCACTACTGTATAGGGGTATACTACGTAGATGACATCATTTGTATCACTCTCTGGATGCTTTCAGAGCTGACATAGTGGGCAGCTGGTGGAGAAGGCTGCTCTGCTTGGCCCCAATGAGGAGAGCGGTTTGGAGAGTCACAGACACATGTATGCAGAGCACACCTTCACCATTATTCCACATGACGGAAGAGCCACTGGAGCATCTCAACTCAACCGTGCTAGAAAGAGAGGGAGGCTGAGTGAGTCGAAGAGGGGCAAGGCAAGGAACGATGAGAGAGCGGGTAAAAAGAGGGTAAAAGATAGACACTGTGACGTGAACATAAAAAAAATGTGCTAGAGAGAGAGGGAGAGAGAGAGCTACCCAGAGAGGAATGAGTACTATATTTTATTTATCCGTTGTAAGAGCAGTCATAGTGGTGAGAAACATGGGGCCACTATGCTGAGTGTAGTTTAACCAAAACAGAACTCCTACCATGCCTTTTGGGCCTATTGGTCAATACTGCAGCTATCCAGTAGGTCATGGATGTTAAATGAAGTGGATTTTTTGCCTGTACATTTACACATATCCACAGTTGTCCTCCAATGGGATTACAATCCAGGAGGACTGCGAGGCAACAGTAAGCACTGAGCCACCGCCATGGCTCCCTGCAACCCGCCCCATCAGCCATGTTGACGGATGATAAGAGTGCCCCTCACTTCACACAGGTGTGATTTTGTTTCACACACAAAACCTATATACACGCCAATGTCTAAACCGTTGTTTTACAGTCATTTACCCTATGCAACTTCAAACAAGATAAACGCCCAATTGAGGCCTCAACAACTATAAATATGTAGGCTACTGTACAGAAATCCACATTCCACTATATATATATATATACACACACACACACACACATATACATATAACAGCACTGTTAAAGATAACATGGCATTGCCCGATGTACATATAGTCAGCTTAGAGTAACAACTGTTCAAAAGCCCAATGATGTCAGGATGGACTGTCACTGTGAGTACAGTAGGTTACTGTAATTGATCTGGACACATCCTATCAGTTCTCTGCATCAATACATAGCCGGTCAAGGTCATGCTTTCTTTTTCAAACAGTGTGTTGAACTTGATACAGCCCTTCAGGAGTAATTATTCATGGGCGGGATACCAAATCCATACAGCAGGTTACAACTGTTGATGTCCCTGAGGGTTGAAACACTCAAGAAGATAGGAAACCACCTGATGATCTCACTTTGAGGCCAAGATATTATCCAATATAAATATATAGTAATCACAATTTTGATTTACAAACTACAGCATTTACAACTAATTTCCTTCACTTGACAACATCTTCAATATCCCGGAGACATTTCTCGCTCTCTTGTGTGACACACACACACACACACACACACACACACACACACACACACACACACACACACACACACACACACACACACACACACAAATTCACAATACAAACTCAAAGTGGTACATGCAAAACTGAGCATTTAAATAAGGATAAAACTGTACTCTGATGCAATTGCAGGGAAAGTCTGAGAGCTCCACAGAATGTGTTTTTAGCTTGGAAAGGGAAACATATGACACATAGGACAGCGCTCGATCCTGCAGTTTCTATCATCATATTCCCAGCAAAGCTCCAAGGACAAGGAGTGAAACAGTGATTTACTATGCTCTACCATGGGTGATTCAGTCAAGCCGTTGCCGCCACCTTCTGTCATTTTATTGTAAATGCACGAACAAGCACCTCACTTAAGGGACATTTCACTTGGGGAAAAAAAGAATAGTGACGTTTAGACGATGTACCGGTAGAACACTTTTTTGGTGGTTTTTGGGTGCGCAATGTGGTTTTAAATATTTTATACTGAGCCTAAGTTGTCTCAGTAAGGGCTCACTTCTAAAACCAGGTAATAATAACTGGGTAAAGCCGACTGATGAGTTTATCATTTCTCTTTAGGAGTAAAAGTAAAGAGTAAAAGGTCTGTAGCCTGCCAGCCAGTTTGGTCATCCGTCCTTCCTTTGTGGTGTGACCGTCCTTCTTCTCCTTTCCTCAAACAAACCTACTTCATGTTTGCCATGTTCTTCTCGTGGCAATATCTGTTAACATGTCGGCAAGTGAACTAAACTAAACTAATGCCTCCTTCAAGTCTCCATACGGTGTCGGCACCACAGGTGATCTTGATTTGAGTAATCTGCCCCGGTTTGAGCAGGAAACAGTCAAAATAAGGCCTGATGACATTTGGACAAGATCGAAGTCAGTAAGAAAATACTTTAGGAAAGTAGGCCTACATTATGACCATTGGAAATCCTCTCTATGGGTCCGTTACACTCCCACCAAAATCATTATTGATTTAAAACAGGTTGCTTGCATCAAAATGATTTTTACAAATTACGTGACCCCATAGTCCTACACATTTAAAATTTTAAAAAGAATAATCGGCAGGAACGGAACGAGCAATCTTTCAAGGGCCCTGAGGGGATATGCGTTATAGCAGTGAATTTCCATTTTGTGTGTGTGTGTGTGTGTGTGTGTGTGTGTGTGTGTGTGTGTGTGTGTGTGTGTGTGTGTGTGTGTGTGTGTGTGTGTGTGTGTGTGTGTGTGTGTGCGCGCGCGCGCGCAGAAACGTTCCTTGACCAAAGTTTTCTTATATCTCCAGCACTATCATAATGCAAAAAGTCAGCCTCAAGGTTTACTGGCCGCATTACTGCGGTTTGTTCATTTCTCATTATGTTTACTAGTATCCCTAAAAGACCACCACCAAACACTTTATTTATAACATCTAAATATGACCTAATACCAACATAATTCAAATTGATGGTTGGTACTGTAGCTGAGTCCAGCAGAATATGAATGGGTTTTTTATTGATCGTACATTGCTTATCACTCATTTATTGGCTTGTTTTTTTTTACCCTGTTAATAATCCCAAATCTTATCTTGTCTTTTATTTTGGCACTGGTTTATCACAGGTGGAGAAATTAGCACAAAGGCAATCTTCAGTCCTGTCTGTTCTTATATTGAATAAGGAGTTTGCAAATAGCCAAATATTTTTTACTGTATGAACTGTGGGAAGTTGTTTACACTTTCTTGTATTAAGTTGAAAAGTATGATTCTGTAAATATATATATATATATTTTTCTGTATTGTCTGATTGATTGATTGATTAGATTTTATTTTTCGGACAATAAAAAGGAAAAAAAAAATACAAGGAAACAGAAGATTAACAAATCTCATAACATACCATTTTATTTTTATTTTTTTTCTTCTTCCCTTCCTCTCCACCGAAAAAAGGTATGGGCGGAAGCGTAAAGCTTATCGATGCCCACCTCTTTAACACAGATAATATATGCATACGAAAATAAATAAATAAATCACAAAAACTATTCTATCAAAGCACAAATGAAATAATATCTCCTGTGTCTACGCTTTGGGAACAAAAGAGTATATATATGTTTTTTTTTTTTTTTTTTTTTTATATATTGACTTCATGAGGTCTTTCGTACATATCATTTCCTACATACATAAGCATGGATGTATTTAATATATAATATAATATAATATAATATAATATAATATAATATAATATAATATAATATAATATAATATAATATAATATAATATAATATAATATAATATAATATGGCATAATATTGCATAGTATAGCATAGTTTAATATAATATAATATATAATGTAACACAATACATGTAACACAAATCTTGTTGAGTTCCATTGGAAGAGGCCATAATATAGCACAAGGTTAGGGTGACAGATTACAATACTCTTAATTCCATATCTAAATTAATTAATTTTGATATGGATATGTGAATCACTGGTCCCATTCCAGAAGCCATCAACATGAACAATCTTTCATGTCCTAATGATCTATACGCATCCACTGTAGCCTATACCTGTTTATTGGTGCGCCTCAGAACAGAGAGTGAGAGTTGCATGCTGTGATTTATGAGTTGGCCATAAAGCAACTATATAAACCTGCAGGTGACATGAGTTAGACTCACTGGGGGACCTCTGTAACGGTGAGTGCACTGCCTGTACTGCCTGTATGTATTTTTAGCTTCCAACAAGCCAGGGTTGTGTGTTTTAGCCCCATAAGAGAGACACAACAGGGTATTATGATGATTGAATTCTATAACTCTGTGATTAGAATGTGCTTGGTGTGCTAGTGATAGAATTGCTTGCTATAGAGCTGAAGAAAGTGACTTAAAAGACTTCGATATTTATGGACGTCGCAAGTCAATATTCACATGAGTCAATATTGTTACATTTCTCTCTCTGTAATTCCTTAGCAGTGTAACTGACAGATGGGCATTGAATTATCTCTCAAATATATTTGAAGAATGTTCATAATATTGCAAAACTAAAGAAAATCATATTCATAAGAAATAACTATCTAATGATCCTATAATGGAAAATTCACTATACAATATTGCCCAGTCCTGCAGAGCACAATCATAGATGGATTCTTTACCATTTGACATCATTTAAAAACTACTTCCTAACATTGACGTTCTGCTTAGCTAAGCCTCCTTAATCTATGTGCATGTATTGCAAAATTAAGGAAAATTATTTTCTCACTGTGCCTGTCCACAGATGAAGCCTTCAGCATTGGTGCTCTTCGCCCTGTTGGGGCTGGCCTCTGCCAGCCTGCAGGACATTGTGAAGCGGAGCTCACAGCACAGAAGAGGTAAATGACCCTCTAATGTTTTTCAGCCCATGCACCCGTTTAGCAGAGATAGATGGATGACTATATATTGTTTAGAATTGTGCTGCAGATTACGCTCTTTAATGGATTCCATAGATAGCTTCATAGACTTGTTTGACAGCACAATATTATCAATGCAGGATCCACTGACTTGTCCACCTCACTCCTCTCATTCACACCAGGGTTTTGAAGGACACTTAATACTACTTAGTGCAGGAGTGAGGACTCACTGGCTCTAATGCGTTACCATGATATTTGGAGAGATTCTGTCTTAATTCATTTTTGATTTATTTCCATCTTGGTAAAATTGTTTTTTATTCCAAAATGTTAACGCCCTGCCATATCGTGTCTGCCTTCTACACAGTGTCCCTGCTGAACCCAGAATTGCAGGGGAAGGTTCCCCCAGTGGGCGGTGACACACTGGTTCCAGGGCCCCTGACTCCTGCCGAGTTCGAGGACCACCAGGATCGAGAGATGGAGCACACCTCCTTCATGTTTCAAGACAACGTCAATCTGGAGTGGCTGACTTGGACCGGCTCCCTTCCCAATGGCGCCGTGGCCATTTACAACGGCTACACCGAGCGCACCGACTACGTCTGCAAATACCGGTGCGAGGCCGGCTTCTACAGCCCCAGCCTGGGTCCTTACTGTCGCTACCCTTATGGAGACAGGGAGTACTATGCACCCGAATTCGAGATCCTGGCCAACAAGGACAACTTTGAGTTCCTGGAGTGGAAGGAAGATTCCTATGGTTCGGTGCCTCAACACTCCGCCAAGACCTGCCCTGGAGGAGGAATCTATGTGGGGAAAAACAAGTATGGACTTGGTAAGGTGGTACCTCAGTATGAGGCCTTTTTCCTCCCCTGGGAGGGTGATGAGTACTGGTATAAAAAATATCAGGTGCTGACCATTAACAGGGATGCCTATAGTCAGCATATCTCTGATGTCAAGTACTTCATCGACGAGGTTGAGATCTTCCAGTACCCACCAGAGACCATGCGGATTTCTGGGGTGACCAACAATGACTGCCAGAGTGTGTCGAAGACGGTGACCATCTCCAAGACAACCGAGGTGGAAACCACCTGGAACATCGGCCGTGCCACCATGCTGGGTGTCACCGGCAGCATCACCGCCAAAATCCCCCTCATCGGTTCTGCGGGTATCGAGCTCTCGGGGGAGAAGACCCTGCAGTTTAACAGAGGTACCACTGTGGTGGAGGCCCTGAGCCACTCTGTGTCCGTCCAAATCACCGTCCCACCTAACCACTCCTGTACCGTCCGCATGGAGGGTCGCAAGATGACAGCTGACATCCCCTACACGGCCCGCCTCAGTCGGACCTACCGCAACGGGGAGACCCAGTGGACCTCCATTTCCGGCACGTACGACGGGGTGCAGATCGGAGAAGTTCGGGCAGTGATTGACCGCTGTGAGCCTGTGGCCGATGCCAAGCCATGCCCTTAAGACACTGATTTGCTAAAAGACTGTTAGGTAAAGTTGGCTACAGTAGCCTATGATTGAGTCGCAGAAGCAGATTTTGCTTGCCACCATGAAAATGCTATAAGAACACTCAATATATTGCAATAAATGTATGGAATAAAAAAAAGGTTTTGTCTTTTCAATATTGCACACTTCACTCAAATCAATCTCGATGTACTTCATTAAAAGACAACAACAAAAACTACAACAAACATAGTTTCACCCATTTATAAACACCTTCAGCCATGGTGCATTTATGACTCTTTAGCCTATATGCTCCGCTCAGTCATTGTAAAAGAAGATACAGATGTATCTGTATGAAATGTGCACGGTTGGGTAAATGGCCATTCCCCTTTAATTAACTTTACAGTAGAGAGTTGGTTAGTAGTCCATGTAATACCTTGTATGCAATAAATACAACCTTAAAATGAATAAATGCAGTATAACACATAACACAAGTAACAGATCTCTTCTCTAAAAGGTCTACCTGCTATAGTAAGTTTAAGGACAAAACTTATATATTAGATAGAAATGTAAAACAGCAACAGTGTCCTTTCGGTCTTGATCCTTTTATGCCTATATGTCTACATAGATGTCAATATGGTGATTTTGGGGGGCAAATAACAGGACTTTGTTCATTAATTTTAATCTACATACAGTCAGTTACTGTAGGGTGTCCTATATCAGA
Source organism: Benthosema pterotum (assembly GCA_039105355.1). Classification (NCBI taxonomy): domain Eukaryota; kingdom Metazoa; phylum Chordata; class Actinopteri; order Myctophiformes; family Myctophidae; genus Benthosema; species Benthosema pterotum. Next base: position 43,033,009 of record CM076972.1, read on the forward strand.
GAAGAGTCTGATTTTTGTTGCAAATACTCAACATTGCAACATCCTCAGACGCATTGTGTTGTGACAACAGCACAGTTGACAAAATAGTTAATTAAAAACTATTTTAAAGCAAATTATATAAACAAGTTGCTTCATCAATAAAAGACTAAAAAGCTTCTTACATGATAAAATACTCTTAAGACAATAAATCATTGAGCTTGCAAGATAGTGTGTATTTATAAAGCTCTACTATAAGATGAAACTTCCGTCTATATAATGAGTATATTCATCTATTCATTGTAAACAGCAGCAACCAGCAACCAGATGATGGCCAGTGAATGGCCCTAAATCCCTGCTTGTTCACATTCAGTGCCTGCACTCAATGTACAGACAAATATCACACTGACATGGAAAAGCTATTCACAGCCAGCTGAATGTGAGAATAACTGTAAGGCTGTAAGGCAAGGGCTAATGACATAATTATGACGGAAACGAGAGAGGACTATCAATGTAAAAGACCTCTATATACATTTCAACACAGAGTCTACATTCAACAAAACTGATTCCTATCTGTCACAAGGACGTCCTCAGCTGGCCTTGACATCAGTGCTTATCTATGATAGGTCTGTCCCTGGAGAACAATGGTGGTTTCAAAAGCCATCCCCACAATGAGACCTGGTACTGTATTATCGTTGCAGTGGTTATGTAAGGCCTCAGCTAAGGACTAATAATGAATGACTCACTGTTGCTATCATGTCTTCAGACAATCGATAAGAGCAGATGCAGTTAATGTCTCAGTCAGGCCATTTTTATCACTTTATTACCATTTATGTAACATCATCTATTTGCAACATATTATTTGTTCTTTTTTGTGCTTTTACTTTTATGCATATGCATATGAATATAAATAAAAATAATAATAATCATCCTCATAATAATTATATTTCTCAATATGGATATAATAATTGTTGTGATTAGTATCTTCATTCTCATAATGTTGCTATCTTGGCTTTGTGTCCAAGTATCCTATCGTTTTCACACCCTCAACAAATTAAAATTGCAATACTTTGGACATTAACATTTATTTTTTGACAAACTGATATACAGTATTTGGTTCTGGTTTCTGTATTTCATTGTCTTCTTGGAAAGTCTTAGCTTATTCAAAATCCTGCATTTGATGTGAAAAAGGGATGAAGTTATAAGGACAGTCCATTCAGAAATGCATTTGCTTTTTATGGAGGAATCGTTAATATACCACAGTAGTTAGATACAGAAATACTGTAATTGTGGCAGGTCTCCATTCATACAGTAACAAGCAGCAGGACAGTCCAAGAGGCACCTAAAGCAAGATGTTTATTGTGGGCAATAAACAGCTTTAAAACTCTGTGCACGTAGCAAGACATCTCACTGGAGGAGGAACCTATCAAGGTAAAGCACCTTCTTTACTCTTGGATATTGAATGAAGTGGTGGGCTGTAAGCTGTAGCTACTGTATTTACGATTCACTGCAGTATGATTCCATATGCAGCTATGTCAAGTCTTGATTGATAATCTAAATTGGGATGGATCTGGAAACATACCATAAAACATTCTTACCGCTGGTCTAAAAAAGTACAATGGCCCATTTCTGGCTAGAACAGATAAAAATCAATAAAACTACCAACTTGATTATGTATAAAGCTGTCTAATTTGTCACCATGTGTTATAGGCAAGGTGAACGGTGTGTTTAATGACTTAATGTGGAGGTTGAAAAATATGTTCCCGCAACAGAGGTTAACCAAGTTTAATTATTAACCTTTTAAAATTGTAATATTATAGTAGTACAATTATACAAATTCGATTTTTCTCCACTTCGCATGATGAGTATGACAAAGTGCTCAGCATCAGCACTTGAGTCAAAGTGTCTATCAGTCAGTGCTCAGTAATTTTTTTACTTCAGTTAATTTGAAATTATTCCTTTTAATATTTAGTATTCAAAGGTACAAAGTACATTTCTTGTAATATATTGCTTTGTGAAGGTCAGACATAAGCTCATCAAAATGCAGTCTGTTATGTGCTTGTACATCTACATCTGTTCTCACAATATTAACAAATAGCAGAACTATACGGGTATGTACATTCCTAGAAGTAAGTAAGTAAGTAAAGTTTATTTATAGAGCACCTTTCACAGACAATCAGTCACAAAGTGCAGAAATGTATTAGCAATGCAGTATTATGTAAATATAGTGTGAAAAGATGTATAGATGTATAGAGTGAAAATGTACATACCTAAAAATATTGTCCTGAATATAAGACGACCATTTTTGGGGGGAAGAAACATTTAATGTCAAATAGTATAGACCTGCCACTATTATAATACAACCCCATTTTTAGCATATTTACTTTGGGAAAAAACAGTCAGGTACTAGTACAAGGCAAGCAGATACAACATATAAAATGTTATTATATTATACTTCATTACTGTCCACCGAGCCATCTAAGCCTATATACAACATGGAAAAATGTTTAGCTTTACAGTAGTTTATTATTACAAGGTGACAATGTATAATGAGTGTGTTCCCCATCCATGTGTCCAGATGAGGTGGTGTGTCTCTGTCCTCTTGGCAGTGCTGCAGCTCTGCAGTCCAGTCCTGCTCTCTGACCCTCTGCTCTACATCACACAGCTGGAGGGAGAGGGCCAAACCCTCAACAGTAAGTCAAACAAAGGATATAGTGTGCATATCTTAATTAACCAGTATCCCGGGGAAGGGAGGACTTGTAAATTGGCTATTTTCGGCAGAGATTTAATGTAGACAAAAACAAGTGGTCCAGTTGTTTACGTCTAGATGCTTGTGGCCAATCACAAAATGCCAGTGAGGAGTGTTGACTGACCATATGTAGGTCTTTGTCTGCATGTCCGTCCATTGTTTTGTTTGATTTGAAATACCACTCTTTAAAATGAGACAATGTCTTTCTTGTCATTTAGAGCCCTGGCTTAACCCCCAGTTTGAGGATGTTGTTCCGTCTCCGGATAGAAGTGAACCAGCCAAACTGAGAGAAATGGACACAGACTCCCTGTCCTTCCCCATGTTCGGTGAGAACGAAAACCTTAAATGGGTCAAGTGGGAAGGCTCTCTTCCAAACGGCGCCGTTTCCATCTTCAACGGCTACACCGAGCGCACCGATTACGTGTGCAAAGTCAACTGCGAGGCTGGCTTCTACACTCCCAGGAACGGCGACTTCTGTCAGTACCCCTACGCCGACCACGAATACAAGTCCTCCAAGTTTGAGGTGCTGGTCAACGTGGACCATTTTGAGCTCCTCGAGTGGCTTGAAGATTCATACGGCTCTGTCCCCAGATTTGCAGTCAGAACCTGTGCTGATGTGGATATCTTTGTGGGCAAGAACAAGTACGGTCTTGGCAAAGTGGTGACCGAACACGAGGCCTTCTTCCTCCCCTATGAGGGTGACGAGTACTGGTACAAAAAATACCAGGTCCTGGCCATGAATAGAGACAGCTACAGCCAGCACATCTCTCATGTAGAGTATGGCATCGATCAGATGGAGCTCTTCCACCACCCTCCAGAGACCCTGCAGATGGCGAGGGTCACCAACCTGGAGTGTGTCAGCGTAGAGAAGAAGGTCAGTCTGGAGAAGACCAGCACCGTGGAGAAGACCTGGGACATCGGGAGGTCCACCCAAAACGGCTCCGTGAGCACCATGACTGCCAAGGTGCCCATCCTGGGCCCCGGAGTAGTGGACTTCTCAAAGGAGCAGACTGTGACCTTCAAAGAGGGCACGACCATGGTGGAATCCATCAGCCACTCGGTCTCCGTGGAGCTTCTCGTACCACCCAACCACTCCTGCGCCGTGAGGATGGACGGGAGGAAAATGACAGCGGACATCCCCTTCACCGGCAGGCTGAGCCGCACCAACCACAACGGGGACACCCGCTGGACCACCGTCACAGGAACATACGATGGCGTGAAGGTGGGGGAGATCAACGCGGTGGTGGAGCGATGTCAGCCGGTCACCGATGCTGTTCCATGCCCCCCCAGTGATGACTGAGGCAGAAATACACTGAAAGGAACCATGAACTTAAAATGTCCATCACAGTAACAAAACACCAAGCATAAACCTCATACTGTATAAATAAATGTGAAGTCACAGCAGATTGTTCATTTGTCGTTTTATTTGATCCAATCCGATTCACTTATAGGCTCATGTTTTACAAATTATGATCAGATTCCTTTAAGGCCATTCACACCGAGCACTCCAACTATACAAATTTTTATAGTTTGTGTGAACTCATTCAAAACGGAAACGTTTTTTAGGGCTATCAAATAACCTGAGTTAACCAAGTTAAAGGGTAAGACCACTTGTTTTTCCCTTGTGTAGTTACCTTGCCATGATGTAATTTCAAATGTGGAGAAGAAATTAAAAAAAGTTCCAGTGATTATACACTTTTTCAAAATAAGCTCCTCAATGACTGACATTGTATAAAACACTCAAAGTCACTTGTTTAGTAGCCTACATAAACTTCAGACTATAGCATCACCAAAACTCATGTGGTTTCATTTTTTCATAAAAATGTTACCTCCCCCACTAATACATCTCAATTGACATAGGCAGAGGCTAAACTGTATGTGTTTACTGTATGTCTTATTACTGGATCTTGCCACAGTGGGACATGTAGGCCTACTGTACATGCAGAACCTACTACCACTGAACAGAAAGGGTGAGGTTTCTAAATTCTATTAAGAGTCCAACTGCAGTTTTTCACCTCCAAGCCAGATGTCGCTGTTAAGTCAAGGTAGTGAGAGATAGGCCATTATGTACCCTCTGCGTTGTACTCGTTGTCTTTTAATAAAAAAAAAAAAAAAAAAAAAAAAAACGTGACAGTTCGGTGTTATAGGTAGCTGGTATTTTTTTTTATTATACACATTCAACCATGTATGATATTAATTAAATCTGAGTCCGTTTAACTTGAAACCAAAATCTATCAAAAAGCCACATACGTTAATTGGGATGGCTTATTGTTGTTGAGCTGTTCATAGGATATCTATGTTACAGTAAGCTAGCTGTGGTGCTACAACTCTATGGCTACAATCTACAATCATGCTACAGTGTATCCATAGATTGCAGAAACATTACTCCTTCCAGTTAAAATGGGCATCATGGCTGTGGGAAGGCTGCTGTGATGACAACCCAAACCAAACACGTCACAACTTTTGGTAAACTTTGCATCTGTATATCACACTTTTTCAAGAAGCTGTTGAACTTTGCTACAATGAGGCGACTTTTATCAAGAGTGATAAACCGAGCTTTGCTGAGTGTATCGTCCACTCCAGTGATGGCCTGTGAAGCAGAAATACACACTCGGAGGAGACTGGTAAGTCAGTGACACTTTGTACAGTATACACACAGCGCAACACTGTAGACTGCACTGTTAAAGGGGAAGTCCACCCATTTTCAACTAATATGTCATTAGTATACCCTAGAGGTGTTAGGTGGACATTGTAAAAAAATAAATAAATAAAGTTTCCCCATTCAGTGTTTCCTAGAAATGGAGGTCTGAAGAAAATCATTAACATGGTGAAACACATATTGATGACATCATCAAGATGTATTTCTTAGACACTTCTTTTTTCTGAGAGCATACAAATGGAACCAAATGAACCCTAATGGGTTCATTTGGTTGCATTTGTACACTTCCAGGAAAAAAGTGAAAATGGGCTGGATAACCTGTGGGTCGGGACCCCGCAGTTTTCTAATGACAATGGACGTGTAACTTTAAAGGTAGGGGAAGTGATTTGAAATTCATGGTGTAGTACCAGCTTGGTACACTAGGGGCCCCCAAAAGTAGCTACACTATGTGAACCTGCTGCTCTCTCCTGATTGGAGGAGAATTGTGGTGACCTGGGGAACTTTTATTAGCTCCTCTGCTAACGTGGGGGAGGGGGAAACTCCATATGTGGTTTCCACACCTTATAATAGAGCATTTTAACAGAAAAAAATATTTTTTGGGTGATATCTGACAAAAGTGAAATCACTTCCCCTACCTTTAAATTGTTATGCCACGCCCTTTTGAGCAACCACTGCTGTACACAGCTGTGCGTGTCCCTGGCTGGAACACAGACTGTCTGAGGCTCCGAGAGCACGAAAAGGTCCCCTGTTGGCTACTTTAAACGTGTCCTTTTTGATTGAAATATTTAACATTATGCAGAATACAAAATAATACACTATATATTTCATGTGCAACTCAAAACAAAGACTGTTTATTCTGTCTCAGATATGCGTGTCCCTTGTAGGCCTACATCCTTCGAGAGATGGTGAACATGATCAATGGAATTAGTCAAACACCAGTGTAGCATTTCAAACTGTACTCTCCTCTTCTCTATCCATTAATTGTGAATTTGTAACAGTGAAAATAAATATTACAATATCTTGGTTAAAAAACATACTACAGCAGAAATGCAAATCACAACAGACAGTAACAGTGTAATTTATCAGCATATCTGACAACAGCTACATTTACCTTAGTTTAGTATTTATCACAGCAGCATGTAATGCGTTTTAACTTAAACTCACATGAATTATAAATGCACATTTGCACAAGATACAAATATGCAATTGTAGGGCTAAACATGAAAACTTACAAGCAAAGGCTCTTCACAAGAACAAACTGTCTGTGTTTAACATGTACAAACTGTTTCTACAAACGAGGGGATTCAGGTGTGCTGAAAATGAGCCGAGCCATCACACCTGAAATTACCTGTAGTAACACTGATTAGGCTCTGTTACAACAAGCTCCTCTAGGCCGTGTAAAATGAAATTACAGCAAGCGCCTGTGGGGGGTGCGCAAGAGTAACATGATGACAAGATACTGTTAGCTATGAGTGAATGATCCACATGACACCCCAGACACACACACACACACACACACACATTTATTTTAGATCTAAGGCCGGGTAAACTGGATCACTTTAGCTTGCCCCCAATAACATGGGCCGCTGCCCCCAATGGTTCTTGTATTCTTATATTTGTTTTATTTAGGTAAAGTTGAGGAATAAGGGTTTAGGTTTAGGCATAGTTTTACTTGTGTTCTAGCAACTTCACTACAGTATATGGACCTGTAAAAATAAACCACTATGAAATATGTTGTTGTCCTGTAATTTGTCTTGGCAGGTGGTGGGGTTGGGTAACCCTGGCATGGAAGGTTCCAGGCACAGCGTGGGCATGGCAGTACTCGGTGCACTCGCTGCCAGGCTCGGGGTGGCTGACCGCTGGCGCAATGACAAGCACGTGTCTGGTGAGGTCATTGTTTCAGACATTCAGGATACCCAAGTGGTGCTGCTTCGTCCTAAGCTGCTGATGAATGTCAATGGAGTGTCCGTGACCAAAGCAGGTGAGGTCAGAGGCTGACGTAGTTAGGGCTGTGTGCGATGATGATCATCCTATCAGTTGTTTGTTGCCTGATCGCAAATAAGAGTGCCCTTTTGATTGATTGATTGATTGATTGATGATTGACTGAATGATAGATTGATAGACTGACTGACTGACTGACTGAAAGAGATTCATTTGATTTTCATTTGGACAATTGTATTGTTGTCATAATGTTGCTGATTTCTATGGTGGGTAGCTGTTTATGGAATCTTTTACATTCGGTAAAATATATATTAGTGAAAAAATATAAATTAAAAAAATATATATTATTAACAAGAATTAAGTTAAGTGTTCTAGGGTTAAATTCAATCAAATAGACTGGAGTTTTAACTCGCCCTAAACTAACCAAGTTTGCTCTATTGTACATTGCAGCAGGGAAATACAAAATTAAGGACGAGGACATACTTCTCATCCATGACGAACTGGACAAACCCCTTGGGAAGATAGCCTTCAAAAATGGAGGAAGCGCCCGGTGTGTTTCTTAACAAATTTATGTCCAAGACCTAGATTGTATTTACCTCAATTGTCTGCATAATCATTATTCTGACCTCAAGATCTCTCTTCCTGCAGGGGCCATAATGGTGTTCGATCCTGTATGGACTGTCTTCAGACTGATGTAAGAAGGCCCTCTATTGGTATAATTATTGTTGCCTTATGTCTTTGCAAGTGTCAGTGAGGCTCAATGTGAGTTTGTGTGTAAGTAGTTTCCAAAAGTGTACTGTACATTCAACAGGGCCATGCATTGATGATTATGCAGTCTTTACTGTGAAGATTTCTGTATTTGATCTAAGTCTTGCTGAGCCATGTTGCCCATAGGTCTGTCGCATGAGGCTGCTTGAAGTACAAGTACGTGATGCCTGTATGCTGAGTGTCACGTAGGGAGGCATTGTTTTCCCATTTTTGTTTCCCCATTTTTAGAGGTGTTGGTATGACTCAACCAGGGATCGAACTTAAGCCCACTGAGTTGGTTCTATACCCTATTATATTTCTGTCTACACAAACTTACTAATTATTAGTAATTAGTAAATTATTATATACTAATTATTAGTATGATTGTTGAATGCCGTAAACTACAAAGACTAAAGCTTTTCTCCTCTCTAGGTGATGCTGAGATTGCGAGTGGGAATTGGCAGACCATCCGGTAAAACACCAGTAGACCGCTACGTTCTTGGACGGTTCTCCAATGAGGAGCAGAAGGTCCTGAGTGGAGTTTTGGATCAAAGTGTTGACCTTCTGCTCGCCCGGCTTGTGGAAGTAGACATGCAATCCCCTTCTTCACCAGCAGGTGGAGGGCATAAAGCAGAGAAGAAAAGGAAAACAAGGGAAAACTCAGCCTCTCCAGATAAGGAAGCAACCCTAGTTCAAAGTTGAGACATAAAATAGACACAAGACTCTGGGACTATATTAAAACATAACTGCCTCAACGACAGATGTAAAGTGATTGTTGTTTATTTATATTTGCCATTATGTGTCAAATTTGAAGTATTTCGGACACTGGACACTGGAGTATAATGACGAGATTGTTTGAATTCATCTTTTAGACAATTAAATCTCTGCAAAGACTAAATTTTCACACTCATTCTGAGAGGGAGCTGTCACTTATAAACACCCAATTTTACAGTTGTAAATTGGAGGTGCAAAATGGCAGCTGAACTATGATGCATGGTTATTCATATTTCCTGGAGTGTATATATATTTATGTATTTTCTATAAGGGGGTTTGGTTACCCATAATGTGTTCTAAAATGAAGAGGAACTAGGAGTCATGATGCATCACAATGTCACCATTATCCCAAGGTGCTTGAATGAAGAAGCAAGCCAGACAAAAACAGCTGCTCTTGCTTGCATAGTAGGTGATTTTTTTCCTTTTCATCGACTAAAAGTCAATAACAAGCCTGCGCCTTCCTTCCATTTTGTTGTCACTGCTACATAGGGTTCTCCTTAGATGCCACTCTCTTAGCCTTGTCCTCAGTGATGTGTTCTTTGGCAAAAACATATTGATCTCACCCTCTGATTGTCACACTAATTACACTCTTCATCAATTAAGTGTCTTTAATGAGTTGCATCCAGTCAAGAAGTGTAAAGCGTTCTCACACTGCAGTGAATACAAGGGCAAACAAAAACTGAGAAAAGAGCATATAAAACTACAGATAGAGGCTGGCCCAGAGAAAGGAAAAATCAATACAAAGGAGCCAGTAGATTGCGATGGAGGAGTGGGATAAAGGGAGGGCAGAAACAAAAGGGACCAAACATTGTTAAGAATGGGTTTGTTTGAAGCCTTCTGTCTTGCTGTAGCTCAGAGTCACAATGGCGACAGGAACACACTTGTGGACGTGGGGAGAGAGCTAGGCTCAAAGGGAGTTTCTCCACTTTGACAGACCCCCCACCCCTGCCTAGAACCTCTGGCTTTCTCTGCTATGACCCCCTTGAGCAAACCTTTTGCCCCATCGGGGCACTTTCCCAGCCCTCACTGACTGGTCAGCCTAGGAGGATTCACTATAGGACCTTCAATAACTTCTCTCTAGAGGGGTCAAAGGTGAGCAATGGGGCTGGACACCCGGCTTATAGTGAAGGCCCTAAATTTATTCAGGAATGGCCTTGGTAACCCACCCCCTCCAACCACGGTCCCACACACCCTTCCTAGCCAGGCAGATAGCTCATACACTTAACATGGACCCAGTGGGGGGTCTTCCCAAAAGCTCACAGATGTGCTAACTCCATGCACACACAATAAAGGCCCCACAGACTTGTCTTCAAATGTGGGTGACCGGATAGAATAGTAATATCACTGGACAATACGTAGTGGACACAAACATACACACGTTTAAGATTTTGAAAGCCACCTTCACACCTACACCTGTACCAGCATCCGGGGTGGATGTAACGTTTTCCAATTGGGGGGTCCTGTAACCATTTTTGGTCACAGGACTTTTATTCAATTAGTCAAGTAAAGCATCAATAATAACATCAGTTGTTGTTGAAGTTGCAACAGACACAAAGCTAAAGGTCTGACTCAGAGAGCTTTCTGATTTCAATGATGAAATGCTGTTGGTTTAGTGGTGACACAGCTGTAGTTAGCAGTAGTAGTGTTGCAAATCATTTTAAATATAAGTAATTTGAAATATCCTGGGTTGTTTTGCATGCCATCATGTTTGGTGGGGCAATCATGGCATTTAGGGGGGCATTGCCCCCCATGCCCATGCCTAGATCCGCCCCTGAATTGAACAAGTAAGTTGCATGTTGTATTGTAGCTGATGTTGGAATACAAGATCATACAAGATCATTGCTCGACTCCTGCTGCTGTCAGTGTCACCAAACCACCCGCTATAGGCTACCTAGCAACCTCGCTGTATAGGCTAGCGTCATGTCTTATCAAGGTACTACCAGTCCAGTACCTATCCTGTGTTGTGTTGGTGTAGCCTGCGTGATAAGGTTAAACCCACAATGTGTGACACTATAGTGACAGATGTAAGTGCGCAGAGAACGACATCAGGTCAGACGTGACATCCTGCATCGAGCTATATGGAGCGAGACGGAGACCTAGTTTGTCAGTCGATGTTGAGCCACTGTGATTCGTTTCATCCCAAGTTGACTGAGATCAGTAGCCTACAGATGGCATAGCCTAAGTAAATAGGCCTACTGCAAAAATATGTAAGACAGACTTATGTAATATATACCATACTGACCCGAATATAAGACGTCCCTGGTTATACGACCCACATTTTTCAAGAGTCATTTGTGGGGGGAAAAAAATCAGGCCAATAGGGTGTGTGTGTGTGTGTGTGTGTGTGTGTGTGTGTGTGTGTGTGTGTGTGTGTGTGTGTGTGTGTATGTATATATATATATATATATATATATATATATATATATATATATATATATATATATATATATATATATATATATATATATATATATATATATATATATATATATATATATATATATATATATATATATATATATATATATATATATATATATATATATATATATATATATATATATATATATATTCAAGATATAGGCCTACATATATAGCCACACAGTAGGACAGCCTTTAAGTTAACAGTGAATCAAGTCCCCTGGGAATCCGTTGCCATTCATTCACTTTTCCGATGACTAAGCATTAATAACGCGTCTTTTCCCCTTTCATAGCCATAATCTCTGGCGATCGTGGGCCTCCCGCACTAAATTATTCTTCCAGGGCCATGAAAAGGCAGCAGCGGGCAGGCCCTTTAAGAGGCAAATGAGCATCCAACGTGCAGAAGATGCTCCCAGCAACGGAAATGTTAACTCACTTCTCACTACTAGCCTACTATACATTGAGTGCAACGGTGGAGTTAGAGGAGCCGGGGACTCACTGAGCCATTTAAAAGGGAAAAAGAGCCTATAGACCTGAAAATGTATTTTATTTTAACCCTTAAAACGAGTCTGACTGCCAACATGCCCCTAGAATGATAGGCCTACTGTACAATCGTGCCATTTTCCGCGGTGTATATTAATGTAAATTCGTCCGTATAGGCCTAAAACCCAATATATCTATATATGCCTAAAACGCAACTGAGTTGATGATGGGAGTTAAAAACTCGACCAGCTCCTCGTGGGAGTGGAATTAATGTGTTGGACCTTATGGCCTTGGCTTGGAGTCTCTGATTATTCTAATAACGTACATTATTGATATAGCCCTACATTTCGTTTGGTTAATATAAAGTTAATGAAATCATGTTTGGCTATAAAGTGGTTGTTAGGCACCATTCTGTAAAATAAATAAAATACAGTGAAAATAATGTATTTCTATTAGGTCCTGTTTCATTTCGTATAAATGCACCTCGAGACAATTCAAATCCCCAAATAAAATTGAAATTTGAATCAGGCAGAGCATACAGACTTGAACTAACAAACAGACCTCATTGTTTTAAGTTTGTTAACATTAAGCCTATAAATACATAGATAGGCTAATTGTCCCTTCGTCCTGCCTCCCCCATAGAATAGCACAACAGAAAAAGGAAAACGTCGTTTAGTGTGGACAATACGTTTTTTGGGGAGGTTAACAGTGTTTTGATTGTAATTGCCTGCGAGAGGAAAATAAGACTGTTGTGTCTTTAAGAGGGTTGCTGCTGGTCCTTCATTCGCAGCTGCTGGCTTGTGTGTGTGTGTGTGTGTGTGTGTGTGTGTGTGTGTGTGTGTGTGTGTGTGTGTGTGTGTGTGTGTGTGTGTGTGTGTGTGTGTGTGTGTGTGTGTGTGTCAGGGCCGGATCTAGAGGGTGGCAGGGGTGGGCAGGCCCACCCAATGAAAGGTAATATCAGTGGTTTTCAACCAGTGGTCCGAGAACCACTAGTGGTCCTTGAAGCTGGTTAACCAGATGTAACTCTTTGAGAGCGTAAAAATGACATAGGCTAATTGTCCCTTCGTCCTGCCTCCCCCATAGAATGAGTTAAAATCTCAAGAGTTAAAATCTATGTTTGACTGTTTTGTTTCCCCAAATCCAGCCTGGAATTGTGGATAAAAGCAAAAAAAATCTTTAGTAGGCCTATTGGGGTCTGTGGGGCTAAAATATCATTAAATGGTGGTCCGTGGCTCAAATGCCGAATAAATAGTGGGCCCTGGTGTCAAAAAGGTTGAAAACCAATGCTTCATTTAAAAACTTTGGAGTTGCCCCCCCTGCCATTCTTCCTGCCCACCCTAGTAGGGCTGGCTAGATCCGACCTTGGTGTGTGTGTGTGTGTGTGTGTGTGTGTGTGTGTGTGTGTGTGTGTGTGTGTGTGTGTGTGTGTGTGTGTGTGTGTGTGCGCGCGCGCGCTGCTATCAGAGACAGTGCAGATTCATTACTTCTTCAGCACAATGGGCATTTATCACCCCGTGGTGTTATTCAAATTCTGTACCAAGAGAAGACCGTCCCCACTCCCTCTCGCCGTCCATCTCGGTAACACCGTTATTGTTAGCGGAGCCCAAGAAAAGCCCTTATATTTTGGCTGCTGTGGGGAATAGTATAAGCCAGTGGCCATTCCCATGCAGTCTACCGTCCTATCAATATCCAGTCGAGGATGGAGAGCTTTATAGGAGCCACGACTTCTCTCGGTTTTTGCCTTTTTTGCGGGGTTGCGCGTCTTCTTATCCCTTTTTCTGCTACAAGCTGGAGTACAAGAGGGATTTTTTGCCGGGGAACTATGGATGGAGGAGCAGGTGCATCATGATGCGTTTTAACCGTTTTCCTAAAGGGCTTTTTTTGCCTGGCGTCATCCTCATCATCAGCAGCAGCGTGGAAAGATGTATCTCCTTTTTTGCAGTCATGTGCGAACATTTGAATGCGAAGACTAGTATATATAAACACACAACTGAGGGGTGTTAGTTTGTGTTATATCTGGGAGGGGGGATTGCAACTCTAGTTTGAATTTCCTCCTCCGTGGCCGTTGATATACGCGTGGAAACTACAAGAAGATGATATGCGTCTTACAGGTGCAGATATGGCGAAACGCATGCAGGAGGGAAAGGAGTTTGAAGAGCATCGTTTTCAAAGTGTATATTCCTTTTTATTCCCGTGTGGATGCAAGAGAAAGTATAGCCTTGGAGCATTCTAATGTCAAACATTTACTTTTGAATAACGAAAAAGTTGTATAGATATTTTAGATTTCTAGGCCTATATGTAAAATAGGCTATTTCGATTAATAGCCTAAACTAGGCTGTTTCGATTAATGTTATTAGCCTACTTTGTTTGAGATTAGAATGTACAGATATTGGTGACTGAAACCGACCAATAATCCACGGCTAATATCCTCTGACATGGACAGAAGAGTGTATAGAATTGTTTAACATAAAGTTGACTTCAGCTTGACACCATTGATCCAGGGTAAATTTAAATGTATAGCCTGCTATACTGCAAGTCTGCATGATGGAGAAAATGCATGGGCAGCGAGTTCCAGCCTTTTCTAGAAAGAAGATTAAATGTAAACAATTACAGGCCTATACATTTTCCCGATATCCTTTTGAGCCCTCGCAACTGATTGTCCAAACGCAATTCTTGTGAAATTTCAAACACTAACCGAGAATTGTGCCTGGACATCTGTTGCTGGACGTTCCTTGACTTCTGCACTATAGCTTTGCTGATTGATGTCTTTTGCATGTTAATCATTTACATTTGTTTTTCGTTCCCAGCCGCCGCACAAACACAATTTACGTATATACATGCACCGCATATACACTGTACCATTTATTTATGATTTGTGTATAGGTGTTCCAACAAGTTCAAGCTGTGTAGGCTAATTCACAGGCCTCCCTGGACCAACATTTTTGGCTAAAGGGAGTCCAAGAACCACTTTTGGGGGAAAGACATATAAATAGTGTCTAAGCCTATAGTCAGGAGGCCAAACCAAAGCATGATGATTAAGTATCTCCCAAGCTACTACACTTTTCTAAATTGTTGAAGTGAAACTAATATTTGCCAAAGCAGGCCCAATCCAACTGCAATCTGTAACCCTTCTCTTTTTCATCCCACGTTCGATTGCCCCTCGGCAAGGATGGGTTTATTGTCGCTACACTGGTGCTGCTTTTGTTGGCGCCTTTTGTGATGTTTTAGGATTATAATTTGCATAATTCTTAAGGAATGTATCATTTTAATTTTGTTTAACAAACCGTGACATTTTCACCCACTTTATCCTTTGATAAAGGATACCATTACAAGCCAATAAAGAGGGAATTCGTTTGTACTTCTTATACTCCAGTGCTGGTGAATAATAAAGACTTAATGGTCATTATAGAAGCATCATTTTCTGTTTGGTATTTTATTTTTTGGAGGGGGGGGGGGGGGGGGTCGTTTTTTTTTTTTTTTTTTTTTTTTACACCATTGAAAAGTTCCTTAAAACTAAATCCAGTGTGTTTTCTTTCAAATGTTTTTGTTTTATTTTTATGACTGCATCAATTTGGAATTTTATTAAGTTCTCTTTTATGGCCCTTTTAATAGTCTGCATGCCATCATTCTTTTTCGTTGACAAATTATATTGCAAAGTTAGTTTCCAAATCAACATTGCATTTTATTGTTCAATTTTATTTACTTCCATCATCCTGACATTGTCAAAACACAAGACAAGTGATATAGTCTATATTCCACAGCCACTATTCCTCTGTTTTGAATAGTTAGTTGAATAATTTAATTTAAAAATGATACACACAACACACAATTTAGGAGAAAATGAAGAGTTACATTGCACTAGAATATATTAAAAAGACTATAGAAAATAACTTCAAAAACAAAACATTTGATTTCACTGCTTGACTCCATCCATCCATTCATCCATCCATCCATAGAGAAGGTCACATTTTGTTGCTCTGTCCTATTTTGACTATTGGACGATGAAAAGCATCTTCCAGCATTGTCAGGAATTCAAATAATCCAGCAGGTTGTGGCTAGTATAAATCCTCTGCCTTCCATTGACCCATGGGGTGTTAAATGAACCTATGGACCCATAAGTGTCATCTTTTTACGCTCAGACTTAAATAAACATAGAGGATTTTACAGTGCAGCATGTGCACATGGTAATCAGAAGAGAATTGGTCCTAGGCAGTGACACTGTGTGAACCAAATAAGAGCTATTGTTGTCCCTCTGGCCTGGGACAGGGATCTGTTTGATTTTCACACCACAGTATCATCTGAGTTCTGAATGATGCTTGGGGTCTTCTCTGACTCATCTAGCTTGCCAACATTCTCTGTATAATCCCTCTCAGCATGTTGCCAAGAGTATGGAAGCATGTTTGGAATCTGGAAGTTCAGCATCCATGATGTTTGTATAAGATCATGACATCTCATAATAATGGGTGATGGTGGATTACAGTCTCCTCTCTCATGGTCTCACCACCCAAGTTGAAACGTGCACATACCAAATAAGTAATCTTCACATCACAATCAGAATCAGTTCATTCATGTAATGTTGAGACACACTGAGATCCACATGAGCATGATTCAACTAAAATCAAATCAGGTTTCTTGCACATGTTGGTTTCAAGCACATGTTGAAACATTTTTCATTGTACCAATGTGCTGTACAGATATTTTATCAACACGATACATGACATGAATAGTTCAGAGGCCTACAGAATATATATAACCCGCACAACAGGAGAATGACACAGTGTAGAAAGCAGTCCACTGAGTTATAAAAAAATATCTAAAAACGAAAGTTTTTTCTTAGATTAGACGTTATTTTAAACAACCACTAAACAAGGTCTAATTTAACATTAATCTTCTAAAAAACATTCATTTTAGACATTTTTTTAGATCTCTTGCACATGGTAATATCATGAATGTAAAAGAACACTATACTATGCACGTTATTGTATTTCCGACTCAAATTGGTTGCTCAAAATTAAGTAAAGTCCTGTGTAAACAATATAGGTTTAAATGTTAAACTTCATTACACTGAATGGCAGCAAATGTTACTGCACAAGCGTTTCATGGAGTTCAGCATGCCTAGCCCAGCCAATTGATCAGTATTGACAGTAATATTGATGAGAAAGATATCTTAGGGAAGCAATTAGGAGACACTTGTAATGACTTCAGATCATTACAACCATTTAACCTTGCTGGCATTCTACTGACAAGGTAGATGTATTGCCTTGTCTTTACAGTCTGTATGTTATGATTTATACAAATACAACTGCAATTCTTTCTTTAAATAATGACTTACATGTAGAGTCAGTTTGCAACACAAATCCCCCCCCCCCCCCCCCCTTTTTGGCAGCAAATATTCCTGAATTCTATGTTTTTGCAAGCTGTAGGCCTAATTCTGAGTCAAATGATTCAGTATTCTATTAGTAAAATGTAAAAAAAAAAAAAAAGGTATACACATAACTGTATCTATAGCACAGTGCACGGTAGCTATATGCAATCATCACTGTTGTACACAGCTCTAAGAGAGTAACCTACACATATTTGGTCCATTTGGTTACATTTGTGCACTCAGGAAGATCAACGGTGAGATTTGACGGTGTGCTGTGGTGTAGGCCTATTCTTTCACCCCAGTAATATGAGCAATAAAGGTAGACTATAATATCCATAACAACAGCAACCTTTAATCCACTTTCTTGCATACAGTAGGTGAAAAGGAAAGCACAGGGGTGATATTGGGAACCCATGTGTTCTGTGTAAGAGAGTAACACACCGGTTAGTATACAGATACATTCGCAACATTCAGCTATGCCGTACACCTCCGGCCCTAGAAATGTGTGAGAAGGAATTACAGATTATGTTAGAATATATAGCTCTGATTGCAGATATGGACATGGCATTGTGTGTGTGTGTGTGTGTGTGCGTGTGTGTGTGTGTGTGTGTGTGCGTGCGTGTGTGTGTGTGTGTGTGTGTGCGTGCACAGCCCCACGCTCTTTCCTCTTTTCCTGACCTCCATTAGCCAATCAGCAGGTCTGGTGTGGTCTGCCGCTAGTTGGCTATTTACGCGTCCGTCTTGTCCTGCTGTGTTCTGATCCGGGTCACTCATTTCCTCCTTCATGTCCCCTCCAAAACCCATGGTCACGTGACCACGGCTCCCTTGTCATCACCACCACCACCACCATCATCACCACCTCCATCCACCACAGAGCAGGGAGGATGGAGATGAGGGAGGGGTTGGGTCGTAGGCGGAGGAGGGGGTGTGGGAGCATCACAGAGCTGACGTCACGCGACGCGCCCTGCCTCCCTCCCCATCTCTCTTCCTTCCTTCCTCCGGCAGCATCCTTTAGCCGTGCGTAGCAACGTGAGGCAGGGCCAAAGGAGTTGTCTGAGAAAACTAGGAAGGATGTCGGAGCAGAGCAGTGGCTGTGATCGTGCCCCACGAGAGGCCGATATGTGACAAAAATGTAGAATTTGCATGTCATCTGCGCTTGGCGTGCCGCACCTCGTTTTTGTGCACAGTCAGTACAAGCAGTGGTGTAGAGCGACACTGCAAAATGTTACCCGGAGAGTGTAAAATCGGCCCATATGGGTCCATTTTTGCAGTGCATTGTTCTTGGGGTATAGCGGTAGCGTGGGTTGACTGCGGATATATATTCATGATATGGAACCAAACACCACCACCCCCAAGAAATCGCTTCATCGCCCTCCATTCCACATGCTAATATTGTCAACCTTCACTTCCTAGAAGTGTCAATTTCAAAGCGTTTGGGGTTTGACTGGTGAGTTCGGTTGTACAAAACACCCCAAATATACGCATGCACGCAACTGCACTGCAAAAACAAATGGACGTAATGGACACAAATGTTGCCTGTCAAGTTTTGGCCTCCTGTCACCGGGGATGAGGAATGGCTCTTTTGTGTGCCTGCTGGTATGTTTACGAGCTGTATATGTTAACACTATTTTCACGTGTGTGTGTATAGCTTTGTGTGTATGCACTCTTTGGCTGCAGTGTTTGTTGTGTGACGCAGTTCGCTTGGCTAGCCCCTCTCTCCCTTGCTTTCACTGGCTGTAGACACATGACTGAGAGACGTACGCCCCGGGGATGTCTCTGCGGCCATCTCGGACTGAGCAACCCTGTGCCTCCACCCAATCCCTCCATCCCCACCGGTACCAGAGAGGAACCATGTCCCTTGTGTTCCCGCGAACGAGGCGAACGCTATACCCCGCTGCCATCCTCCATCTCTCTCCACACTGCACCATTGTTCACAACATCACCAAGATCTGACAGTCGCAGACATACATACTGTGCCACCGTGCTACAGCTGTGGTTACAGGGGCGCTGTGACATCATCGCCCCGCAGAACCAATGGGGTCGTTTGTTTATTTTAAGCAACACTTATTGCTCGGCCGTTAGGAGGACATCTTGATTTAAGTTAGATTGCGAGCGTAGGGCCATTTCCACGACCGAGTCGCCCGATAATGCCTGCAAACAAAAGCAAAAGTACTTCGTGACATTTGTAAAATCATTCATCTCGTGATGCTGAGCAGTGATATACAGACAATTTGCAGGATTTTAGTTTCCGAAACTACACGTCCGGAGAGGCATTGATAGAACGGTGAACGGAAAATGAATGAATTGGAAATAACTATCTCTTGGAGACGAAAATGTGAGAAAGCGTGGGGGGGGTGTGTCCCGGTGACTCGAAGTCATTGAGTTAGACTTTTGCACGCAACCTTTGTCAGCATGTCATCCTTTCTCTCTCTCTCCCACACATACTTCCTGTCACTGCCTGCCATTACACCGTCCTATGAAACATGCCAAAGCCATAAAACAATATTTTAAAACGCAAACTTTAAGGGATTACAAAAAACCCGGGTGTCTGGTGTATTGGCGGTAAAGAAAAAAAAAAAGAGAGAGAGATGATCTTGGGAAGCAACGGTTCCTTCGTTCCTTCGCATAGCCCAGCATAATTAGCATAATTTGCGGGTGGGAATGGAATCAGTCATCAATCAGAAAGGGTTGGGAAAGTGACCATGTCAAAGTGCCCAAAGGGCCCACTGTTTGAGCAGCAGGCTCTCCGGGGTCAGATGGGGTGGTGGTGGTGTTGCGTGGTGGGATTTGAAATAGCGGCCTGTGTGTGCACGTGCGCATGCGTGTGTTTGTAGTAGGATTTAGGTTGAGGGGGGGGGGCGGAGGGGGTATATGTATGCCTGTGTGTGCGCTGTGTCATTAATCACTTCAAGTTTGAAGACGCATGGCATTATCCCTGCATGCTCCTCATCCTCACTCCTCTTCCTCCTTCACGGCCTGTGGCCCTCACACCCCCCAGCTGACCACTGCACAGAGGCCAAGGTCAATCTGACCCCCCCCCACGCACCCCTCCTTCTCGTCACCCTTCATCCCCACACACACTCTCTCTCTCTCTCTCTCACCACCCTCGCATTCCCCCCACCGCGTCCCCTTTGTTCACCTGTTGTCCCGGAGACTCGATCACCCCAGAGACCACCCCTCTGGTGGGGGGTACGGGGGTGTCCCCAATACCAGTAGACTAAAATAACATATAATCCCATGGAACGCCGGTCAAGCCATGACACCATGGAGGACCGTAACCGTTCCTATACGCTGGACTGGCTTCTCTGAGCTCGTCCAGGCTGTGTTGTCCCTATAACTCACACACTGTGTAGGCCTAAGGTCAGAATCACAATCTGAATTATTTTACATTGGCGGTTATAGGTTGCACATACATGGATCTTGTTTTTGTTGGTGGATAGTTGCGACCGATGTCTCCACTCTTTACAACTAAGCTATATCATAACTGCACGCATCTTCAGCCCAGGTGAGCTACATAGAACAATACGGTATGGACCCCGCACCCAAATGGCATTGGCAGTGACAGTAGTACCAGACTGGCAGGCTATGGCCATTACACTTACAAGCCTTGCCACAGTTCCAGCTCATACCTTAGCAATGATGACAACTGGAATGAGTCTAACTTCATACTTGCCACATAATGGAGCGAGAAAAATCAAGTGTTCCTTGCTCCAGTCAAAGTGCCTGGATCGCTAAAGCGCTCCAGCCTACCTTGTATATTTCTGACTAATAAAGTATTCAACCAATCAACCAATCAATGAGATCTAGCTTTACCTGTGTCATATGTTTCATGAAGTACTACTGACACAAAGATTCTCAAACAGATATGTCATTGTCAAGAAATCTGTGATATCAATTTAGGGTCAGCACAATTTCGAGTACACATGCACATGCATCAGGTTTGGTTATCGATTCATATCGCAGAAACATGTAATTGCCACACTGAAACATGTACCAGAACGTGACACAGGTGTGGCGAAAACGATACATCCTGTTTGAGAGTGTGCTTTTCAAACCGATGTCCGTTAGCTGTGAGAGAGAGGGCCTCCGCCGGGCCTGTGGGCAGGGGCCGTGGCTCTGCTAAAGGGAGGAGGGCTGCAGGAATGCAGGCAAGAGGCAAGTGTTGAGCTCGGCCCAACCGTCCCAAATGACTGCACACACAAAAAAGGATTTAACTCTTTGTCACAATTGTCCCTTCACACTCTGGCCTCCGCGGAAAAAAAATGCACAAGACTCCCCTTCCACCCCTCCGCCATTGTATCCAACCCCTCCCTCCCCGGCCCCTACCTTTCCCCTGACCCCGGCCGTGTGCATAAAAGACCCATCAGAAGTATCACTGGCCACATTTACAAGTGAAAGAGGCCCAATAATGGAGCGGTTAGGGAGAAGAATAAGGAGACAGAGGGGCACTCACAGATGTGGAGGGGGAGAAGGGGGCAGTGTCCCATTGTTGTTAGTTGGAGGACACTGGGAGGGGGGCTAGGAGGTTTTTTTTTGGGGGGGGCACGTTTTTCTCCTTTTTTTAACACCAGTTTGCGATGGGAAGTAGAAAGATGGAGAGAGAGAAAGAGGAGAGAAAGCGAAAGCAAAGAGAATGAGATTTGAGTGTGATGTCGAAGCCTGGTGATCACATCGCGATTGTCACTTTTTGAAAGTGAATGGCGCCAAAGAGGGACAATTGTTCGTCCCTCTTTGAGGGAATGAGGGATACAGAGACATAGTGACTGAGTGACACAGAGAGAGAGAGCGAGGATGCAAGTGAGGTAGGGATGGAGGTGGTCCAATGTGAGTCTAGAGAGAGAGAGAGAGAGAGAGAGAGGGAGGGAGAGAGGGAGAGAGAGAGAGAAAATGGCTAGTCCGGTCCAGCTGTTCTGCAGGGAGCGTGTGAACACAGACCTAGAGGTCAGGCCTGCACAGAGAGATGGGGAAAAGTGAGTGAGAGAGAGAAAGGGGGGCCCCAGTGGTCATCCTGGCATTATATGGGTGTTTCATTGTCCAGAAGGATGGCGAAACAGAAAAGCCCTTCCTTTAACAACGGCAGCTGGGGTGAAGAGGCCTCTTAGAGTACTGACCTCCAAACCCCTCCTCTTCCTCGCCGCCACACGGGTGGTGGAGGGTGAGCTAATGAAGTCATCAGCGTAGGACCGGAGAGAGATGTGGCATATATATGTGTGAGGATGGGTGACGGAGTTCCAAAAGGCTGTCAGATGAGGTGGTATCCAGCAAACGCGATCGGCAGGGTGGGGAAATTTAACACTAAATTCGGGGGAAATTGGAACGGTGGTAATTGGCATGTTCACTAGACACTTTGATAACTACAAGCAACCATTATTTTAGACGTCCAGTTTTCATACAGTGTTTTGTGATTCTTTTGTAGGATTTGTTAGCCACTTTGGTTGGTGGACTCACCAGGTTATCAGTCATCAGTCAAGAGTTGATGATCATGATGGCCCTGCATGACATGAGACAAAGTATTACATGGCTGTGATGGTAGAATACTGGTCATCATATTTCTGAACAGGCAATGAATTTGCACAATGGAACTATTTTACAATTTAGGCATAGCAGATGCTGTCATCCTGCATGTACACATCTGTCCTAAAAATACCGAGGGCCGTCATGTTTAAATAATATATTTGAAACACACACCTGCCCTTCAATGCATTCACATACACACAATATAGAAAATATGAATGCAAACACCACAAGCGCCAGTTTGCACATGCACAGGCACTCACTCACGCAAAGGTCTTGTGTGTGCACACGTACGCACGCACACACAAAACATCTTTGACACCTGTTCATTTCCGACGGAGAGAATTGTAATTTCCTGTTGCTGGTCAAAGGAGATAGCAGATCCACAACCCTGTCACGGACAAGTCATGTCTTCTTCTCTTCTCGTGTAGGGGCCCAACATTGCTCAACTGATAGCAACCGAATAGATTACATTATCCATTAGCGCTGCGTATCGAAAAACAATGCCCCCAGGCACAGCATTCGGAATTAGAATGGACTTTTACACAACATGTATTAAACAAATGGAAAACCTGATTCACTATAGGAATATGGATTCTTAGTGTAGCATAAATGGTGTACAGTCATTCATACACAGCACATCAGGAACAGTTTGGGGTTAAATGTCTTGCCCAAGGACACTTCGACATGTAGACACATGTAGTTGTCCCTTGTACCCCAACCCCCACCAGCCCCGCCCCACCCCACCAGCCCCAAACATGTAAAGCGTCTTTGGGTATCTTGAAAAGCGCTCTATAAATCCCAGTTATTATTATTATTATTATGTAGGAAGAACTGAGATTCACACCGTCGACCCACGGATCATTGGAGGACCTGCTCTACCTCCTGAGCCACTGCCGCCCCAGAGGATTAGGACGGATTAGGATAGCATGGAAATTAGTAATTACATTAATTTATTCATGTACTATACCATGTATACACATTATCATATTGCACTACATGCATGGTGCAATATGTCAGTGCCATTTGCCATGACTTAGTAGAACTGGATAAGTTTCAAATAGTCAAATATTTCTTTTCATCATAAACTAAAATGATATTGCTCCCTTATGCATTTCCCTTCCCGAACTTTATCTGTTGCTAGGACACTAAGGCATGGAGGCCAGCAGGCATATCAATATACTACTGTAACCTTAATTGAAGTGACATGGTTATATTGAGGTGTTATCATGACCAGTTTTACTGATGAAATTCTCCTAATCTCGTTAATTTAATATTGTGCATGTAAATGCAGCCACAGGCACACGCTGAACCTTGCAGCCAAGGAAATGTTTTCCACAAACAGTCCACAGTGACAGATCCTGGTATTGAGTAGCCACATTTACCCAAATTGAAGCAATAGGCTGAAGTGGCTGTTACAACTAAAACTGTTAAGGGCACGGCACACAATAAACTCCCTGTGTTAAAACAGTACTATATTATGAACAATCATTGCTGTATAGTTTAGTATCATAATAGTCTAGTCGTAAGGTTTTTAGAAATTGTATCCAGTCAAGAGAGAACGCACAATGGAAAACACAAGAAATAGGAAGTGTTGACAGAAGGAAATAAGGCAACCCACCAAATGTATGTCTATTTTTGAAAAGCAACACTCTCTGGCCTCCTATGTCCAGCTTTAGTGCATATGCTAGCACAAACTTTGTCCTACAATTCCATTGACAATGAATGGACTGTGGGTTCACTGTTGCAGCCTCTTGGCTCTGGAACAACCTCCCCTATCCAAATAGAACTTGCCCATCCATTGGCATTTTTAAAATCAAGGATCAAAATCTCGATTTATTCCCAAGCATTTGATTATCCATGATATATAGTTTTGTATTGCGTGTCACCCATTAATACTACCATTGTGTTTCTACTCTCTGTATTTTGATGTGGACCCTTCTCATATGGGTTGAGATTTTCTGTACAGCTCTGCTTTTAAAATGTGCTTCATAAATAAAAGTGATTTCATTTGATAATTTTGAGTGCTTTCATAAACAATGTTGGGCAGTAACTAATTTTAGATTATATATTACTGTAATATTATTACTTTTTCTCCCAAAAGTAAAGTGACGAGATTACTCTGCAAAAATGGGTAATAAGTAATGCATTACTTTGCAAGTAACGCCAAGTTACTTTTTAAAATGAGCTTGTTGTTGCATGCACAAATAGAACAGATTTACAAGCTATCGACACGTACTGTAACAACAGAGATGTGCACTAGATTGTAGATCCAGTCCACATGCTGCATCCTGCTCACAGTTATGTACACTACAAATCGCTTGCTGCTTTATTTTGTATTTATTTTTAAATACAAGACCTCAACTGTCTTTGAAAACAATTGTGAAAAAGTTTAAAAAGTCAAAGTGGCAAAGAGACTACTATTATTCCAATAAATTGGATTCAGTTCTAAAAAGATCTTGCTAAACAGATTATGTTGTACATCTCTATTTTTGAGAACTTGGGAAAGTAATAACGTAATATGTAATATATTACTCTTCGATTCCAGTAATAAGTAAAGTAATGATATTACTTTGTCTAAGGGGTAACGAGTAAAGTAAAGAAGTTACTTTCCTAAGTAATATAGACCAACACTGTTCATAAATACGAACATTGAAGACAAAGATGAGGATGCAAGTTCTGATTGGCCCAAATGAGGTGTATTTACTTATTGCAAGAAATAAAACTACAAAACATGTTTAGTACTTAATGGCTGTTTAATTTGGTACTCCTGGCAAACAAAATCCTATCACGTTAAAAAATAATGACGCACACTGAAATTTCAATATTTAAGAATTTATTGAAAGTTCGCAATGGCTCCAGGCTTATATTGAAATGGAGATGGAGATAATAATGGCATCTCACCCAAGAAAATGAAATAACATTCAGACTTCCATTGTATGGCAAATTCATGTAAAATAAATTGTATCCGTATATAAAATTCAAGTTTGTTCAAGTATCTTTCAAAAGTTTTACATCTGTTTACATATTTAAGTACCAAGTGGGAGGGGCTCACCATACAGACAGATTTAGTTGTTCCTAGCTAAGTTGTCAATCACAGGAATGTTTGCTGAATTTACGTTATTTCCTGTGATTGGTCATGTAAACATTTCTAAACTCATTACATTTCCTGGGTGGTTATCCTCATGGTTTTAACAAGAGACTAAAACAAAGATCATCTATTAGTCTTCTGTGTGGTAGTTATTAGGGAATAAGGATGCCCGATACTGTATCGGTATCAGGAAAATATCAGACTTTTGTCCCTTTTTTGCCATATTGGTATCTGCAAATACTGTATGGGATCGGAACAGTATCATTATCGGCCCTTATTTGTCAATATTGGGTCATATATAGGCAAATATGCCAGTCTAACCACATATCCGACAGAGGGGTAAGGTTTTAACACTATGGCCATTAAATAAAATGTTGGGTTATCTGCCGTTTGCTTTGTAGTTGCCCAAGTGCACATCTGAGTGAGTTGGTGGTTCCTACTTCCTAGTTGGTGGAATTCATATATGGTCTTTTTTTCATTTTTTATATTATATGTATTCTTCACTGGCATGGGTATTTGGAATCCGCACACAATACACAGAAATGGAACACAGATATTGTGGTATCGGCATCGGATCAGAAATGAGAAAGTGGCATCGGGACATCCCTAGTAGTTATTAAAGACAATAATCTGAGAACCATCACTACATGATTAAGGCAGTGGTATTAGCACAGGACAAATCATATCAATGGCACTGATACGACCTGTCCAGTTACTTCTTTAGTGTGAATGAGGTCTGGAAGAAAAACATTCATGCATGCGATAGATAAAACTCAAATTAAATCCTTCCTGGCTTCCTCCAGCTTTCTTTAATTCATACGCAAATGCTGTATATGCAGTATACCGTTACCATTTTAAATCAATCATTAGCAGCTTGCATTTTAATGCGTTGTGTTTTTTTATATAGCTGCTAACTTGGCCAAGTTTCTCATGTAAGAAATTCATATCAAATTAAAAATGTATAATTCAAACAGTCAAATTGTCAGGAAATGTACAGTTACATTTCTTTTAGAGACTTTCTTTAGGCACGTACAGTATGTTGTTTTGTGTAACCTTGTTTACTTGCATTTCACATGTTCCACCTTACTACCTTGATCTGGGAACTCTCAAGCAGAAACGATGCACCAGAAACTGTGGGGAAAAGATCTGATATATCCATAATTATTTGGAGTTGTAGTCATAAGTTGTTTACATTTGCGCCGTGGCAGTGTGTTGCAGCTTCAATATGTCATCAGTCTCATATTGATCCCAGAATTGGTTTGGAGCACATCATCTATGCCCAAGAGTTTCCAGATGGCAGTGAGGAACCACCTGCTGGTGGAGTCAGGTTACAGACTTCTAGAAATCATACTATTTTGTGATAATGAAGACAAAGATGTAGTCGCACTGCCAACAAAACGCAGGAGTGTAAATCTAAGCAGTAAAGTGCACAATATGAATTTGCCATATCTTATATTTACATATAAAGTAAAAATATATAACAAAATTATAACTAAAATAACAATATTTATTAATATGTAAAAAGTGTCCTTAACTCTTTCACTGTATGGACTAAAATTAGTCTTTACTGCCACCTATTGGTAGGAGAGTCATTTTATATGAACTCAAGAGTAAAATTTCAACTATTCCTGTTTTCCTTTTTCAAGTAATTTCTGGACTTGAATTTGAATTATGTGTTACAGCACCATCTGTGTTCAAATTTTACATTTTACTTACAGGAAGCCATGGTTCCCTTCCACCATCCTTTAGCCAAGGTTCAGTTCTGATCTCAATAGATACAGACGACTGTCTGTTTGCCAGCTAACAGTGTGAGATTATCCCGTGATGTTAACCATGGAACAACAGCCTATATGCGCCTCCCAACGGCCCACACTCACCACCACAAGTTTGCAAAGAAACATCTAGCTAAACATGAGCAGGATTTACTGGACAATAGCATTAGGGTACATCGTCTCCTGTT
The DNA here is from genome assembly GCA_039105355.1 of Benthosema pterotum. Taxonomy (NCBI): domain Eukaryota; kingdom Metazoa; phylum Chordata; class Actinopteri; order Myctophiformes; family Myctophidae; genus Benthosema; species Benthosema pterotum. Next base: position 43,060,689 of record CM076972.1, read on the forward strand.
CCAGTCATGCTGGACTCCATCCAAATGTCTGCTTGTCCTCTATCTACCAGACATAGAATCATTGTACATTGTGGTATCTGATAAGATAGAAAGAAGTGCACCACCTATGTAGATGCACAGAGCTCACAATCCTGATACTAGACAGGAGGATGTGTAGAGCGGAATTACTGTCTGGGTTCTGAGTTGGCTGAAACGCCACCTTCGCCTCACATCACATCGATAAGATATAACGTGTTCAACTTGATATTATACCAGAAAAAAGAGGTGCTGGATCCTTCAAATAGTAAATGAAGAAAAAGAAAGGCTGGGATAGCATGCCAAATTGCTTAAAAGAAGAAATAAAATAATCATAACACATACACATATATGCGCACGCACGCACGCACGCACGCACGCACGCACGCACGCACGCACGCACGCACGCACGCACGCACGCACGCACGCACGCACGCACGCACGCACGCACGCACGCACGCACGCACGCACGCACCACGCACGCACGCACGCACACACACACACACACACACACACACACACACACACACACACACACACACACACACACACACACACACACACACACACACACACACACACACACACACACACACACACACACACACACACACACACACACACACACACACACACTGGAAACACCTTTAAATTGCCACAGATTATCTGCTATAGCCCTAGCACCTTCGGGTCTAGTTGGGCGATTGGCTTTGTGGTTAGAAATACCATGTTGTATCCAGAAGGGCTCCATGACTTGAAGTGTCCACCCCTGTCTAAGACACGTATTCATATTCCCCATCGGCTCCGGAGGCACCGCACTGCCATGCACTGTTGTTGACTCTATGCTCGAATCTCTCAGTGGAGGAGCAGGAAGAGGAATGGATCCAGTGGATGGGATCACTTACAAATCAACAACAGGTTGTCCTCAAGTTCATTCACGGAAAAGCATTTTCCTTTTGATTTCGATAGCATATTGTGCTAAAACCAAAATTCCCTCAAATTACAGGAAAAGGTTGATTTTGGCTGGGATGGCCTTGCATCCAGTGCTGGAGAAGTACTGTCCTTCAGCTGGTGTGTAGAGCATGTCTCCCCCTACAGCCTCTACTACATCATTGCGCCCACACCAGCCCCGTTGACACAGCTCTCTATGGACACAGCGCTCCACATGCCGCCGGCTGAGAGGCAGGAAGGGAACATAGCGATTGATTAGCTTCTCCATGATGACGTTGGAGTGGTAGAAGCCACCTGAAGGGGGGATCGGATAATTTTAGTTCAGCTTTGCCCAATAAACAACGACAAGGTGTCCTACATGTGAAAACGGCTGCGGCAAGGAATATAAAAAGATGAAGTGAGAGGGCTCTAATCATCTTACAACATTGATTACAATGTGTTTGTGTTAGCGATGGATGATCATTTTTATTTAAGGGGCAAAACAAACATTGTTGAAAAAGAAACAGTAAATCTGTGTGTCAGACATGTCTGAAGTGAGTGGTATAACAGCACCGCCTGTTGGTACCTTTACCATAGGGACACTGCTCAACAAGGATACTACATCATCACAGTTCAAAGTAGACAGGCTATAGTATAGAGGTGACTCTGAACACACTGAAAAGTACAGTGGCATTTTGTCAACAGTGGTTGCATAAGTTTATCTTTATGCAACCAAGTCTACTATCCTGGGACGTGAATACTTGGGGCAAGGGTCTGTGAACCCAGGTTGTTACTCCTGAATCCTGATTAGAATCTGTGCTGTTTAAGAACTGGTTCTATTGCAATGTCCTATTGGAATGTTGACGACATCAAGATAATGCAGCAGTTTGTAGACTTTTCATACTTGTTACCACCTCTTTCCCATGGGGGTTGGCTCTTGGTTTTGTATAAGTTCACTAGATTTCACCTGAGTCTGTGTCACATTTGACTGCAGGAAAGTGATTTTGTACACTTTATGGTACCATGATATACTGTAAATCACTCATATTGAAGCTCTGGCGTGTCATCTCATTATTTATGTGTACAGGGACAGATTCTATAACAAACACACATGATGCTACAGACAAAGCAATATATTGTAACACATGAATTTTCCACTGGACACATCATGGTAGATTACTGGGCTAAGATGGACCGCTTGCTTGGAACTTAAGCAAATGCCGGGAAAACCTACAAAGTTTTCAAGTTTTAATGAATTGTGTGCGAAGCAATTCATAACATCAATGCAATGACGTGCTTTGGAAGTGTGCGTTTTTTGCCAAATAAACAGGATATGTGCAAAGCAGGCATGGCGAGCATAAGTAGGCCAAGTATGAAACCTTGACAGAGTGCTTTTCTAGTTCATTATATAAAAACAAGGTGGTTCTGTTCAGCTCTGGTTCTTCTGACAACTACTTTTCTGTTCAGAGGAAAGATTTCTAATAATAGTTCCCTTTGGTTTTTGCAGGTCTTTTTTGGAATGGGTTGGTCACATTGGACCTGTGAGGACTTCTACTGTGAGGTCACAAATACAATGCATAGATACTGTACATTATTTGTACATTATTGTACAATTTTTCTTTCGAAATCACTCTTTCATAATCATTTGTGAAAATAATGTTTTATATGGAAATTTGGAGAAAAAGAGACGATTGATAGCTATAAAATGAGGAAAAGATCTCAAGACACTGACTTGCCTAATATAGGATATTAGGCCAGTATAATATAGGAGAGCAAGTGGCTGGGGGCGATAGACACCGGCTTAATATAGGAGAGCGAGTGGCTGGGGGCGCGGCTTAATATAGGAAAGCGAGATAATGGGGGCGAGAGAAAATGGCTTAATATAGGAGAGCGAGTGGCTGGGGCGAGAGACACTGGCTTAATATAGGAGAGCGAGTGACTGGGGCGAGAGACACTGGCTTGATATAGGAGAGCGAGTTGCTGGGGCGAGAGACACCGGCTTAATATAGGAGAGCGAGTGACCGGAGTGAGATACACCAGCTTAATATAGGAGAGCGAGTTGCTGGGGCGAGAGACACCGCTTAATATAGGAGAGCGAGTGACTGGAGTGAGATACACCGGCTTAATATAGGAGAGCGAGTGACTGGGACGAGAGACACCGGCTTAATATAGTAAAGCGAGTGACTGGGGCGAGTGACTGGGACGAGAGACAACGGCTTAATATAGTTGAGCGAGTGACTGGGGCGAGAGACATGTATCAGCTGAGCATGTTTATGTTGCTCTACTCTACATGGTTCAATGAATGAACCCAGAGCAGCAGTCGTACCACAAGTGGTGAGGCCAGTGCAGCATCACGTCACCATTATACATCAATGGGGCTAGCATCTCAGTCAGAGATTACAATATCATGGGGGTAACCCCACTTTGGAATTGCAAAAACTAAGTTGCATTCTAGTTTGTATTTGTAATTTGTATTCCATTGTATTATACAACTCAAAGGCAATGTATTATCATACAAAGGAAAGGCAATATTATTATTATTATTTTCAATGGGAGCCAAGTAGGACTGAGGCGATGCCAAACAGTGACTATGTTTGTTACAATGTAACAAACTAGCAGTGGAATTACAAATCAAAAGCAGGCAGAGATGAGCTGGGTAAGTAAAGACACGTTCTTGTGGCTTTCACGATAACTAGACTACTTAACTGAATCCGTAAGCATTGAGAAAGTGGGTACGAATATAAATGTAATCAACAGATTTCGAACAGAAGCCTTTATTTGTATGCCTATCCCTATTTGTATGCCTATCCGTAAATGAGCCTTAACTGTAACTACCTTAAATGTATACATAGCAAATTTGAAGTCATGTTACTTACTAGTAGTGCTGTTGTAAAGCGTCCTCATGATGGCTTCCTCCAGGTCTACCGCCTTGATCTCTTCTCTCTCCCGACCAGCCTTGCGGTACTCCATTGCCAATTTGTTGATCACCTCTTCCCCAGTGGTGCTGGATATACACAAACACACACATTAAAAACAAATCTATAAAAAAGTTAAATCAGAGATCAGAAGATCAGGAAAAGTTAACAAAACCTTAATGAGGCAATATAAAACACACAACTTACTTTATAACTTGTTTGGCAAAAAAAAAAAAAAAAAAAAAAAAAGTTAATTTTGTCTATAGTACCTGATAAAGATGTAGATGGCCTTGCGGTAGTTGGTTTGGAAAACAACGTGATCGGGCCCCAGGTATGGTGCCAGGACATCGATGAGCCCTGGTGGCATTTTCTCCATCTCGTCAAAGATGAACACAGACCGAGCACATTCCGTCAGACTCTCCTCCACCCAGTCTTTCAGCTCTACCTGGAAACAGAAAAGATGTTGCTTGTCAATTATCCAATTACTGTACACCAAGAGCTTACTATTGTTTTGCTTCATTCATTGCTTCATTCATTGCTTGTCAAGTTGTGTGTGTCAGTCATACCTAGCCACAATTTGCAACACTAGATTTTTTTAATAATGGGTTGAATCCGTTGCAATACCGTCCATTGACAGCTCGATCCGAATCCAATTTCTTATCTAATTGTGTTAAATGACCTTAACTCGCCAACATCGCAGCTGTAAGGCAAGCTCGAATTGTCCTCTTTCTATATGCCAATCAATTGTTTCATAAAAATGGTATACAAGCAACCACACACCCATAAACCAGTGGTTTTTAACCAGTGGTCCAGGGACCACCAGTGGTCCTTGAGAGAGTTCCAGGTGGTCCCCAGCTAAATGATGGAAAGTTGGTTAACCAGGTGTAACTCTTTGAGAGCGTAAAAATGAAACCAAATGGACCCGCAAAGAGTTAAAATATTCATCATGTGAACAAGTCTACACAACTAGTGAATGTAGAAAAATGTTCTGTTTGACTGTTTTGTTTCACAAATCCAGCCTTGAATTGTCGTCAAAAGCAAACTAAATCTTTAGTTTTGGTGATCTGTGGGGCTAAAATGTCATCAAATGGTGGTCCGTGGCTCAAATTCTGAATAAATATTGGAAACCACTGCCATAAACTATCCATGTATGGTACAGGTGTAATTCTTCTATTAGAGACAAAATATTTAAAAAATGGTAATTAGAGTAAAATGCAATTAGGATACTTACTCTGTAATCTTTCAATTTATCCCTCAAGGGGAAATGAAGAGTGGGCACAAACTGGTGCACATAAGGGCTGTCCATGCCAGCGCCATAAAGGTGCCTTCCCAGCATGGTGCTGACCATGGTCTTGCCCGTCCCAGAAGAGCCATGGAATGAGAGGACAAGAGGACTCACAGGATTCTTGTTTTTAAGGAACTTGGCCACCTCCTCAGACACAATGTCCTGGACTAGATGTTGTCCATAGAGATTCTTGTAAAGGTCCCATTCCAAGCCTATAGTGACGGGAAAAGAGCCCATATTAGAGGCACAAAGTGGTCATAGGAAAATTATGCTTTTAGTTAGTAATGCTTTATTATAGAATGGTATGATAAACACTAAAAGTCCTGTTAAGGGTTCTTTCTTTTGTGCTCCTGTTTATTCAAATAAATTAAGACATTAAATAATATTATATCAAGTTATCAACACTACTAGGAATACAATACAATGTAATGTATATGTTGGGGGGGGGGGGGTTATGTTTGCATGTGTAGTTCTGTTTTAACTGTATAACACTCCAGACATTTGCCGTTTAGCTATACACAACAATAATCCTAAAATAGGCATTTCAATGGCATGTCTAGCTTCATCGCCACTGATACAAAGTCAAACAGGAAACTGCACGTGAAATGTGACACATATTAGTCAAAGCAAGTTAGTTAACTTTTTATTGGAAAGGGAAAACTTCACATTGACAAAGCAAGTGTCAAAATACAACAACAACTGGGGTAAAAGTATATTGGAGGTGGTACAGCATTAAGTAAACAAAGCTATGTCACATTGCATTGTAGCCCCTGTTCGTTATACAGGTTATAAAGTTGTTGTTATTATTACTATTTTTTATTTTTAACAAATAGGGCATTTTTGCAGCCACTTTAAGACACAGATGACTAAATAATAGTATAGAAAGCTCGGAATAAAGCTAACAGCTCTGGTTCCATCATGTGCAATAGGTGTACCAGGTACAGACAGTCCTGAGGTTACTATCTGTCAGTTGTCACCACATCTCACCAGTCCAGTCCAGCTGTTTTGGTTAGCCATTAGCATGCAAGCTAACATTTAACAATTCAAATACAATTAGATCACATCCACTCGTTTCGTCCTACCTCTTATATCCGGCTTAAAATCGCAGGCACAACTGTCAGACAGCGTGCAGTAAATTTCCTTTAAAACACAATGAGCCGGGTTAACGATTAATAATAAAAACAACACAGTCCGGATGGACAGCATTTCGGCTCACTCTGTGCTGCTGGCCAACCTGGCCACGGAAATGCTTGGTGACGTCTGGGCGGAAGTTGACGGTAGGTCAGTTTTAATTTGTAGTTTTTCTATTGTAATTTTGCAATGACGCAAAATGTCAGCGGAACTACGTTTCCCACAATGCTGATGACTCAAGGCGTGGCGTGTCGCTAAAGACCATGGAGTAATAAAATAATAAAGAGACATCACAGTTGAGTCTCTCTTTCTCTCTTCTCTCTCTCTCTCTCTCTCTCTCTCTCTCTCTCTCTCTCTCTCTCTCTTCTCCCCCCCACACACAAACACTCACAAAGGCTATTTCTCATACAGGGTATTTTTTTAGGCGACCCCCCCATTGGAAAAACACTGTCATATATTCAGGCCAATCTGTGATCTGTGAAGAAAGTGACACATTTACAAGAACAAATATTTAGATATAATATTTATCTGTGGAAACTCAATGTAAAGGAGTCATAATAACATTTGTTTATTTTTCAGATACAAACCTAGACTCACTAATTTAATGGGCTTTGAATATATAACAAATAGAAAAACAAATCCATATTTCTCCTGCATACGTAGCCTATATTTCCACAACCAAAATAAGCGCCTAATTCATGACCCAAACATAATT
>CM076972.1:43068179-43178179 GCA_039105355.1 Benthosema pterotum
TTATTTTTGAATTCGCATTCAAAAATATCTTTAATGTTCTTGGTTTGTTTTTCATGGCTTCTGTAATAGGGGCCACAGGGGCTCCGGGGTACAGTCACCGGGTCGCAACCGCAAGGTTGCCGGTTCGATCCCGGGCTCCCGCAGAGTTAGCGTCAAATTTTATTTTGCTCCTGATGCGCTAGTAGGTACCTTGCATGGTTTCCACTGCCATAAGTATGGGAGTGTGAATGGGTGAATGTGATTCACAAGCTATAAAGCACCTTGGATAAAGGCGCTATATAAAATGTACCATTTACCAATATATTCAGCTTAGTGGTAAATAGCCCAACAAGCATGGTCATAGGCTACTGTATTTTAAAGTAGGCTAGCATATCACAACATTATGAAGCATTTATAATATTCTTACAAATTGCCTCATCTGCAACTATTAATGTAAACTGTTTCAGTGAGTTTAGAAGAAAATGTATTTCCTGCTTTGATTGAATTAATTTGGATTGGATGTAAACCAACCACAACAACCCTGATCAACACTAATGCCATTGCATTCCAGTGGTTTTGACCAAACTGAATTGCATTTTGGTTAGCAACTGATGGGACTAACCAAGGCTAGGCTGAGTACGATCAATATTGTAATCATTTCCAGGTTTGCCTTGATTATTTTAGAAAATATCTGTATGTCGCCAACTTTATACAATTAAGTATACAGTACAGATTTTGTAGATTATAAAAGATCTATTAGAAATTTTAGTTTACTTTTAGTAATTGTTTTGTTCATTTTTTGTTACAAGTATATACTGCATACTGTAGAAGCTAAAAACAAATACGAACAAATACCTTACTTCTCTATTATTCTTGTCTATTATTGGTTCTAAAGATATATTATTGGTTAATTGCCCATCCCGATAATATTACTATACAGTTTTACATATGAGGCAAGGCAGGGATATCAACAGTCTGAGTGTACATCATCACAGGGAAGGCCCAGCCTTCAGACAGACATTTATTTACACAGAATAAATGGAGAAATATTTGAGGCCAGCCTCAGCCTCATTTGAGGCAATTTTAAATAATGACAGAGACACACATTGCAATCATCTTTTCACTATGTGATACAGCAGCACTGTGCTTCGTCTACACAACATGGTATGGTGTATTTGTATATCACATGGAATGTTTTTTTTTTCTCACAGTTCAGTTCTATGTCCATATATAGAAGCATTTTAGTATACTGTATGCCAGGGTGAATGTGCGCACACGTGCATGTATCATATCTATTTCTAATTACAGTCCCAATGTGTTCTGAATAACTGAGAATGAAAAAGCAAAACCTCCATCAGGTTCTCTCTGTGGAAAATATTGTGTTTCCAATTAAAACCCATTTTGAAGATGGTGTTCCATTCTACATTAATTAGTCTTCTAGCCCTTGGTCTCCTCACCTAGACACTCCTGTTGGCTTGTGGTGTGTAAAATTTATGACACAAATTTGACCCATTCTGACCGGTAATCCATTTTGGCGTTTATCCCCTCAGGCCAGGAGTCCATTTCGTACCATATTAAAAAAAATGCAAAAAAAAAAAAACTATTTCAGGCTTTAGATGTCCTTGTCAGCAACATTCACATGAATGCCGTTGATGGACTTCAAATGGCAGGCTTAACCCAAACCTAAAGTCTTGGGTTCAGCTTGGCATCAAAGACTCTATATGTACTGTAGAATCTATTATTGCCTATTAATACCAACTGAGTTCTGGCTCATCAAAAGCAGTACCTCATAATGCTCATTTTCATTTCCCTGTGTCAACACCTCACACCGATCCGAGTCGTTCATCACAGCAGTCCTGGCATGGGTCAAGTGATTCAATTCAAAGGAGCTGTGGTTGCTTGGAACCACATGCATCTACAGGCAAGTAAGGAGTTGATAGGTGACCCGTTGGTGTGGTTTGGGCTTAAGTCAGTATTTTTAGTATTACACAGAATCACACTCAGGCTATGAACAGATCATACCAGAATATATAACGATTGAGTAAGATCTCTATTCTGAGTCAGACTCAGTATACAGTATAATATCTCATGTGATGCTAGTTTTAGATGTCAGTCAGAAGGGTCAGCCTGGTCGAACGGGTGGCTCCAGCTTGTTGGACAAGGCAGTCAACACCTGGTCAAATTTGGCATAGCGCTGAGCCTGGTCCTCCTCGGCACCCCGACTACCCCATAGCAGCCTCATTTGGAACTCCGTCAGGAACAGCTCTAGAACCTCCGGTCTCTCGTGGCAACCTGCGAGAGCACATTACACACATTACTGTAACATGCCAGTGTTATAGCAGTGATTCTTGATTTGGTGGTATTTAAACACTCGCCCCTGTATGCAGGTTGAAATGTATACACATTGGTTACGCTGCTGACATTACCTGGCCACACCTGTACCTGTTTTTCCTCAGTGGTTAAATGGGTACTATACTATCACTTCACAATTGGGATGTAACCAGATATAGCCAGCATGCAACCAAATTCAACGTTCACTTTCAACCTGTTGAGGCAGGTTTTCTTCAGGTATTGCATGTAAAAGTTTTTGTTATTTGTTATTATTATTTTGTGTGTGTGTGTGTGTGTGTGTGTGTGTGTGTGTGTGTGTGTGTGTGTGTGTGTGTGTGTGTGTGTGTGTGCGTGCGCGTGCGTGCATGTGTGTGTGGACACAACATGTAAATTCATAAATGCAGAGTTGAGACAACCCAAGGACTCTTTGTGGGTGGTGACATTTCAGGGAACCAGACACAAGAATACACTTGACTATACTTTTTTCCTTACAACTTACCATGTAATTTGGTTTTAGCGTTGGAGTGATAGATCCCTCCCAACTGTGCAATGGTCCGCGCTGCCCCCAGGTGGCACATGACAACGTCTACGCTTGCCTCCACCGTCTCCCACGGCTCTGCCCCGTCCCCCAGCGCCACGCTCTTCTCCAAGAGAGTCAGCAGCGGGACCACGTGGGGGAAAGACGTGTTGGACAGAGGACAGCTCTCTGGGTGTAGAGAGAGAGGGAGAGGGAGAGAGAGAGAGAGAGAGAGAGAGAGAGAGAGAGAGAGAGAGAGAGAGAGAGAGAGACACACACACAGTGAGCTAGTACAGAGGAGCTACTTTCTTCAACCCTTGTGTCCCTAGTCAGTGTAATAGGCCAGTGGTTGTCAACCTTGTTGATCCCAGGGCCCACTATTTATTCAGCATTTGAGCCACGGACCACCATTCGAGGAAATTTTTGCCCCACATACTCAAAACTAAAGATTTCTTTTGCTTTTATCCACAATTCCAGGATGGATTTCTTTCGGGTCCATTTCATGTTTACCCTCTCAAAGAGTTACATCTGGCTAACCAACTTTCCATCATTTAGCCTGGGGACCACCTGGAAATGGAATCCGCTACCAGCCTGTTGAAACTCCCATGTAATAGGCTATGTGAAACTATCCAAACATTTGGCAAGAATAGCCAATCTAAAAAACAAAACAAAACCCCATACGTGCATGAAGTGAGTGGCACCTTTATTTGTTTTTGTACGTCACAGTGAGAGTCACACATGAGTAAGACACCTGAGGGCGAGAAGCGATATGGAGATCTAAGGGAGGCGTGGGGGGGGGTGTGTGTCTTGAGTCTACACAGGTTTGAGAAGGCCCACGCCTTCATTTTCTGACATGTTGAGTACTGTAGTTTTTGCCGGCCAACGGGGGCACGGCTACACTAATAAGTTTGGGGCAGCACTGTCTAGAGTTTAAAATCGACAGTTGTCATTAACGTAGTCAAAAGAGACGTCAAAGAGGAAGGGAGGATGATGACGGATCATCATGTATGACCTTAATATTGATGACAATTGGGATCTCCATCCCTCATGATGTCATGTGATGTTACGACTCACGAGACATGGCCAAATGTGGTCACACTTGGGGGGGACGGAGCAATTATACTGACTTACTGACTGGCTGAGGAATGTGCTGTATTTGCAGGAAAGCACTTTCAACAAGTTTCAACAAGAACCATTGAAAGCATCCTGAACAATGTCCAGAGCACATTTGGCAACAGTGATGAAACAAGCGTTTAGGGGAAAGCTTGTGATTGCTCATATTGTAGTTAACAAACCTTTCCCGTCATTCAGACTCTTCAGGAAGGGCTTCAGCGTTTTCTCGTAGAGGATGGCACCCTCGGTGTGTCGCTGACGTAACGCCGTCCAGGTCTGCTCTAGGCGAGACACCTGGAGGCCAGAGAACAAACACACTGGGGGTTCAGAGCCACATTAGATCCATCTGGCAACACAACCCTCATAAAACAGCAATGACTTCCAGATGACAAGATCTAACACTTTTCTGCTCATAGACTCCACTCTTGTTAAACTGCTGTCGGCTTTAGTATCGCTCTCTTGAATAAGAATAGTTACCGCTAAGAGACATGCTTCAATTGGAAAGTACATCTGACATTGGTGTTGTATTGATGTATATATACCTGTACATGTTTTATCTCTAAACAGTACAATCTCATCTTTGATTTATATAATTTTATACAGTACTGTGTGTACCGGCATAATGCTCAGCCCTCTGTCTATACTAATAACTCAGTATAGACAGAGTTACGCTGTCACAAACTCATATCATGGGATCAGTTCAATGCCGGCTCTACCATCAAGTAGTGTTTCACCACGATAACAATTTTTCTTTTAGGACCTTTTTTCTCAGAGTGTACAAATTGAACCAAATGGACCCACTAGGGTCCATTTGGTTAACATTTGTACACGCTCAGGAAAAAAATGGAAATGTCTCTCTTTTGTCCCCCTTTCAGGCTGCAACATCCATCAACTTTTTGGCCGGTCCGAGTATTATTTGGGCTGAGCCTTCATGTACTCTGTGTACCTGTGGCAGTTCTAAGGCTCTCATGATGGCTGCAAAGCCAAACATATTGCCCAGCGTGCTCTTGAGCTCGGCAGCAATCTGGATGGCTTTATGTAGCAGGGACGCTCTCTCTTCAGTTGTTCCGGTACATCCCAGTACATCCACAGCTAACATGATGGACATTGTGTGAAACCTGTCGTCAAAGTGATACAGAGACAATAATGATGGAAACAGTGTTATTAGTTTAGTGTTTTTCAACCATTTTCATACCAGGGCCCACTATTTATTCTGCATTTTAGCCACAGACCACCTTTGATGTTGAGTTTAGTCTCTCTGACCCAGGATTTTCAAGTTTTTGTCCACAATTTAGGGGAGAAAAACTGGCAAAATGTTGGTTAAAATAACAAGTATTCTACATTTTCTAATTGTGTAGATTGTTGAAAACTAAGTAATTCAGAAATTTAAATATGATTGAAAAATATAAATTTAAATATACATGAAACCAAATGGACTGTAAAGGTCCATTTGGTTTCATGGTTGGTTTTAACACTCAAGAGTTACCGTACAGATCTATAGGGGTTCAGTTCAGTTCAGTTCAGTTCAGTTTTATTTTGGTCATACAGTGGACATTTCATGACATCATAAGTCATAAATCAGACAATTTTCATGACCAAAAGGGTTTAGGCTGAAGCCAATGGCTTATTTTGCCTATCCCAAGGTATCAGCAGACTGGTAACAAAAAAAAAAATATATATATGTATATATATACATGCGTACCCACAGAGGGGGAGATAAATAAGAAAATGAGCAAATGAGCAAAAAACATAAGATAGAACTGTATTTCTTAAACTTAAGAGACACTGCCCCCTAGTGGGTAGGAGAAAACCCTTCAAAAACAACAGAGAAAAAACACATCCACACACACACCCAAGAGCGCACTCGCACGCAGGCGCGCGCACACACACACACACACACACACACACGCACAGACACACAACAAGTGTCTGGAGAGAAGACAAAACAAAACAACGAAGAAGAAAGAGAAAAAAGACAAGACAAAAGAAAAGAAGACAGGGAAAAGGAGAGACGGCAAAAGAACTGATTTGACCACAGGGAATCCAAAAATCACACGATTGAGAGTAATTTATAGAATTATTTTATAGTAGTATAAATATTATATAAATACCGGTGGATTTATGTATGTGTCTATTTATAGTATGTAATTTGTATATTTAATCTTTCCCTCAGTATGGCCATTGATTGGTTTCATATATAGCAACACTATTTCACGTTAATGTTCTGTATTTATCTATTGTTTTAGATTTGTATAATCTTTTAAATGTGTTAAGTGAGCCACTGTTTTTTAAATCATTTTCCAATGCATTCCACAGTTTCACACCTCTAATGCTTACACATCTTCCTTTTTTGTTTGTTCTTACCTTTGCACCTTTAAAAATAGCCAATCCCCTAAGGTTGTATCTGCTCTCTCGAACCTCGAACAACTCCTGGACACAGCTTGGAAGTAATCTATGATGCGCTTTGTACATTATAACTGCTGTTGAGAGGTCTACCAAATCATGCAATTTAAGAATTTTTGACTTAATAAAAAGCGGATTTGTTGGTGCATAGTAATCGGCATGGTTTATAATCCGGATTGCTTTCTTCTGGAGGAGGAATATAGGGTTGAGATTTGATTTATAGTTGCTCCCCCATACCTCCACACAATAGCTGATGTGTGGAAGTACGAGGGAGCAATACAACAAGTGCAGTGATTTTTGGTCCAGTATTGGTTTCATTTTGTACAGTATTGCAATTGTTTTAGCGACTTTGATTCTGAGATTGCTTATATGTGTTTTCCAATTTAGTTTATTATCTATTATAATTCCTAAAAATTTGGTATCTGGCACTTGTTCGATCTCGACATCAGCAAATTTAAGTTTGATATTTTTGTTGGTCTTTCTATTTCCAAAGATAATGTATTTGTTTTACTAATATTTAGCGACAATTTGTTGATGTCAAACCATTTTTTTAAGGTTATAAGCTCCCTTTCTACTGCTACCAGGAGCTGCTCGAGGTTCCCTCCCGAGCAGTACAGACTAGTGTCATCTGCAAAAAGGATACAGTTTAGATTTTGTAATATATCACAAATGTCATTTATGTACATGATAAATAATTTAGGCCCAAGAACAGATCCTTGTGGAACGCCGTATGAGATGCTTTGTTTTTCCGATTCAGTGTTATTTATACTTACAAATTGTTGTCTATTGCTGAGATAACTCCTGAGCCATGCATTTGCAATTCCTCTAAATCCATACCTTTCCATTTTTTCAGAAGCAGTTCATGGTGAATTGTGTCAAAAGCCTTACTCAAATCTATAAAGACCCCAACTGTATATTCATTATTTTCTATCGCTGTTGATATATGTTCTACTAATTCTGTGACTGCCATAGAGGTGGACCTATTTGATCTGAAGCCATATTGGTGGCTGCTTAGTAGATTATGTTTATCTATGAAATTATCTAATCTTGTTACAAACAATTTTTCTAGAATTTTTGAAAATTGTGACAGCAAAGAAATTGGTCGGTAATTAGTAAAATAATGTTTATCACCGTTTTTGAAGATTGGAACTACTTTTGATATTTTCATACTTCTTGGGAAAACCCCGGTCAAAAATGATTGGTTGCAGATGTATGTTAGTGGTGAGACTATGGAATCTATGATTTCTTTAATTAATGCCATGTCTAGATCTGTACAGTCAGTTGACTTTTTGTTTTTGAACTGCTGGACTATTTCAAGGATTTCACTATCATGCACCGTCTTAATAAAAATTGAGTTTGGATTCTGTTTTATTGTTCTTTCATTTAGGCCTTCACAATCACTCTGCAGTGGGATTTTATTTGCAAGAGTGGGCCCAACATTTACAAAGAAGTTGTTAAATTCATTTGCTATTTCCCTATTTCCATTAATAGTTATGTTATCTTTGCAAAAATGATTTGGGTAATCCATACTTACCTGGCCCTTTTTGATAATATTGTTCAGTATCCTCCATGTGCCTTGGGTGTTACTCCTGTGGTGTTCCAATTGTTTATGATAATATTCCTTCTTGTTATACCTCATAATGCCAATTAGTTTATTTTTATATGTTTTGTATCTACTTTCTGCCTCTTTTGTCCTGTGTTTCATGTATACTTTATATAGTGTATTTTTCTTTTTACATGCATTTTCAAGGCCCTTAGTCATCCATGGTTTATCATGAATAATTTTATTCCTGGATTTAGATAGTCTTAACGGGCAGTGCTTGTCGTACAGTGTAAGTATCTTGGCTAAAAACGCCTCATAGGCCAAATCTGGGTCTTTAGTAGCATATACTTCATCCCACGTCTGGGTGTTCAGGTCCACCTTTAGGGCAGCAACAGAATCAGGTGTTCTATGTCTAATCAGCTTTTGAGGGTGCGCTTGGGTGTTATTTCCCTTTTTAAGAAGTTGTAAGAAAAAACAAAATACAGGAAGATGGTCGCTTATATCATTTATGAGTAGGCCAGCTGTGGTTTGACATTCTGTTGTATTTGTGTATATATGATCAATCAGAGTTGCTGTGTCAGTTGTGATCCTACTTGGTTTGGTGATGATTGGGAATTGACCATTGCTATACATTTCATTTATAAAGTTGTCTATTTTTGCATTTCGGTGGGGGTTCAGGAGATCAATGTTAAGATCACCAGTTATTATGTGTACCTTATTATTAGTATTTTTAAATATGTTATCAATATTCTGGTTAAATATGTCAAGGCAGGATCCGGGCATTCTATACACGCAGCTAATTACTATATTTTTAGATTCTGGTACCATGATTTCGATGGTCAAGCATTCCATGATACCATCAATGGTGGTTGACATTGATGGGATCATGGTGCATCTTAGAGTGGTTTCCACATACAATGCAACACCTCCTGATTTAGCATGGGTCCTGTCCATAGTGTATAAATCGTATCCCTCCATCCCCACGTCATATCCTTTGTCCTTTCCCAACCATGTTTCAGAGATCGCTATTACATTGAATTTACTAAATTGGCGCAGGTATTCCTCAATCTCTTTATGATTTTTGTACAGGCTCCTACTGTTGAAATGAATTATTGAAAACGCCCCTTCTGCTTTGACATCTTTAAATTGGTCATCAGTGTAGTACTCACAAGTATGGCTAGCCCTATTGAAGAAGTTGTTTTCCGGGTCTAGATCATTACCAAGTTCGTGATTTTTGTATTCCGTATGTTCAAAAGTTGTTAAGTTAAAAAGTTCATATTTAGAGTACAAATTGGTTACCAACTGTCCATTATTTATCTGGGGACCACCTGGAATCCTCCCAGGGACCACAGGTGGTCCCCAGACCATCTGTTGAAAACCCCTGGATTAGTTAACCACATGCTAATGCATGTGGTCCTGACCTTACATTTAGTTCTGTACAAAAGTCATTTGTACATTTTGTATTTTCTTCCACAGAACAGTGCATGAAAACTCTTGCAATGCTTTGCGGACGTACTGTACGTCATTGCCGTCATTTAATGTAATCTGAGATCTAAGACATTCCACATGTTAGTCAGAATCTCAAGGACGGTAAGTGTACCAGCTTGCCTGATTGAGTCATCGTTATTAGGAAATGCGCACATATAATCATGTCGTTACGTTTCTGCTTTGTCGGTAGTGTATACCGGTATCAGTTCACCTGAGTTTAATGGAAGGTTGGAGAAAGTAAGGGAATGGAATAAAGCTAACAATGGGACAGAAATAGATCAGTGGTTCTAAAAATAAATAAATAAATAAATAATCCTTTTGCTTGGGACTATTCGTATATTTCAGTAAATAATGCCTCGGTTTGACATAATTTGTTGCATGTAGTATCATGTGATTAAAATCAATGTTTAAATTTGAAATACTGTAACATTTAACATGGGCTATTTCCCACGGACAACCTGCAATGGTCCACTAGTAGTTGATGGACCATTGATTGAGAAACACTGGTAGGTCAAAACAACAGAAAGAAAATCTGCACACCATTTTGATGCTCCCGAATGTTGATTTATTTATGTGACGTTTCAAAACGTCACCATATAAATAAATCAACATTCGGGAGCATCATCAACCATGCAAGGTACTGTCCAGCACATCAGGGGCAATTAGGGGTTAAGTGTCAGGGACACATGGACACTGGGGGAGCCCAGGTTCGAACCGGCAACCTTGCGGTTACCATCCAGTGACTCTACCCCTGAGCCACTGCCGCATGTATTTTGAAGAATTATTAGTGTCTCCAACACAAAAACTGAGAGAATAACACCCACCTCTCGAGAAGATCTAGCCGGAGCTGGTGTCCATGAGGCAGGGTGAGAAGCTCCATGCCAGAGCTCACGCCCATGCTCCTCTGCGCGTCTGCACTCACATCCAAAATCCTGGCCACCTGCAAGACACAGACATGCCGCTCATTCTAAAGATTTTTTTATTTGATTCAATAACGCTGCTGCCTTGTGTGTGTGTGTGTGGGGGGGGGGGGGTGTGTGTGTGTGTGGGGTGTGTGTGTGTGTGTGTGTGTTTGGACCTATCTATGTGTAACCCTAGTTTATGTTGCATTTTATTATTTTTTATTACTTTTTTCATACTAGTAAAAGTCAAGTAAGGTGAGCTAAGCTCCTGTAGACTGAATGCATTGCAGGTGATAAATCGCAGCAGTATACCATGCAGTCAGCCTTGGTGATGTGTCTGGCGGCCGTCCTTGGGTCTATCTCAACCAGCAGCTCCTTCACCCTCCTCAGAATGCACACCTCCAGCGGCTTGTTCTCCCTGGGCATCAGCTGGGACTGATATCGACTCGGCCTGAAGGCAGAGACAGTTTCCACTGTCGGGGAAAAATACACGTTCCCATTCTCCACCCTCAGTCGGTCTGAGCCGTCCTCTGCACGCAGCCTTTCAACATAACTCTGAGGAGGGGGCCCAGGATACAGCTCCGTGTAGCTGTTTCCGTCTATATCGGCGGGCAGCAGTTCCTGGTCGAGGGAATTGTGGAGTTTGTCATTACACCGTCTATGGAGGACGGCGTCAGGGGAGGTGTGTGGTGTATGGGCACGACTGGGGCATCTGGACAGGGCGGGGGCGACAGCCACAACACCCTTTCTGCAGCTGTTGTGCGGACCTTTCGGCTCGTAACCTGGTGAGGAAAAAGCAGAATTACTTTATTCATTATTATTAAAGCTGGTAGGGGTATGTATGAGTGGTTAACAAGCTTATCTCTAAACAATTTCCCAAACATCTTGATGACTGGGAGTTTGAACTCTAAATTGTAAAACGTTTATTAGTGTTTGATTGCAAAATCCAATCCAATCAAGCCTGAGTGACTGGCAGCTGCTTCACAGCTACAGCAACTCGCACAAGTGTGGGAGGTTATAAGTAGACCTAGCTGTATTAACTTCCTAATGGCCGGATCACCAAGCCAACACCTTTCTGCAGCCCTCCAGCACTGAATAGTGCATCCAAGAACCAATGTGAGTCCCTTTTAGCCAATGCGAGTTTGTTTACATTATTGGACATGCTTATGAATATCAAATATTGTATTTGTTCTCTTTTATACAAAACCCAAAACTCTGCATGTGAGAGTTATAGTAAAGTTACCACACCATTGTTAAATCACACACACATACGCACATACACACCCACACACACACAAAGCTCACTCCAGTTCACACCAGGTGTGAACTGAAGTGAGCTTTCTTGCTTGCAAAGAACCTGTTTTTTTTCTTTTGTTCTTTTTTTTGTGGTGGTTATAGCGGTTCAGGACTGGAGCCAGATTAGGTTGACCTAATCTGGGCATCAGGGGTGTTTTACCTGGTGTGTTTGGCATGTCAACGTGTCTAAGGCAGTGCCTCGGTGAACTTTATTCCACTTATTAGGTCGTCAGCCTTTAGGTCACACCTACTACTACACAAATAGTGAGGGATGGCTGTTCAGGAATCCACAGTGAGTGTAGGTTGTCGACTGTCGAGGACACTATTTACGAGCAGTGGATTACTATTGGTAGTAGGTGAGTTTGCAGTTGGTCTTTTTTGGCATTATATTGCTTAATTTTCTATTGCCCCTGCATGACTTAATAATAATAATATTACTGTGTATTTTAAGAAGACAATTGTGGTTGAAGTGGAGACCTCCTATCCATAATCAAAATAATTGGTGTTCATGCAAAATGTACTAAAGACCTAAAGTTGTGACATAGCTTTAAAAATGATAACATGCATGCTTAAAGTTGTTATAGCTTGGGATGTTCATGACTGTGAAAAGGAAAGACTTTGTGCAATGTGTGGGTACGGTTGGGAGTGCTGTGGTAACCTTCCAATTTGTTTTATCGCTCCTGGTCTGATCTCGTATAGTGTGAGTGATGTAATTGTTCACAAGACCTGAGTGTCTCTGTGTACTCTGTAGCCAGTATGATATCATATCACAACATGCGGTCCCTCTTAAGCTGTGATCCTTATACCTTTTCATTCATTCTTTTGTTCTTTCTTTCTTTCTATTATTATTTTATTATTTATTTACCCCCCCCCCCCCCATACTGTGTTATTCTCCACAGCTCTTATCGTACCTGTAACAGGGCAGCTATGGACTTGCCCACCTCATAATGTGTTTTATCTTGTAATTATACTGTCGCTGTATACTGTTGTGTAATCATAACGTACAGTAGTTGGTAGATAACGTGATTGCATATACATTTTCCCCATATCTGTATGCCCAGAAGATATGATATCATACATTTATACAACAGCTCATGCACATTATAGCAATTTCTGTAGATTACAATCATAACCACCAGTAGTAAGGGTGCTGTTGTAGCAAATAGCAATCACCGCCCTGCTCAGTTCATGCATGAAAACAAAACAGCATCATCCTAGACTCCTAGAGCATTATTGTGTAACTAATGGGATTTGCCTGTAGGAATTCCTGTAAAACAATCCTCTTGCTTAATCAGGAAGCCTTATCCAGATGTAGCAGAGGGAAGCTAGCTATTGTGTAATCATACAATCATAGTTAAAAAGTCTTGAATAATCAAGATAAAAACTTGACAAAACATTCCAAGGAAACATTAAAACAGCACTGAGGTCATACAACTTGCAAAGCTGTACCTTTATGTAATGTTAGTCTTACTGCCAAATGTCTAGTAATTTAGGCTACTGAACTGTCAAATCTGATATGTGGATGTGCAGTGTATTTTCAGTTACCGCTGCCATAATATGTATCATGCCTGAGCTGTGTAGTTGTTTTATTTGCTTGCCCTGTGCCTATGCAGGCCTACAAGGGAAAACTCAAATATTTTATTGTGTTAACTTAACCTATTTAAATTAGGGCATTACCTGCTTTTGGTTTCCTCTGTAGTGCTGTAAGCTTTGGGTTTTATAATGAAGTGGGTAAACTACAATGGTAGCGATTGTAAAAGTTCTCTCTCATAAATCCAACCTCTATTTATACTGTATTAGGACGAAATGTGTGTGTGTGTGTGTGTGTGTGTGGGGGGGGGGGGGGGGGGTCTACAGTATACCTTTGAAATCTCTTAAATGTTTACTGACCATGACTGAAAAGAACAAATCTCTCAGGTGTGGTGCTAAAGTGTAGTGGTGTACCTTGATATCCAATCACTTCATTGTGATCTCTCCACAGAAATGGGCCAACTAACACTTGTGGTGTTGGCTATACTTCTGTGTGCCACACCAGTTGTGGATGGAGGCAAAGTCCTGGTGTACCCTTTGGATGGAAGCCACTGGATCAACATGAAAGTCCTCATTGAAGAGCTTCATTCCAGAGGCCATGATGTCACGGTGATCAGGCCAGGACTGAACTGGTACATCCAACCAGACTCCTCTCACTACAAAACCATCACAATAAATTCCACTCGTGGTATCGATAAGGAGTTCTTTGGGGAATTTGTGACAAAAATGTTGAACTTTCGGCGGGATGGTTCCTCAGGTTGGGCTCGTATGGGACTGGAATGGGAATTGGTGACGAAGTTCTCTGACATGCACAAAGACTTAATTGAGACGATGGAGATTATTTTTGAGGACAGTGAACTGATGAAACGTCTTGAGGATGCCAAGTACGATGTGGTTTTGACGGACCCTGCATGGGGGGGAGGAGTGCTGTTGGCTCATCGTCTAGGTCTTCCTTTGGTCTTAAATGTCAGGTGGACTATCCAAGGGGAGGGGCATCACGCCATAGCCCCATGTCCATTCTCCTACGTCCCTATCCCCGGGGCAGTGCTGACGGACAAGATGACATTTTTCCAACGAGTGAAAAACATAGTATACTACTTTTTCACACGTCTGCAAATTGCATATGTTGCGGACCCTAACTATGCACCATTTGTACACAAATACTTCGGTCCCGACGTCCACTACATGGAGCTGTTCCAGGCGGCCGATATCTGGCTGATGAGAAACGACTTTACCTTTGAATACCCCCGCCCCACTATGCCTAATGTTGTTTACGTCCAGGGTTTCCAATGCAAGCCTTCCAAGCCACTTCCTCAACACTTGGAGGACTTTGTGCAGAGTTCTGGAGAACATGGGCTCATTGTCATGACTCTGGGCACCTTGATCGGAAAACTTCCTGATGACATCGATGAGGCCATTGCAGAGGCCTTCGCCCAATTGCCGCAGAAGGTGATCTGGAGGCACACTGGCAAGAGACCATCGACCCTGGGAAACAACACCTTACTCGTTGACTGGTTGCCCCAGAATGATCTGCTGGGCCACCCCAAAATCAAACTGTTTGTGGCCCACGGAGGCACCAATGGCGTTCAGGAGGCCATCTACCATGGCGTTCCTATAGTTGGCATACCTCTCCTGTTTGATCAGGAAGACAACCTGAACAGGATGGAAGATAGGGGCGTGGCCAAAGTAGTTGATATTGCCACATTAAACAAGGACAACTTCCTGGAAGCATTGAAGAAGGTCCTTCATGAGCCCTCCTATAAGGAGAATATGCAAAGGCTGTCGATGCTGCACAAGGATCAGCCCATGAAACCTCTAGACCGGGCCATGTTCTGGATTGAGTTCACCATGAGGCATAAGGGAGCACCACACTTGAGGACTGAGTCGTACAAGATGTCAAAGATCCAATACCATTCAATTGATGTTATAGCCTTTCTGCTGGCAGTTGCTTTACTGGTAATTATTGTCAATGTTTCAGGAATGAGGTTTTTGTGGCGTAAAGTGTTTTGCAGGAGGAAAGTGAAAAAAGAATGATATAAGTACTGTAAAATGTGCACATGGGCATTATAACTTAAAAACACTGAGATACTATAATCACCAAATAATATGCTATAGTGTGTGTGTGGTGTGTGTGTGTGTGTGTGTGTGTGTGTGTGTGTGTGTGTGTGTGTGTGTGTGTGTGTGTGTGTTCGCTCAAACTCACTGTCTTTGTGCTGTGTAGAAAGAGGGACTTCCCCCCTTGGTAACTGTAGCTCCAAGTTGACACTGCTGTTATTTGCTGCCTCCCTGTGGTGAAATGTAGAAGGGCTGCATGTGAGCAGAGAAACGGATGAGATTTGTAAAGCAAAATGTGCTTTACAAATATGAATTAACGCTTTTATTTTTTTAATACATTCTTACATATTTGACTTATAATGCAGTTCATTGACTTGTACACTTTTCTTAGTAGTAATTAGTGTTTTCGATATTACAAAGAAAATCAAATAAATCACATGAATCCTCTGTTTTTCTTGTTTGTATTCAATATTATGTTATGTTATGTGTTGAGAATGTTTCACATGTATTGTGTTACCTGTCAGGTGATAAATGCAACCAAAACATACTGTACAGGAAAATGTAGTACATAAGGTTTGGTGCCATTGCTGGGGGGGGCATGTAGCTGACCTTTTATTCATATATTTTTTAATCTGAAACTAATCTGCATCTACATTGGGGCTCCAGTGGGTAATGGTGTATTTATTGTGGAGAAACATTAGCTTTCAAAGCTCTAAAGGCTCAAATTATGAGAATGCCTCACCTCCACGGGCAGACACTTGGCGCTCCATTCCCACTGCGGGGCTTAAGGCCTCTCTGACAGGACGGTGACCTGATGACGCAGCCTTTAGAACCAGCCAGGGAAAGGCAGTCTCCAGGTACCTGAGCGGTAGCGTCCTGTTCACGGGACTGTGTATCTGGGCCTGGCTCTTTTGTGTCAACGCGGCTCTGCTCCCAACATAGAAATTGACCAGGGATGGCAGGGAGTCAAAGGCCTCCGCCTCCAGCTTGTACTGCACTCTGGTGTACGTCTCGCTGGATTGGACAATGCTCTTGCTGATGAGAAAGTGGAGGGTGTGGCGATTCCAGTGGCTTGTGAGGACATAGTCTCCCTGACTGGACAGAGAGTCCCGGATAATGAAATCGCCATGGTTTACGACCAAGCTCTCGGACACCTGCCAATTGCATAACATGTACACAATTACAAATGACAAGTAAGGCATGTAAGACATACAAAGTGATAACTGAACTGCAGACACTGCAGCGGTTACCTTAAATTATATTCAAATGGGAGTTATTTAGTTGCAAGCTCTTATTGCTTTTCATGGGTTAGATCTTTATTAGTCACTTCAATCTGCAATCTCACTATACAATCTGGCTACCCCATATAAAAAATAGCAGCTACAAGTGTGTCACAACTTTTGTGCAACACTTCTGCTCGATTAGCTCAGTTGAAAAAGGTTCAGCACTTGTACAGGTTTCAGCTGGCTAGGAGAGGAAAGTTGCATAGTGTTGCTTGAATTGATTAAAGGATGACCATAGACCCTTATGCAAGGCAGGTCACAGTCCTATCTATCCTCAATGTCCGTTGATTTCATTGATCAAGTATATGGACACAAAGGTAAGTGTGCTTTTAAATACACTTACAAATAGTGCATACTATTATCTCTATATCAATTCAACCTTCCCTCTTGTGTAATGAGGTTGTAAGAGTTTTAAAAATTCCAGAATTGCAAAATCGGTTACACATGGTGTTGGGTAATAGGTTCAGTTTCTTTTCAGTGAATTACAGTTTCAGTAATCAACAAGGTTCCATTTGTAATGGAAAAACATAGGGGACAATATTTGTACAAAAATGGAAATAGGCAATCTATAAGCTCACGTGGCATTGTATTGCAATGCATTAGAGTTGCTATTTTAGGATAGAAAAGCAAGTTGATTAGGAAAAAAATAAAAGTGGAATGAAGAGCAGGGAAGTGTTTAAAAGATATTTTGCTAAATTTTTATATAGTACTCAAAACATTTAGGGAAGCCACTGATCGTTTATCAATGAGTTTTAACATAGTCTACATTCTTTAATACATTGTTAAATTATGTCATGAAAGTCAAAACTGTTGTAAACAGAAATGCATTTAATTCAGCCTGACCACAAACAGATTACACAATACAAATTTATGAATGGCAGACATGTGGAAGTGTGCATGTGTGTGTCACTGACCTCCCAGGGGATGCGGCCATAATACCAGCCGTGGCTCCTCAGGTTGCAGCTGTTCAGCTTCAGCTCCTCCTCCAGCTCCTTACGCAGGTTCTCTGACGGCCTCTCCAACCAGAACTTCTCCCTTGGAAAACTGAAAGGGCATCACAAGCACTGGATGAGGATCAGGACCGAGTCCAACAACACACATCCACTCGAAGAGGCAGCCCAGGGACCTGGGATGATCTGGGATCGGATTACCTCCAGGACCATATATCTACTTTGCGTCCGTGACACTCTCGGCTCTGTTACTCAAGCCAAAAAAAAACAAAGGGGAGTGAATTTCTAAACTTCCAATTTCTTGAGATTCAGCCATCATCTTCAATGTGGATGCTGCTGAGACTAGTGCTGGTGCGTGTCAGTAAATGGCTGAGAGGCAGAGGCAGGGTACGGCAGGGTACAGTGTGAGGCAGGGCGGGGAGGCAGGGTGGGGAGATATAGGGCAAAGAGGGGACACGTCTTGCGATTCCCACGCTGGCATCAGACAGCGGCATCTCACCCGCGTCGTCACGGCAACGTTATTGTGCAACAGGTCATCATTCAGCAGCGTTTTGTCACGTCTTTATACAAATGAGACCGGCTACTGTATATCAAGTACCTCTCCAGTGGGCCGTTTACATCAATATTCTGGGAATTCTTTTGTAGGCCAGACCTGCTGACCAACCCCCTCCTCTCCCCATTGCTTTTGGCCCTATTCCCTCGCCTAGGTGACATGTTGTGTTTCTCTCAGTCCCCCTCCTTCCATCGAATAGCTTATCCCCTGGGAGTCTGTGATTAAGGAGTCGGGCATGGGGCCAACGCCACTTCAAAACAAAAACGGCGTAAGTCTAAAGACCTAGAATCCACTAATGAATAGCTTTAATTTCATTAGCATTATCATTCATTGCCAGCTTGTCCCATTGAGGCAAGTGTGTTTGTCAAGTATACGCAAGCATCCAATTATAAGTCAATGAATTGGAAATTCCTCCTCCTTCCCTCTCTCAACACCTTTTCCAGGCATAACTGGTCATATCCAGTCGGGGCTTGGTTGCCGACGGCAACCCGGGGGCTTTGAAACTATTTCCCTTAAATAGGCTGTATTTCCAGAGCCTTTTATGTCAAAAGGCCTAATTCAATTAGAGCTTGACTGCTGTGAACATAGGACTGTCTCCCTTTGGTTCTCCCCATAGTCTCCCACTAATAAGGCTAGAATTTGTATTTGACCTTTACCAGTGGCAGTAGTGGCATCTTTTAAATTGAGACAAAGTCAGGGTAACAGAATCATGACTAATGCAAAGAAAGAGATAAGGTGGAAAAATGTATGCCAGCAAATACAGCACTCAAAATCACAAAACTGGCTTAGTCAAATCAGGAAACCTATAACTTTCTAAATGACTTACCTTCACATATTCTCCACTGCTATCCATGGCATCCTGCTGACTAAAGGGCAGATGAAAGATATATTTAGAAATTCTGTCATGAGTTCAAAATGTCCAGTGGCTTGTTTAAACACAAGAATGCACAGTATGCACAAAGCTTTGTGTATGCTGTCAATATTTTTGTTTCAGTTTTAAACGGTGCCAGTTATGTTGGTTGGTTAGGTTGGTTACTCAATGAAAATGACCAAGTGTGTACTAAAATGGCACTATTAGGCAGTCAGTTTTAAAACCTATTTCATAACATTTATTTTATTTCATTTGATTTCACGTTTTACTTTTATTAAATTATTATTATTTTTTAAAACTGGGATCATCCAGGGTGTCATTTGGTCATTCGGTCATCCAGGGTGTCATTTGGTCATTTTTTGCTCTTGCTTTGCAATTAAATTGTAAACACACAGTAGGGGCAAATAAGAAGACAAATAAGAGAAAAATTCTCATGTTTTCTGCATGTCTGGCAGTGTACCGCATGCTCTTGCATAACCTTTTAATACAAACAGTGTGTTAATATGACAACACCCAGCAACTGCTTGCAAAATAGCAACCTCCTTAAGGGACTACGGAAGACGTGCATAGTGAAATGCACTTTAGTGAAGTTGAACTCTGAGAGAGTGCAAATGGTCCATTTGTACACTATCAAAAGTTAATGTCCTATGTGTGGTGTGAGTGAAAGTATGTGTTGGCAGTCTGATTTTTCTTTTTTCTTCCTTTTTTTGGAGGAGGAGGGGGGGTTGGGCTCTGCTCTTCTTCAACTATGCTGCATATTTCCTTGCGTAATGTCAGGGGACCTGACCTTGTGTTCCCAACAGTGAAACTCTAAGTCTATGCACGCATGGGAACATGGATCCACACACACACACACACACACACACACACACACACACACACACACACACACACACACACACACAAACACACACACACACACACACACACACACACACACACACACACACACACACACACACACACACACAATGTCCAACTTTAGCTGCCCCCTGCCTACCCCAGTGTGCCTTTCTTCTCAGTCAATCACTGATTCTCTCTCCCAGCAAAGAACAGACAAATAAACACAGCGTACCCGATTATACATGCATGCCGTCCTGTTGTCCTATAGTACCATGGGTGTCAGTACAGTATGTACTGTTTCATAGTAATGCATCATCCCCCCTTACACTGCCGTCTGCCACCAAAACAACACTACATTCTAGGACGTGTCGAACCTTAGAAAAGCTACACAAACTATGTGGTGTTGTAACATAGCCTTATAATACATAAAACTCCTTTGTGTCCAGTTTTAAGTGTAATCCAGGGGAACCTCCCTGTCCTTGGCTGGCTGGGGTTCCCAGGATGGATGTCAGTTATTTACAACACTTAGTTCCCATGGAGTTAGCCAGAATTTCGCTCTGCCACAGCTGTAAGTGATATCAAACACACTTAACGCACACATGTAAGCTGAAAACACAGGGCATACACTGGACTGGAAACAACACACACTGACAGGCACAAACAGACTCCCATAGGCTACACATGCTTGATATGTGTAATGACTATTACTTATAGGAGAGTAATATCTTTACTTAAGTTATGTCCGCTTAGAAAAAGTAATATTACTTTACTTAATACTAGAATCAAAGAATAATATATTACACATTATTTACAATATTACTTTCCCAAGTCCCCCCTCCCACCCGCAAGGGGATAGAGATGTACAACACAATCTGTTTAGTGACAACTTGCGACAACTACAACAACTTAGTGTATGTCCTGTGTGCTGAATGCTGCGGTGGATTAGGATCTACAAACTACAGTGCATCTCTATTGATAGCTTGTAGATCTGTTCTATTTTCACATACAACAACAAGTTAATTTGCAATGGGTAATGAGGTGTGTTTTGGAAGAGTAGCACAACTTATTACACATTTTGGCAGAGTAATCTCTTTACTTTACTTTTACTGTAAATGATAATAATAGTCTATTACAGTGCATAATATTTGAAGGGGAATTCCTAAAAGAAAAATCATTAACGTGGTGAAACACAACTTGATAATATCCTCAAGTTTGTTTCACCATGTTAACTAACTGTTGACTTTTTTTGTCCACACAACATCTCTAAGGTATATTAATGACATAGTAAAATATTAAAAATGGGTGGAATTCCCCTTTAATTAGTTACTGCCCAACACTGGAAATGATACAATGCATGCATAAGCATTTAGCATGTTATGTGGAATAATCTGAATTTCGCCATCTCTGACCAAAGACCATGCAGGGTCCAAAGACATGTAATACCTGGGTCAAGTTTGAACTGGGTCAGTCTACAGGGTGTTAGATAATTGGCCCAGGAGCCCCACTTATTCATAGCACATGATCAAATTCCTTATGTAATAGCAGTCATGAACCCCTATACTCCCCCACTATAACAAACACACTGAGACTGTGCTGAATGGGGAGATGAGAAGCATTCTGGGCATTCCAGAATGATAACCCACTGATTTAAAAGTATGTGACTATTTCTGTCAATGATTTAGGCTACGTTCTGACGTAAAAGGCAAACAGAAGGGTTGTTTTAACATTCTTACAGTGGGTAATATTAAATACAAAATATGGTTTGTAAACTTAAAGAAATATAGGCATATGTTTACAATTGTATTGCTGTCACCATGTATTTAAAAATAATGGCATCTGTGAGTGCCATGATGGCATAGGGTAGCTTCATTATATTGCACCTTGGCTTTTTAGATTTGATTGTAGGCCTATGTAAATTCAAACAATAAAAATAAGCTTTATTCCTAAAGCTACCAGCCTGTAACAAACTGGTTTACATCTGGATATCCTCCCATTTCATGCTGGCCTGGTCAGTTTACCCTTTTTCTTTCAAACTGCATAACTTTTTATTAGTTGCGCTGTCATAGTGTCGCAATTAAATGGCCATCCGTGTTACCGTGGGGGATAGACCTACGTCAATTACATCAACCTGCATTCTCCTATCTGCAACTTCGCCGTCACCTCACCAGTGCAGTGCAGACTTCAAATAAAGATCCACGTAACACGGTTATACTACTAATTCAAGTAATTAAGTAATTGCATATTTGCATCCTCACCTTTTTCTCATGGTCTCCATCCAGACTGCTGCAGTAGACGGCCTACTGATTGGTAGCATAGGTCCCGAATCTCACTCACACAGTTCTACTGTGCCGCGCTGTGAACAGCCAACCAGCCCAGCTGTTGAGCTTGAACATGGGCGTGCGCTTTGCGGACTAGACTGTAGAACCACAGCAGGGGACGGGCGGGGGCGGGGGGCCGGTGCGCTGCGTGCGCATGCTTAATTGTTTTGAATTGTTGATAATCGATAATAATCATGGCGATGTAGGCCTACTGTAGGTCTGCTCATTAACACTGTCGTATACTTTTGAACTAATGTAAAACGACGAGGCCATTTCAATAAAGTTAGATAAAGTAGCCTACTAAATTGTTTCACTTAAAGGGAAATTCCAACCATCTCCAGTTCCCATCGATTCTAAATTGTCATTCAGGCATTCGATCCAAGATCCACAATTTAGCCTTTTTTATATTATTATTTTTTTATTAGCATATATTTTATTTTCTTTAAAGAATACTACAATTAGATTCTCAGTTCTCACCCATCATCAAGTGTCTCCAGCAGCTCCACTTCCTGTGGCTCCTCGGGGGGCTTATCGGTTTCCTGTGTCCTCGTTAAGTGTTGATGCTTCTCTGTTTGTTGGTCTTCCGTGGAGCCCCAGGCCACTTGACTTGCTATAGGATCCATCACCATATACAAGTCCTGCGCGCGGCTGACTGGCACAAGTGCTGACTGAGGGGCCAGGGAAGATGTATGACGGAACGCGACATTAACTGCAGCCATCTCTGAGGGCTCCTCTGAGGCACTGGCCTCTTGACTCTGCAGGCTGTTCACTGGAGCGTTCCTGGCATCTTCTGTGGCACTTCTATTGGTGTTGTTGTTGTTACATGTAGAGTGGGTGGGCGTCGGGGGCAGTGGCAGTGGCCTCGCTTGGGCAGCAGGAGTGGGTTGAAACCTATCCAGACAGGGCAAGCTGGTAGTAGAGAGGGCAGTTAGAAGAGGAGACTCTCTAACATAGTCGCCTGCCTGGCATTTGCTCTGCTCTGTTATTGTCTCGGTGTTGCTGGCACCCTTCTTCTTTTTAGTGCTGTGTTTTTCTTTGCGGGGCCCAGTGCCCACATGGGAGTACATGTCAGCGGAGCGAACGTAGCCAGGGCTGTGCAGACAGGACTCCATGTCGTCCACTGACTGGCTGGCCGCTGGTGTGTCACTATTAGACTTTCCATGATCACACTTTGAGCCTGTCTTGTCTGATAAGAGCCGCTGCCTGTTGGAGTTGGAGAGGCTTCCAAACCATTTGAAACCTGAGGGGAAGTTTTAGTATTATTTTTTTTGCAGTCAGACAGTGTGGTATGGTCCAGGTTGTAGGCTATGTGTATATAAACAGTGTCGGTAATATTACTTAGGAGAGTAATATATTTACTGTACCCCTTAAAAGTAATAATACTACTTTACTTATGAAGTAAGTAATACACTAGAATCAAAGAATAATATACTGTATTACACATTAGAACATTACTTTCCAAAGTCCTACGTGCAAAGTAATAGAGATGTACAACACAATCTGTTTAGTGACAACTTGTGACAACTGTGATAACTTGTAGTGTATGTCATGTGTGCAGAATACTGCTGTGGACAAACTACAGTGCATCTCTGTTGTTATCTGTTGATATCTTGTAAATCTGTTCTATTTTCACATGCAACAACAAGCTCAAAAGAAGTAATGAGGCATGTTTTGGCAGAGTAACATATTTATTACCCATTTTGGCAGAGTAATATCTTTACTTTACCTTTGCTGCAAAAGGTAATAATATTACTGTAATATGTAACATTTAATTAGTTACTGCCCAGGCCAACACTGTATATAAATCAAACCCCACATTTACAAAAAAAAAACTAAAAATATCAGGAAACGCATTGCTTCTACATTGTATAATGAGAACAGATGCATATATGCAAGCAATCATATTCCAGTGTAAATGATGCTGAACTTTTCATACTGTACCAGACAAGAGCAGGAAGTTTATACCAGTATTTTACTTGGTCTTGTAAAACACAAGTGTCTATTCTTTGAATTCAAGTCATGCCTGGAATGTTATCCAAGCCTGCTGTTACTCCACAGTTTGTATTCTGAGCTGTGAGCAGAGCTTTCTGAGTTGTTTGATTATGTTTCTGCCCTGGGGAGCTATTAGAGGTTGAAGTCATGACAGTGATTTATTTCCTCAGCTAAATATAAGCTAATGGTTTTGAATGCAGAGGCAGACTGTATATCAACAGATTGCAGTATAGATGCAAGTACTTCCTTATTCTTGGTCAATTATTTATACTATGAAATTTGGAAGAGCACCAAGCTAAGACCAAAGGAAAGGGAATATATCTTATTTAAATGTATTATGTAACTTGCAAGGAATTACTGCTGTCAACTATGGCTTTGGAACGGTCTCTGAATGCACATGATGCTTTTTGAAATGATGATAAGTATAGCAGGGAATAGCAGGGACTACTGTATATACTTTAACTTAAGTAAGGATGGTCTGTGCATAAACGAACCAAAGACAATAAAAGATTGATACAAATATTGTATCAAATATCAAATCGTATTGTTAAGACTTAACTTAACAAGTAAGGTAAAAATGCTTGGGTGTTAGATGTAAACCATCTGTACCATTTAAACGTAATCCGATTGAACAATATTTGTCTTTGAAAACAAAACATAACTAGAGCCAGAACTAGTCCCTCTTAGGTAGAATATCACATTAAAAGATTGTTTAATAGCAGAATAGACAAATAGTATTCTGTTCTATTTTTACTTTTGCTGTTCTTTTGTCAACATTGTGTTTTGGTCTGAGCTCAGCTGGGCAGCTTCTATTGATGCCAAACAATGAGCCATTTATGCTTTATCTACAATAGACTAAAAACCTATTTATAAGAAGAACAGTGGACAAAGACTCAGCATATTCACAGAAGGCTGCTTGTGCACGCACACAAACAGATACTGTATATTTATGTATATGTACAGTATGAGCTTGAGCACAGCATGCACGCAAGCACACACGCAGTCGCACACAGAATCACTCATATAGACCTATGCACTTCTAACGTTTTCTTCTAGTTTCAGCATTTTCATTGATTTGATCTGTATGTTTCATTCATGAAGCTTATTTGGCTGACAAAGTAGAACGCATTTAAGGTACTGATCAAGAGGTCTGATTGGGTAATTAGGGTTATTATTATTTTCCTTTGAACTTTTAATTCAAGACAATTATATAATCAAGTATCATTTTCAATACCCAATAAGAAAGAACATAATAGAATATTCATAAAAATAAAATAAACTCACTCAGCTTTTGCTTTTTCATAGTCCAGTTGTACAGGCTTCAAAGAGATGATTGTCCTCTAACAATCTTTGAATATTCATAAATGGAGGCAAGTGTTGAAGTGTGTCAATGTTCTCTACATCCAGGTACTGCAGTGTATATAGTAATGTGATACCCAGTGTGTTTTGACTGACGATTCAGTGTACTTCCTGCCTTCTGAACAAGAGGAAGCATGGGGCACATTTCGCAGAATTGCAATTTTACCCTCACCATTTCTGAGCT
Source organism: Benthosema pterotum (assembly GCA_039105355.1). NCBI lineage: Eukaryota > Metazoa > Chordata > Actinopteri > Myctophiformes > Myctophidae > Benthosema > Benthosema pterotum. Next base: position 43,093,690 of record CM076972.1, read on the forward strand.
GTTATTGAGGTTTCACAAAACCGCAAAACCTCTTCTTAATCAACATACAGTAGCTTGGCCTTTTAGTTATCATATCAGCAGTCATCATTTTGTAACATTTCCACAGAACGAGCAGAGACATCAAATGTACAAGGAAATCTAGGACGTTAACTATTGTAGTTTATAGGCCTATAATATAGCACTTGTATTTACATTATACACATAACAGTCTGTAGTTGTGGTAAATAAATTGTACGTACAGTATATGAAATATACATGTTTAAGCAGAGAAGATAAGCAGTATTCAGAAGGACAACTAAGATGATGTGTCATCACCATCAACTTACAACATTTCCTGTTGTGTTCCTGGCAAAGCATATAGTAAAAAGCAACTGGTGTGGAAAAAAAAGAAATAAAGAAAAAAAGCTTAGTCACACCCCTCTAAAACTAAAATCTGGCCAAGACATGGCCAGTCACACCACATTGGCCTACAACACTTTTGAACATATACAATAATAATAAGGGTAATACTGTAGTAATAATGATAATAATAGGCCTAATCATCATCACCAAAACCATCATCATCGTCATTATTACTATTATTATTATTACCCTTATTATTATTATTACATAGGATAGGCTACTTTTACACTAGGATCCTGGATGGCTTGATTCTAGGCTTTAGCCTAGGCTTAATTAAAACTGATTAATTCTCCAAGGAGAAAAAAATAAAATAACTCACACCTACTAAAATGTGCTCCTACTTCCTACATTGCATTGCATTATCTATGTAATTTAATCATGCATTGTGGGATGTGATTTGCAAACTTTGGTTTCAATCAGTGCCATCTAGAGACAGGCTCTGGTTTCAATCAAGAGGTGACGTCATCCCATAGCAACAACGCAACGTGCGGTTTGTTATTGCGTTTCTCTCTGACAAAAAAAAAAGTTTGATTTGGGGAAAATGCCGAGAAAGAACGACAAAAAAGGGAAAGAAAAAAGCGAAACAAAGCCAAACAAAAAAGATGGCACGACGACAAATAAAACAGACGACTCTTTACTGGATAAAGGAAAAGATACAGCACAAATCCGACTTTTGGAGGAACGGTCGGAGAGGTGAGGTTTAAAGTCGCTTGTGCAGGCTAGTATCAAGTCTACAGTCTCTGCGTCACATTAAACATAAACGACATACAGACTCAACGAATCAACACAAAGCTAAACTAAATCACAGCTCACGTGAGTTACTGCGAGCGTTTTTGTGGGCTATGTCAATTGTGTAGCCAAATACAGGCTCACTTCAGCATAGTATGTTAAATGATTACATTTCAATCACATTTCATTTGCCAACATCAGGTGTCCAATGTCAATTGCATTGCCTATTACACGATTCATTTGGGGGGGTAAAGGCAAGCTTAAAGAAACAAACACTCATCTGCAGTCCTCCACCAGCCATGTTTAGACCTCACAGCAGGTCCTAAACATGGCTGGTCACAGGACAGTTCAATGTCTGATTAGGCTCCTAATCAGACATTGAAACACCTGTGAGGTCCTAAACATGGCTGGTGGAGGACTACAGATGAGACCCATGAATAGGTCTAGTGCAATGGTTTTCAACAGGTGTTCTGGGGACCACCAGTGGTCCAGGATTCCAGGTGGTCCCCGGCTAAATATAAAGTTGGTTAACCATGGTTGAACATGAAATCATATGGACCCTTGCGGGTCACTTTTGGTTTCATGCTTACACTCTCAAGACTTAAAATATTCATCATCTGAATTAGCCCAAATCTACACAATTAGAGAATGTAGAAGATTAATGGTCATTTTGATCTGTATGTTTGACTGTTTTGTTTCCCAAATCCAGCCTGGTATTGTGGACAAAAACACAATAAATCTTTAGTTTTGGGGGTCTGTGGGGCTAAAATGTCATCAAATGGTGGTCTGTGGCTCAAATGCTGAATAAATAGTGGTGGGCCCTCGTATGAAAATGTTGAAAACCACTGGTCTAGTTGGTATGGTAAAGTTGTACCCGGAGTTCTCAGATACCCAATAGGCCACCTCTAAAATTGTAGAGGATTATATATACTGTAGGTCTTAATGTCACAATTATTTTATCCCTGACAATTATAACCTTATTGTTTCTTCAGGCATCAGCGCAAATGTGATGAACTCGAGTTACAGATGATCGACCTCACCGCTCAGTACAACACTTTGCAGAAGGAGAAGAAAGACATTGTTTCGTACTTGAAACGTTCCCTCGCACAGAAGGAGGATGAACTGGCTGACTTATCAGAGCGCATGGAGACTCTGGAGCAGGCCAAGAACCAGGAGATGGAGCTGCTGGAAAGACAGCTGCGCCAGGAGCTTCAAGAGAGCAAGGATAGACTCACTTCAGAGAATGCAGAGCTTGGTGGGGAACAGGACAGAGTTCTTTGTGTGTGTGTGTGTGTGTGTGTGTGTGTGTGTGTGTGTGTGTGTGTGTGTGTGTGTGTGTGTGTGTGTGTGTGTGTGTGTGTGTGTGTGCGCGTGTGGCGTTTTATTTATATAGAGTATTTGTCAGAAAACAGTGTTGATAGTTACAATCATCGATGTTTCTAGTCCCTCTTTGCCCTAAGCTAAGACAAAGTGTTGATGGATGGATCACATTCTTAATTATTGAGAAAACCGCTATATAAATAGCGATTAAAGGGATGCTACTAACAGAAGACATAAAAGTAATATGTTTTCCTTGGCAAGTATAATCCTAATTTAAGGGTTGTATTCACATGACTAATAGGATGAGCCTCGACGCAATATATTTTAATGACTTGGACAAGTTGTGAAATGCCTGTCAAGTGGTTTTCAGTAACTAATTTTAAAAACAAAGAGAGATGAACAAATCGCAGTCTTAAGATTCCTGTGCAAATTCCTGTGGATTTATTGTGCTTGCGCAATCAAGTTATTTTGATTGTAATGTATTTGTCTCGATTGTCTCCTCTCCTTTTCTCCGCCAACTGCAGCAGGGAAGTTGGCGTCACTGGAGGAGTTCTGTGAGCAGAAGGAGAGACTGATGGCTGAGAATGATTCACTTAAGAAGCAGCTAGCCATTCAGAAGGAGGAGGACAACACTGCCATATGCAATCTAGAGAGGAAAGCGCTTTTAGATAAAGACAGGTTGATACTTTTACGCCTGATAATATAGTTTTAGAACATGCTGGAAAAGCTTTGCGGATATAATATGTCCGCAAAGATTTTACAGAACCTATTATGAACTGTATGCTGCTCTGCATGCACACAAAGAATTGAGAAAAAATGATTTCCCTAATCCCTACACATACCTTGGCTTAAACTAAGGCTGTAGTAGTAAAATGACTAGCAACACCTGCTTCACTTGATTTCTGACCTAAATCACGAAGAGCACTTCAATAGAGAGACTCTTTGAAAGTGGAGATGCAATTATGCAAACCATGCACACACTACACAATAATACAACCTTTCTCAGTCAGAAAGCACATTTACAAGAAAATCTATGTCAAGAGTCAACATCCACTTGAGGGTGCTTCCTTTCACCAGGCTGAAGGAGGAGATGCACAGCCACGTAGCAGCAGTGGCAGCCGAGTTTCAGCGGCTGTCGGAGCAGAGGATACCAGAGACAACTAAGAGGGCCATGAACGAGAATGTGGCACTCACAACCCAGCTCAAACAGCTGTCAGAACAGGGCCTGGAGCTGGTGGAAGAGAACAGGGCACTGCAGGAGCAAAATAAGCACCTCCGTCTTGAGGTGTCCATCCTGGAACCGCTAGTCACCCAGATGACCCGCAAGAGCCGAAGCAACCAGAAGGTATGTGGGAGTTACCTACCTAGCATTGACTTTATTATCACGCTGTACAGTTTACAATGATTTTGAAAAAGCCCTTGGGGCTGCTGGACCATGATACTGACACAATTAAACAGTAGAACTTGAGAAAGTTCTTGTGTAACTTATGGTGGTGAATAATATCTAGGCTTAATGTGAGTGCCATAGATCATCAAAAGCTATGATGTAATTTGTAATAAAAAAAAATCTATTTTGTGAAATGTGTTGCTAATCAACTCCTAGCCATGGCAAGTCAAATGAGTCAATCATCTCTTCATGATCTATATAATCATCTATTCAGTCATCACCCCCCCACACGCACACACAACCCCAACCACACCCACACAGAGTTATACTATAAAAATATAAATGATTCTCATGAATCTTCCATTAGGTAGTGGAACAGCTGACAGAGAAATGCAAGCTCCTCCAGGCACAGATAGGAGAGCATAGCTCCACCCACCTGGAACACCAGCAGCTACAGATGGAACACACTGGTCTCCTGGCTGAGGTGGACACACTCAGGTATCCCTCTGTTCACTGCTGTTTTACAGTGTACCAAATGTGTGTTCTCTCCTACACACAGACTTTGTGAAATTTGCATGTTCTTCCTGTGGGGTACGGTACCTTCGCAAAAAATATAGAAATCCTGGTCTCTAGACCGCCTCCCCCTATATGCAACAGAAGACAGAACAACACAATAGAAAGAGCAACATAAAACATACACCTTAGTGCGTTCCATGTCCCTAGGAAGGGTGCATCCGTGTGTGTGTGTGTGTGTGTGTGTGTGTGTGTGTGTGTGTGTGTTTTGTTGTTTTTATTGTCCTTCATGTTTGCTGTTTATAACCTCCTAAAACCCAAATAACCTAAATATCTAAGGCACTTTGTTTAGAAAGGGGCTATGTAAATATAATTAATGAATGCAATCATCAATTCATAAGATGGAAAGCAAGTCAATTACATTTGACACTTTACATTTTACAGGCTACGTTCCGTTGTTCTGTAGCGTAGGCGATGTACAGGCAGCGCATTGCGATGTTGTAGATTTCCAGATCTTCATTTCCAGTGCGCGACTCATAGCATGCAGCATTGTATATAGATCTTGATTAACGGAGTGTCTTTTCAGACAGGATCATGTGTCAGTGTTGAAGGAGCGTGACAGCAGCAGAGATGAGGTGGAGCGGCTGGGCTTGGAGTTAGCTGAAGAGAGGAAGAGGCGGGGCCAACTGGAGAGCATCCTGCAGGATGTCGCCATCGCTCTCAAACAGGCTCTGAAGGTCATTTCATAGTCCATCTATCCTTCCGCTGTCAGATGAATACCTCAGTCACACATCACAAATGTTCCCGATTGCCGAATCAATACCTGTTATTGAAAAAATAATTTACCATTTACTAAATACTAACCCAATTTGTATTGCCATTTCGGTCACTGTGTCATCCTTGGAGATGATTACAGCAACATATTGTATGTACAAAATATATATTAGGTCCAGTAGGGGTTAAGAGAGAGTCAGCGAAACCATTTTGCTGGTCGTGAATGAGTTCTGACCAATAGTAATGGTCGCGACCGGTGGTATGGTTGCTTTGTCACTCACCTCCCTGTTGCAAGCAGACGTCCATGACATGTAAAATAAAAGAAGCATTCATCCCACCCCAGGAGGTTCCTGAAGAAGAGCGCTCAGAGGTGGACACCAAAGTCCATAAGACTCAGATGATGCAAAAGGTGCTGACTGTCCTTGATGGCGCTGCCCAGCTGGTGAAGGGGGCGGCCGTGACTGACCTCTTCTCAGAACCTGACAGGTGGCTATCATACATTTTAAAACGTTTTGTCTCCACTGACAACAACTATTTCTGTTTTTGTTACAGTATGTATGAATTGCTTTCTGCCCCATAGTTCTCTGTTCAGCCCACATACTTGCTTCTTACACATCTTTAGGTCAGGGCAATCCTTCGGCCAACTGTCCCTCTTCAAGACAGGAGACCTGGGCCTTGTGCCACGACAAACACACAGTTCTAACACCATACTGTCGAAGATGGAACCTAAGAACTCCAATTTACATTTGAACAGGTTTGTAATGGCCTTCCTGAAGACTTATGCTCACATGCAGAGTCAATATTATACTAATAGTCTAAATAGTCAATGTTGGCATGTGATAGTTAAATAGTTATTCCTTCTGTGTATCTATATGAGAAAGAAAGAAAGAAAGAAAGAAAGAAAGAAAGAAAGAAAGAAAGAAAGAAAGAAAGAAAGAAAGAAAGAAAGAAAGAAAGAAAGAAAGAAAGAAAGAAAATAATTCTTCAATCAGTCATTGAAGTCCAGCAATACTTCCAATAGTGTCGCACCTACAGTATATACTAGCAGTCATTTTGTGATATTACTGTAAGTAACGGCCATTTTTCTCATATGGCATTGAAAATGAGTAAATATGTTTCACCCACATTCATATAATTGATGTATATGTCACCTAAGTCTGTTTCTTATTGTGTTCCCTAGGAAACTTTCTGTCCAGAAAATGCCCTGTCACCCCAGGCCCTCTGCACCTGACCATTCTGGAACAGACAGATTCATATCCTTTCCATTTAGACCTTGCCCTGAAAGAAAACCATCTCACAAACCCAACCTCAACTAAGAAGAATTGACACACTCTGCCTATATGCCTATATGACCATAGTTATTGGGCATAGACTTTTAATTATAAAACAGCTATAATGGGCAGTTTAATGATCTTTACTTTAACCACTAGGTGGCAGCATTAGTCCTAAAGTCTACCCTTTGGAGAGATATTGGTCAGCCTTGCTAAATGTGCACATCTTTACTGTATCTGGAGTTTTCACTTTCAAACCTGAAAACCAGATCCTAATATTTCAATTCCTAATATTGAACTTAGGATAAAAGCGAAGTGAACATATCGGTTATTGTGATATATTTTGCTTGGGTTTTAGTCACTGATCCTAGATAAGCTGCCTGAGACACTTTCGCATGTACAACCTCCCCCCCACCTCTTTTCTTTTCATTTTTCAGGTACATACTCACTGATTGTATCAGTGTTTAGTTTAGACATCTCAGTGGTTAATTACTGCTAATAAACGATCTATGAGTGGAAAATAAAACTCTCAATTTAACAGTGGACCCATATGATTGTCCTGATTCAATCAGCATGACAAGAAATTACACAGATTAAGTTTATTTTTATTGCAATGAGAATTTTCTGTTGCGTTTGGGCCCTAAAGATTAATACAAAATCAATACCAAATCTTATACTGTATGATCTCTGGGATGGAATTATGACAAGCAGTTGCTACCTTGTAAAAAAAAACACATTTGAAATAGACACTCGTGCCTTCTAAGGTGTGATTTTGGGGTCCTAAAGATGAATACAAAATTCTTATCAACATCTGAATACTGTACAATACTTATACAGAGGGTGGTGAAACTACTACAACTATTGATGTCAAAATACAAACCCCAATTCCGTTGAAGTTACGTTGTGTAAAATGTAAATAAAAAGAGAATTCAATGATTTGCAAATCTCTTCAAAATACTCTACAAAGAATGTTCAAACTGAAAAACATTATTGTTTATGAGCAAAGAGTTGGGACTGGTGCAACAAAAGCCTAGGAAAGTTGAATGCTCAAAGAGCACCTTTTTGGAACATTCCACGAGTGAAAAGGTTAATTGGAAACAGTGAGTGTTGTGATTGGGTATAACAGGAGTATCCCATTGTTGACAAGCAAAGATGAGAAAGTCCAGCAGTTTAACAATGTTTCTCAACGTTCAATTGCAAGGAATTTAGGGATTTCATCATCTAACGTGCCATAATATAATCAAAGCCGAAAAACAACATTGAATGCTTGTGACCTTTGATCCCTCAGGTGGCACTGCACTAAAAGCCGACATTGTGTAAGGGACTCAGGAACACTTCAGAAAACCATTGCCAATTAACACAAATCATCGCTATATCTGCAAGTGCAAGTTAAAACGCTACCAAAAGCCATACATCAACAACAACCAGAAATACTGCTGCCTTTTATGGGCCCAAAGTCATTTGAAAAGGTCAGACGCATGTGGGAAAGTGTGCTGTTTTCTGAGTTTAGATTTCAACTTTTTTTTTTCTAAATCATGGACCTTGAGTCCTCTAGGCAGAAGAAGAAAATGACTCTGTGAAGGTATGTGGTGTGTTAGTACCCATGGCATGGGCAACTTACACATCTGGGATGACACGATCAATGCTGAAAGTTACACCCAGGTTTTGGAACAAGTTCGCAACACATGTTGCGATCCAAACAACGCTTTTTTTTAGGGAATCTCTACTTATTTCAGCGGTGCCATTCCACAATTCCGACCTTCCATTGTTGCAACCTCCCATTGTTCCGAATTTACGAGGCGCAAAACATGTTTAAGGGTCACAGGTTTAGCAGTTGGAGGAGGGGGGTAGGGTTTTGCGACAGACATGCCTAAACCCTTCTCTAACCCTCATCCTCACCATAACCGCAAGCACGTCGCAGCTGATAGTGGATTTCCAGCGCATGTTCGGAATAATGGGAGTTCTGATCTGTGGGACTTCGGAACTTAGATCAGTCTACATTTCAGCAAGACCAAGCCACATATTCGACACTTGTTACAACAGCAAGGCTTCGTTGTAAAAGAGTGCAGGTACTAGACTAACCTGACTGAAGACCCCGGACTGTAAGTAGTCGTAAGAATTGGAAAGAAATAGTGTCCTCAGTTTCTAAAAGCTTATTGGGTGTTTTTAGAAGGAAAGGTAATGTAATACAGTGGTAAACATACCCCGGTCCCAACTTTGTTGGAACGTGTTGCAGGGATCAAATTCAAAATGAGTTGATATTTACAAAAAAACAACAAAGTTTATCAAATTGAATATTAAATATTTTGTCTTTGTAGTGTATCTTGTATCTTGTCTTTGTAGTTTGAAGAGGATTTGTAAATCATTGTATTCATGTATTCTGTTTTTATATTTTACACAATGTCCCAAATTCATTGAAATGATCAATGAAATGGTGTTTGTATGACTCCCCATCAAAAACACGTTATGTTTGAAATAGACACTTGAGCTTTTAAGGTGTGATTTGGGGCCATAAAGATTAACAAACAACAAAACTAAATCAAATGAATATCATTGTTTCTACACATGCCTTACTTAATGTTGGCATGCTGTCCCTTAATAATAAAGATCAAATGTAATGTTCCACTGGGACGGGATTCAAGCACACTCTTGAGCAAGGATAGATTAAAAAGACGTTATTAACTAGACAGGGCTAGGAACACTAATTAAGCAAAATTTAACCGGTTTTGACACACCATGACTTCTACAAGCCATTGCTGAGCCACTGCTGAAGTAGTGTGCTTATTGTCCATCCTGATGGGACCTCACCCCTCTTCAACAAATAAACTCATTCCAACTTGGAGCACCTCCTCACCAGAAGGGCATCACCTTTTTGTATCTCGGCAGCAAAGATCAAAGATCAAATGTAGGTCCGTGGCCTGTATAACGCATATGAAACGAGCTCCTTGAAATTAAAAGGACTGACGAAGAATCCATGATCCCGTCTGTGTTTGATGTGTCAGTGATGCTGAGTGTTGAGCCGAGGCACTGAGGTGAATTATTTATTGCTCATTAATGAGACTGTCGTCAGTGTTTCTACAGCTGCCTTACTTAATGTGGGCATGCAGCGAAGCCATACCATAGACGCATCTTAAATTACAGCACATCAGAAGCACATTAACCAGCTACAAGCTCTCTGAAATATTTCCAATTTCTTTCTTTATTTCTTTTTGTCATGTACTGTATATTGCTATGCCCAAAATGAGGTCTGCCAGGGTCCCCAAGGTGTATCTTGTGCTGTAAAGCTTGCACAAATTGTGATCATTGTATGGTGAAGTATAAATCAGTGGTACCCTTGGCACTACATTAGGGTCCTGGACTCTGGAGAACCACTGAGCGTCCCATCTGTACCAGCTGTAAGCAGCTAACGTGACGTTGTCAAGGTCTGTTTACTACAAATAAACAGCAAATATATGAAGACATCTGGTTGATCAAATTAAAACGGGTCCCTCAACTAGCAACGCCATCTGGCTCAATGAGCTGTAAATTTGCAAATGTATTAAGTCTGTGTTATTTTTCCCCCCCTGATGCTTGCGATAATAAATGCTAAATCGGTGCACATTAATTACACACAGTAGTGTCACTATATGCCCCCGTGACAGTTGGCTAAACTAATTTGGAATGAAATACAGGATCAATCTATTTACGGATCAATCACTGAGGATTATGTTGTCCAGGATGAAGATAATGATTCAAAGCTTGCCCCAGATGATAATTTGTCATTCAGAAATGTACGGTATGTAATGGTCTGTGGACACATGCCCTTACATGCACGTGCAAGCACTGATCTGACATATATTAAGATGTGTGATATGCTCTTTCTGATTCAATTTATCCCCTACTGACAGTCATGTCACACTTGGGCACAGCTGTGCGTGTACACACACACACACACACTATAGTATCTAAAGGCAAATAGGTATCTGCTTTTTATATCCTCCACACTGCTCGACAAAACACATTTGATGAGCACTTTTTATAGGCCTAAATAAAAAAATAAGAAAAATATGTTGGCAATTGAGAGAGAAACGATCTTCTCATATACTCTCATTTTCTCATGTCCAGGGGAGAACGGAGATAGCATCTCATTGTGACTGATGAATAGCTTTTCCTAAAATGTTATTAAGGGATCCCAGATTCAGTAATAAAATGAGGATTGTTTAGCATCGGCAATATCTGTGGCAGTAGTCTAATGCAAATATTAATTATGCATTTTTATGTGTATTTATCAATTGCTGTAGCACATCTCCCCAGTCCCCACACAGACAACTTCAGAAGTAACTTTTGCAGTGACTTAATGCACTAATTTCACAAGATGCCCTAAATTTACGTCCAGCAAAACATCATGCTTCAGATGAATGTAGGCTATTTCTATCAGTCATTACAGAATGGCTAAAACAAAACAATACATCTGTAAGTATACCCTAACATGGCTGTGTGTGTGTGTGTGTGTGTGTGTGTGTGTGTGTGTGTGTGTGTGTGTGTGTGTGTGTGTGTGTGTGTGTGTGTGTGTGTGTGTGTGTGTGTGTGTGCGTGCGTGCGTGCGTGCGTGCGTGCGTGCGTGTGTGTGTGTGAGAGACAGAGAGATCAAAGACGGAATAATTTCACTGAAGAGCAAGAACTTTACTAATTGAATTAAACACACCAAAGCTAACGATTAATTAAAATCAATATTTCTGTAAAAACAAAGCAAGGTCGAGGAGACGAATGAAGTACGTGACTGCACTTTCAGTCCATTCTTTCAAGTAGATCAGATCACAGGTCCTCATTGACATGACATCGGATATTTTCCCTGGAGTCGCAATGCAACAAGGAAAAGATCTCTTGCAGTGGCGCATCCACCCATGACAAGCCCTGGCTGTGATTGTCATTGCATCAAGGAGGGGCATTTGATTGTGTGGGCGGTGGTCATATATTGTACCTTCCACCTCTATGAATAGAATTGCTCAACATGATTTGGAGAGTTGCGGGGAGAAATTGTATCATCACGCGTCAGTGGTTTGCAAAACATTCAGTGATAGATGGAAAGCAACATTATTTAATCAAATGTACCATATAAAGGTTGCCTTTTAGTACTTTTTTATACACTCCGTAGTATTAAAAAGGCACTCAGATAATTACTTTTAACATTTGGGTGCAGTACCAGAAATGTTCACAAAAACAGGTGGAACCCCATTAAGTGAAACATTATATGATGCCCAGTGTGCACAATGCACCAAGGAATGTCCTGTAAATAGATGTTTTTTGCTTCATTTATGAGAATGTGGGTAATTGAGAGTTGTGATTGTGATTGTGAGTCACATACGGAAAATAGAAAGCTCACAACTCGTTGCGTCATAGATCTTGTAGAGTACCCTTGGATTGCGGCGCAGATATTGGCCCCCCTTTGACCTGGTACATTTACCATTGTTTCATCATTCATCATCGTCATTGTTCATTGACTAATGATGTTCATTTCATCTCCTTACTTTTGGCAGGTTGAAGCATGCATCATAAATATGTATTGATTGCATTGGTTTGAACCTCAATCAAGAGAAATACAGAATGATAATCATAAGTAAACATGCGAGTAAGACACCCTGAGGGTGAGGCACAAGCACTTGTGCAAGTGCTGGAGTTTTGGCATGGCAGGGATCAGATCAACAATGAATTCTGTACTGGCCATACACTATAGTGTGTTTTGGATGTAGAAGGTTTGATTGAACATGTGGAATGTCAGATCAGGAAGGAGGGGTGGGGAAGTATCAACATATGGAATATCTGAACAGGTCGGCACTCCATGTAGAGTTGCTGGGCAAATGTAGATGATTCAGTGTATGTGATGAGGTCAGAGATGGCCACGTATGGTCACAAGGCATGACCATATAGGGAGGCATGATGATGATATAGAGGCGTAGTGTAACAACTAACTTATGGATGGGAGATGCAGGTTTTCATATTAAATGCGACCAAATGGTCCCAACTACATTATAAAATATTCCAGCTGCAATATTTCAGTTTTCCTCGCAAAGGGCTCTGCAGAGTGCTTTCATTCAGTGGTTGCCTTTTATGGACCAACTCAATTGTGGCTTTGCTTAAACTGTTGACATTGGCAAACATTGAATGCTCCTGAATGCCTTTGTTCTGGATTTCATATATTCAAATGGTCTGACATCTATAGCAGCTTTCTTCTCCCTCAATAAGTGTCTGTATTTGAATTCTGGAAACATTATGGAAAATAATCAAGAAAAAAAAAGAATGATGCCTTGCATAAAGGCCATTAGTAGAAACACTGAGGTATGGTGCACTTGCTGATTCTCAATCCTGAATACTACTACTACTACTACTATTGGTTGGCACTATTGATCCCCCGAGACTGGGCTGGCTGGACTCGCCCAGCCTCAGATACGCTCCAACTATACTGTAGCATTACTACAGTTGGGGCCTTTGCACTTGCTCTCTTGGCTTCATTCTTGCATCAATTTATTGGTGAACTCCTTTATGTATGGATAATGAGTTTGACTCGCTGTTCATAGGATGAATGTGCTAAAAGGTTTTGCACATGTGTGGGGACCGTGCTATAGCTTAGTACCTACAGAGGCTGTTTGGCCGGCTGGAAGGTTCAGTCCCCAGCTGGTGGCTGCTTCTGGCTTTTGTCAATGTGTCCTTGAGCAAGACACTGACGGAAACCCTTATAGCTCACAGTTTGCTGCCTTCAATGTCACAGGTTGCTGCCTTCATTGCGTAAAGCACATTGAATTTCCTTGTTACTTAAGTGAGCTGAGCAAGCACTCAACAGAGTACAGTTCTAGTTGAAATGTGCTTTGGTAATTGGGCAAAAACGTTATCCAAAGTTGGCAATTGATATAAACTGTAAAAATAAATCCCAAATGTACTATGTCGGAACACTGTTAGATGTCAGATGTTATTTTATATGCAACCCTTGTTTTCAATGAATGTAACTTTTTCTCATGTGTTAATTTCTCTTTCTTCACTCCTTTGTGGCTCATTTGTGGTACATTGTCTTTTCATGAGTCAACACATGCAGAGGCAGTTGCTCTTTTTACTGCTGTGATGTATCACCCCGCTGTGGCTTCCTGGTAATTCCCAGGTGATGTTACCTGTCTTAACGGCAACCCAAAATAGAAGATTTATCACCTGGAAGAGGACCAGGGGTAGTAGGAGGATGTTCTCTTTGTTCCCCATACGGTCTCTCTGTGTGCTGCAGCCACAAATCATTGCTATAGCAACCATCTATGGCTGGGCCGTGCAAAGTTAGACATAATAGTTCACTGTTGTTCCCAGTGATGGAGACGTCTTTTGGCGCACAATATACCTCCAGCTGAACTGGGCTTTCCTCTTTTAAATGTTTTACTGTTTTATAAATAACATTTTATATGTGGCCTATATTAAATTACTTTTTAAGCATTTATAGTATCCAGAGACCATGTTCTTTTAATGTACCTGCTCCCATACCAAGCAACCAAAGGCCCTAGGTGTTTTCTACTGTGCTTCACAACTTTGTGGGCAAGATAAAAGCATTCTTGCCTATGTTTCAAAAAAGGAATAGAATAAAATTAAGTGTGTATTACTCAGTGACATATTGATGGCTTGTGGGTGCAATAACCGTTGCAGGAGTACCTGTCTTTTGACTGTGGTTCCACCACATTGCTTCTCTTTTGAATTATTTGTAGAATGCCATCTATGGCCGTTATCTAACATCTTATGTTCAATAGCCGCCTTATTTTCATAGCAGATGGATGGCAAAGCCATCTTTAGCTTGGGGAGATGGACAGGTGCCAGCTACCGGTACACATCACAGACGGGGAGAGAAATAGGCGGCATAGCTATTCTGTATAGAGCTCCATTGCTCTAGTACTGATGATAATTTAGCATAGTGTTGAGCATATTAGTTGAATTGATCAGGTAAGGTCTAATGTGGCAGATCCAGCTCATGGTGTGTGTGTGTGTGTGTGTGTGTGTGTGTGTGTGTGTGTGTGTGTGTGTGCGCGCGCGCGCGTGCGTGCGTGCGTGCATGCGTGAGAGAGAGAGAGAGAGAGAGAGAGAGAGAGAGAGAGAGAGAGAGAGAGAGAGAGAGGGTAACCTTCTTTGTGGTTGTGGGCTTTCTTGACCTTGGCTGTCCATGAAGCAGCCTGGGCTGTTGCAAGCATGCAGTAGATCATCAAATATTTACAGCCCCATCTAATTCAGGGCTTCATGTGGGCTTGCTTCTGTGGCCTCAGGCTGCTGGCTATAGAAAGCTTTGGAGAGAAGTTAGCGAAAGGTGTGTGTATAGGAGACGAGCCATTAGTGCAAACCTTAACATCACCATGCCTCCCTTCCTATAGACTATAGAGCTTACATAGACTATCATCACCGCTGTTTATTTTGCGTGTTGCCTTGAAACATGAGTCTGCATGTTAAATTGGATATCCCGCACAGCAGTGGCCGATTCAGACAGGCATGCTGTCGGAAGCCCCAGCATCCATCTGCTGTACTGCCAATCCGCGTTGATTTATTTCAGAGCTGTCTTCGGTTGCTTTCGCTGTCCTGATCCCTTGATTGGAATTCAGCAAGGAGGTGAAGGACAAAACTGATGCTGTACAGATCTATAGTGAATAGAGAGAGTGAGAAAGAGAGAGTGTGGGAGTGAGAGAAGAACATTATATTCAGTGGAAGCAGGTTAGCAACCAGGTTGCGGAGGTGACTCTGATGGAGAATTGAGAGAGAGAAAGACAAAAGGTGATCAAGCATTTGCCAACAGATCCCCTGCACTTCTCAAGGAGATCCTGATTTTAATAGAATTGCTTTTACTGATCGGATTAGTCGGTTTTTGGTTAGTCATTGTTTTGGTCAGTATGTTTACCACACAATTTTACATTCCTTTTTTGATAACTTGAACAAACAGGGGGGAAAGCTGTTACAATAGCCCTACATAGGTTTTTGTTTTTGATAATATGCAAAGCACTTTCAGTCTCACTTTCAGTGTGTGTGTGTGTGTGTGTGTGTGTGTGTGTGTGTGTGTGTGTGTGTGTGTGTGTGTGTGTGTGTGTGTGTGTGTGTGTGAAAATGCAAATCTACATTTGGAAATGATATGGGTAGATACAGTTATGATAAATTATGTACATGATGACAGTCCGTGTTTACAGAAGCAGACATGTCAGTCACTCAGCCATCAACCAGTCACCCACGGCGTGTATGCTGATGCAGTTAGACAACAAAGTCATCACTGCAGAACAGCCAGATGCGCCCGTTCAGCAGGAGTTTGACAACGCACAATGCGAGATGATCGGAAACACATGGTGCTTCATGAGCCATGTGCTAGTTTTCCGGCTTTATGTGCAGTGGTTATGCCTACTGTATTAGAGATAGACGTTTGCCGCCATGACACCCAGGGAGACAGTGAGAAAATTCATCCCAGCGTGGCAAGGTGTTCAGAATACCGATCGTTTTATTGCCAATAATGGCTTTTTATATATATTTTGAGGGGCTTAAATATAAGTGAGACAGCAACGAGGAGAGGTAGACAGGGAGTGACATACAACAATAATGCTCAGGATCGGGACTCGAATCCACAAAACACTGTTAGTCTGCCTTAGGAGCCTATAATGTAAGTGCCTGGACTGCTAGGCTGTCTTGGGCCTGTAAAGTATTGTATGGTATAAAGTTATAGTACACAGACTTGTCGTGGTGACATTGCAGAGGCGTGCTGACATCTTAACAATTTCACAGTACATACGCGCGGGAGAACAGCAGGAGGACCTCACACGTACAGTGCCAAGTCCCTGACTCCTTCATAGGAATCATCAGACAAAGGATGTGATCAACAGCCATGGAATGGCGAATAATTTCTTTTTACCGCACCGTAATGCCGCAGCGTAAACATTTTGAACCAGAAGACAGAGGAATACCAGTTCCAATGTGATTTCATCTATCTCTGTGTACTATATACTATAATAGAATACATTATTCTGTAAAAAGCCATAACATTTTCAGGCATGTGTTTGCCCCCGAAACTGCTGCCAATTCATTCTGCTGCCCCTCCCCCTACCAATTAGTTCTGCCACCTTCAAGTGAAGGGATGTGTGAAATTATGGGAATGCCATGTTGTCCATTGACAGGGGAAATAGAAACCAAAGTACACTTTCAGTTTATTAGCTGTCATAAAAATCGTATACACCTTAATCGTATACACCTCAATGTGTTGCTAATTGAAACTGCTGGCATGGCCAAAGTGAAATAGTCCTATTGTTTACTGCCAGATAAACACTATCAAAAGCCTACATTTTAATCTTATCATGTAATGTTGACAACACTATGGTAGTTCTCAAGTTAACATCAGTTACACTAGAGGAAGTAAAGTAGGCAAACAGAGGCTGGACCATGTCCAGATCCTGTGTAACATGGATCACTCCCAATCCAGATCCTGTGTAACTGGTCTGTCTGGGCCATGTAATTTAAAGCAACTTTTTTGTGTTTGAGTTTGTATTCACAGGCTGCTTCTAATACTGGTCATCTGGGAAATTAGGTGTATTTTATTTCGCATTGATTGTAATTCTATGATTGGTGTATTGCTTATACAATCTATGTGACTGCCGGTTTAAAGCATAATCATATTAGATGTTGACACTATATTGTGGCAATGGTGTGCATAGTATTCTATGTGTGCCTCTCTGCATTAATGTTTGATAGGTGTTTGGAGGGTGGAGGGAGGCGTTGCAATGAACCCCCACCCGAACCAATGTATGGCTTCCTCACTGTCAGGCTCACCTGCTTCTGTCTGACGCAGACAGATCAGGTTGCATGGTGCATACAGGCTGACAGAAGACATCCCACATACATGTGGGCAAACATCATGCATAATATGCAGTACATGCAAGCACATTCACACCCATGCACTCACTCACAGTGCACAGTTAGGTATAGGCAGGCAAATAAACATGCATGTGGACACAGGCGAACACACAAATGAGCGGTGCGCTGGTCATAGACAAGCGCATAGCAAGTTCATTCAGGAAACCTCAGTGCAGTCGCTGCCGGCCCTTTAAAGTGCCGCCTCAGCATCACATTCACATGATTGACTTCATCCAATCACAGGCTCTCACAGGCTATTTAAACTGTAAGTTTGTATTGCTCTTCCTGCTTGCTTGCTGCTGCTGCTGCTGCTCACTCTGATACTGCTGTTCTGCTTAATCATTTTGCTGCTAAATTTTGCTGCTGTGCTCACCACTGCTACCTATTTTGCCTACTTATGTCCACCAGCTGGGCAAATGTATGCCTTCATGGTGTTCAGTCTTGGTAAGTGATTTGTTTGGAGGGATTTGCACTGTGTTTGTTCCCTATGGGCCAGAGACCGAGTTGGAACCGCTGCTCAAATGTTGTTTCTGTTAACATTGTGCACTAATGCTCACATTGTTAGCTTAGTGAGTATATTAATCTTCACTTTGGGTCCTACTCATCTCACACTCACCAAGATTGATCAAGAAGTAGCCATATAGTAGCCTTATATATATATATGTGTGTGTGTGTGTGTATAGCATACCTGCTGTGGAGCAGCTCTCCCTCTGGTGTTCTAATTATGTATCATTCATTATCGGCGGTTAAGTTATTGTGCATCTGCTGTTTTAGTAACCATTGTAGGGTGTAATATAGATTCAAGGCAAGCTAAGGAGTGTAAACTGATGTTTGCCTTGTGCTGTGCGGGTTGCCATGTCTGTTTATTATAAGCTTCTTTGGCTTGTCCAATAGAAATTGCTTGGCAGCTGCAAGAATGAGTGAGGTTTGTTTGAATCACCCTGAGATTAACGTCATGTAATGGTTGTATTGCTGTAACATTTTCATGTATTCAAGATGGTTGATTGCCTTTTTCAGATAAGAGCTGATTGTCTCTTCCAACGGCAACTCAAGTTTTTTCTGGTCGGAATGGTATGCTCATGCAGTGTCGGCAAGAGAAGTATGGTCAGGTTGACTTGAGCAATTTAAAGAAGAAGTGAATGGCTTCAGAGTGTTAATTTGCATAGGCGCAAGACTGACTAAAGGAATCTGGCATGAACCGTTAAATAAGTTTTATATCATGGGCCAGGGTTGGCAGGGCCATGTTGCAGTTATTTCGGCCACATTAAATCTGATTCTGTTGTGATCTATTAACTAAACGTTCTGCTGTTAGGGCATGTTCTACCTGGGTATAGAAGGTTACTGCATATTCAGGATTTGTTCACTATTCATTTTTGAGGTGTTTGGAGGCTAATTGTAGCAGTATTGATGGATCAGGGAGACTCAATACAAGGCATTACTGAAGCATAGTTGAGGAACACAGTTCTCTGCAGCCAGTAGATTTAAATGTCCAGTAAGCACTTGCTTGGTTAGATTGCGGTCCTTCAATTTCAACTATCAGGTTAAGACATGCTCATGGATGGTTAAATTTTGCTCATCTTCATGATTGAAGATTCAATTAGCCGTAAAAAATAATAACCTGGTATGGGATGCACAGGATATGCATGAAGGATGCTGGCAGTATACAGGCAAGGGTGGCACTAGGTAGAGTGAAAACTTGGGCGTTGCGCACAAGAGACAATGGTCTACTTGTGCATGAGCAGAGTGAGCTAATGCCCATGACATAAGCAGTGCAACGATGCCTTAACTTGCACCCAATCCACTCGCACAGATGGAATGGCTTATGATTGTTATTAACTTTGATCTTAGCATCAACTTTAACTTTATCCAGTGTTAAAGCGATATTCCCTCATGCCTGATCTCATACTGCTTCTGTTTTCTGTTTCATGAGCCTTTTGGTGATCTTCTGATGGGATGAACTGGGATGCTGGGGAAGTCCTTCCCGCGGGTTGCCGGAATCACTCTTCATCTCTGTCGCAGCCGCAGCCATTACCCTCAGCCTCACCTCGATGGTTTCACGGATCTTCTGAAGCCCTGAGGCAGGTCATTGTTAATCGTCTTCTAGGCTGCTTTTTAAGTTTTCAATCTCATACGTTCTTATAGTCGCTCAGCCGGTTCAAGTAGTGATTTGGTTGAAGCTTCTGTATCCTTATTGTTTACAGACTCTGGCTAAGTAGCTAGTTTAAAGATTGCCAGCTGACACAAGGCTTCAGTGTTGCGCTCCACATGGTGGCAGCATGAATTTGTTGGCTGAACCAGGATGGGAATCGTCCCTTGTCATTAAGGATTCTCCCCTGTTGGTTATTCAGTAGTATAACCTGGACCTACAGCATGTCATTGGCATTGTCATTCTGAGTTGTTTTAGTTCCGGCTTGTCAAGTTTAGATGCTCATCCTGTCTAATGTATGTTCCGTATCAAAGCCTGCTGATGGAGTTTGGACTGCCCAGTACTAGCTCTTGATCAAATGATGCTATTATGCTAACTATCCATGCCTTAACACCAGTGCTATTAGGCTCATGCGGCTGACTTCACAATCCAACCTCTGAATCTCTGACCCTGCCGGGTCTTGTAGCTTCCTATATATCTATCTACATGTATAGTTGTTTTTGGTAAACTAAATCGGCCCTAGTGCTCCATTAACAAACTACCGTATAGCTGGTGTTCAGAGCCTTCAATAAAACCTTAATTTTGAAAAGGAAGGGAATAACGAATGTCTTTCTAATACCTCATTGATTCTCAAAATGGTGTCAAGGGATTTGGCTTAAGTATCTTTATGATCAGATTCTTGCTGCCTTCTGTGTGTTTCTAAGATGTGGTGGATCCTACCATGATCTATCCACTTCTGTCTTGGATGACTACTGCGGAACCTCTAATCTGACTCATTTGATAGGGCACTGTATGTCTGTGGCAACTAACACTGGTCTTTGTCCTTTCTCTTCCATATATCATCTGCATGCTGTCCTTCCGTAAACTCCATGAGCTCCTGTTCACGGTGGATTCTGAGACGCCATGGTCCTTTGGTTCTGCAAAACCTGCATCTTCTGTGTCAACACTGAGCTGCCTCCTGATCGCATCGTGTCAACACTATTCAGGATTGGGGCGATCTACATGCTATAGCGGCATCAAAAGCTCCAGCTGCTACATCCTAGTCCTCTTCACTTGCAGCTTTGGAAACTATGCTCAGCTAATCTCTTTTACAGTACAGGCTCGGAACGATTAATTCTGACTCATGTTTTAGTTACATGCTGCTATATGTATATTTTGCTACTTGCGCTGCAGTTTGATACTCTTAAACTGCATTCAGTATGCTTGCTAGGCCGGAGACACTGTTTTTTTTATTTTATTTTTTCTCCAATGACAAATGCTGGGTTGTGTAAGTGTGCACATGAGTTAATTGCGTTAAAAAGATTTAATCGGATTAATCCACATTTAAGTAAATAATTTATGTTGTTTTCAACAGCCTTAATTATTACTACTCTTTACAAAGAAAGTAATGATGATCTTTACGTCACGCTGCTGCTCTTACTCTTAAAACGCGTGCTGTGTTAAGCCTGCCCTGCCGCGAGTACTTGGTTACTCTTTAAAATCGCGTGCTGCGTTAAGCCTGCCCTGCCGCGAGTACTTGGTTACTCTTTAAAACGCGTGCTGCGTTAAGCCTGCCCTGCCGTGAGTACTTGCTTACTCTTAAAACGCGTGCTGCGTTAAGCCTGCCCTGCTGCGAGTACTTGGTTACTCTTTAAAACGCGTGCTGCGTTATGCCTGCCCTGCTGCGAGTACTTGGTTACTCTTTAAAACGCGTGCTGCGTTATGCCTGCCCTGCTGCGAGTACTTGGTTACTCTTTAAAACGCGTGCTGCGTTAAGCCTGCCCTGCCGCGAGTACTTGGTTACTCTTTAAAACGCGTGCTGCGTTAAGCCTGCCCTGCCGCGAGTACTTGGTTACTCTTTAAAACGCGTGCTGCGTTAAGCCTGCCCTGCTGCGAGTACTTGGTTACTCTTTAAAACGCGTGCTGCGTTAAGCCTGCCCTGCCGCGAGTACTGGGTTACTCTTTAAAACGCGTGCTGCGTTAAGCCTGCTCTGCTGCGAATACTTGGTTACTCTTTAAAACGCGTGCTGCGTTAAGCCTGCCCTGCTGCGAGTACTTGGTTACTCAAATAAATTAAATAAATAAATAAATACGCGTGCTACGTTATGCCTGCCCTGCTGCGAGTACTTGGTTACTCAAAAAAGAAAAAAAATACACGCGTGCTGCGTTATGCCTGCCCTGCTGAGAGTAAATCTCTTAAAGCTGCTGCAGCCCTGCTCATTTCTGCTGAGTATATGCATACTCTTAAAACTGCTGCCCTGCTCATTCTGCAGAGTATATGCATACTCTTAAAGCTGCTGCCCTGCTCATTTCTGCAGAGTATATGCATACTCTTAAAGCTGCTGCTGCCCTGCTCATTTCTGTAGGGTATCACTCTTGAACTGCTATAAAAAAAAAAAAATGCAGCTCCAGGTGGTAGGGTACTGGGTACTGATTCGGTCTGGTAATGTTAGGATGTCCTTCAGTTCTGGTTGTCTGTGTGGTGGCTAACCAGGACACGGTTTGGGACTCACAAATTCAAGTATCAGCAGGCGCTCTCTGAAACTATTGACCTAGTCTTCACGTAATGCTAGAATGACCAACGTCTGATCCAAGCCCACAACTACGCTCTCTTGCTGCGTGGAAGGATATCGGTATGGTCGTCCTTTTCAGGAAGCAACAGGCGCTCTGTTGTACACATTGACCTAGTCTTCACGTAATGCTAGAATGACCAATGTCTGATCCAAGCCCACATTATGCTCTCTTTCTGCGTGGAAGGATATCGGTATGGTCGTCCTTTTTTAGGAAGCAACAGGCGCTCTGTTGTACACATGTTTAGCTTATGGTTGGTGCTGGATGATCTGCTTTTTGTTGGGGGGGTTCGGATCGTTTGCGCTGCTGTGTTGGGGGATTCGGAGTCCTTAAGGTCAGGACTGTTGCGCTTGATCTGAGTACCCAAAAAGCAGATCCAATTCATCCGCCAAACCATGATAAATATATTGCTTATTTTATATTCAATAAATGAATATTAAACCCTTCTTGAGTTGTCCTGACTGAAATGAGCGGTGCGCTGGTCATAGACAAGCGCATAGCAAGTTCATTCAGGAAACCTCAGTGCAGTCGCTGCCGGCCCTTTAAAGGGCCGCCTCAGCATCACATTCACATGATTGACTTCATCCAATCACAGGCTCTCACAGGCTATTTAAACTGTAAGTTTGTATTGCTCTTCCTGCTTGCTTGCTGCTGCTGCTGCTGCTCACTCTGATACTGCTGTTCTGCTTATGCTTAATCATTTTGCTGCTAACCCTCCTCCACCCCAGCTACCACCTGTAGATTTGGATCTGCCCTTTGGGTACGGGGGATTCGGAGTCCTTAAGGTCAGGACTGTTGCGCTTGATCTGAGTACCCAAAAAGCAGATCCAATTCATCCGCCAAACCATGATAAATATATTGCTTATTTTATATTCAATAAATGAATATTAAACCCTTCTTGAGTTGTCCTGACTGAACCACGAACGCGCACGCACGCACACACGCACATACACACACACACACACACATGCAAATGCACATAAACCCAGGCTAATATCTAGGGTAATACGATAGAAAATACTGCCTATCCCACAGTTATGCTGATACAGCAGAACAACAACCACTGTCTCTCAATCTATAGTTACTTTCAGTGTGCAATGCACCAATGTGGTGCCCCCCCCTCCACACCCCAAACTTGTGATGCCTGGTGTTCAAGTAAAGATATGCGTGAAGCGTGTGTGTGTGTGTGTGTGTGTGTGTGTGTGTGTGTGTGTGTGTGTGTGTGTGTGTGTGTGTGTGTGTGTGTGTGTGTGTGTTGTGTGTGTGTGTGTTGTGTGTGTGTGTGTGTGTGTGTGTGTGTGTGTGTGTGTGTGTGTGTGTGTGTGTGGTGTGTGTGTGTGTGTGTGTGTGTGTGTGTGTGTGTGTGTGTGTGTGTGTGTGTGTGTGTGTGTGTGTGTGTGTGTGTGTGTGTGTGTGTGTGTGTGTGTGTGTGTGTGTGTGTGTGTGTGTGTGTGTGTGTGTGTGTGTGTGTGTGTGTGTGTGTGTGTGTGTGTGTGTGTGTGTGTGTGTCAGACTTTAACATGCTTGCTTGCTAGAGAGCATGCAAGGTAACATTGACTGAGAGCCAAGACAGGAGAGATGAGGAGAGAGAGATGATAAAGTGAGAGACCATCACCAAATGATAACAATAAGTAGGCTAATATGCTTTAGTAGGCTACAACACAATTACCTAGAATTTCTCTTTAGCATCACACAAGCCTACATGTCACCCTGCTGTCATAGCGGAACACCTCAATCTTGGTGAAACAATTTAATTAGGCACAACAATGAATGCAGCGTAAAAATGAAACCAAATAGTTTCATGTGGAAACATTTGGTTTCATGTTTACACTCTCAAGAGTTAAAATAGGGGCCTATTAATCATCTGAATTAGCCCAAGTCTACACAACTAGAGAATGTAGAAGATTAATGGTCATCCTGATCTGTGTGTTTCCCTTAATCCAGTCTGGTATTGTGGACAAAAACAAAAAATAAATCTTTAATTTTGGGGTCTGTGGGACTAACAATGTCCTCAAATGGTGGTCCGTGGCTCAAATGCTGAATAAATAGTGGGCCCTGGTGTCCAAATGTTTGAAAACCAATGAATTACATGGTAAAATATTGAACATGGATGGAATTCCCCTTTAATATTCAGCATCACCTGGAATTGCCTTTGCTTGCCCTGTGGGATAGGATTTTTTGTTTTTGCACCCTTGCCTGCAGACAGTCCTCCTAGCGCGCCTGCGCAGAGCGGCGCTACCTCCGGAGCTCTCTCCCAGTGTTGCCAACTGCCAAAATCCAAAATGCAGTAGTGGCACTTCCAAAATTCACTAGAATGCACTAGGTGAGATGCTTGCCTGGGAGGGAAAATTCTTCTACATTGTCTAGTTGTGTAGACTTGGGGTAATTCAGATGATGAATGTTTTAACTCTTTCGAGAGTAAAAATGAAACCAAATGGACCCGCAAGGGTCCATTTTTACGCTCTCAAAGAGTTACATTTTGGTTAACCAACTGTCTACCATTTAGGGGACCACTGGTTGAAAATCACTGTCAGGAAAAATGGTGTTTTTATCTCTGGCGCCTGTCAATCAAATTCACCCCAACTCACCAGCCAAAAAGCATTAGATTTTCTGCCAGGAGTTTTCACTAATTTTAGCGCTAGGGGGGGTCTGAAAAAGAGCTAAATATAGCGACAAATGCACCAAGTTGGCAACACTGTTCTCTCCCTCCGTGTGGCTGACAGCAGGCTGGCCGAACAGGAGGAGCTGCCCTGCCGCTCGGTAGGCTGTTGTTGCTGCTGCGGCGCCGCGGGCATCGACTCCACCACCACCACGTTGTGTGTGTGTCCTACTACTCCTCTCCTAGACCTGTAAGGACGACAACAACAACAGAACGGAATATAATTTAGAGATTTTGGGGAGAAAAACAAACAAACAAACTGCCTTTGAAAACGTGCGAAGCGTTTGAACATTTTCGATTGTTCCTCCCGTGTTGTTTCACGAATTGAATGAAAATCGGTAAGTATCCTTTTTTTAGTCCCTTGTTGAGCTGAAGGAAGGATGAATGGATAGAATGTCCCATGCACTGTCTGTGTCTGGGTCAACTTCATAATGCTAGTGAACGGCGTGCTGCTCCCGTTTCACAGTGTTTTCATTCAAGAATTACCGGACTTGTTTGAATTGCTGCACGCCTTGCTTTTTAGTGAGGAACTGCCAACGAAATGTATATACCGGTATATTGTTTTACCAGCAACTTTTTTTTTGCGACCCGTGCTTTATTTAACCGTGTCTGTTGTCGTCACATGGAGAGAGTGGTGCTTTGAAGGCAAAAACAACACATCGGCCAAAACCCATTTCGTTTTACTTTATTTTAACAATATGGACACTGCTTTGTAAGAAATTGATCCATGGGAGAGGTGGGATAGGATGGTATTGTCATAAGTTATGAAACAAAATGTGGTATATTATATTATGATATACCACATTTTATCCCAGACTGCAGTGTAGGTGTTCTGGCTAAATTAAGTTGCAACTGCATAGGGTAGAAGAAACAGTACCTGTGGCCCACAGCTCCACTGTTTTTATGATTCGGCCTTACTGCGAGGCAGAATTATAGGAGCACTGGAGCTATGGACCAGAGTTAGGGTAGGTCGATGCTAATATAATGTTGTGTTAATTAGCCTTAATTAAACGGAGAGGGCAAACAATGGAAGTCTGGAAGTATATCCCAAAGTAGCTACAACTAAAGCTTTTTTTTTTTTTTTTTTTTTAAGAAATACACCAGTACTTGACAGTTTCGAGACAACAAATTAAGCAGCCAATTTTAATCCAATCCAATATCCTAGAAGCCTAAACAAACAAACAACAAAAAAGTTGTGGCCATTTAGACGCAACAATACATATCGCTTTGAAATAAAATACCAATTAACTATTAACATACAATACGCAGACCAAATTGTTCCTGTATAGCCTATGTCATTTTAAATTGATTAATTAATGTATAGACCAGTCTGCTCAATAAGCATGGAACAACAAGGGCCTGTGCTGCATCATTGGATTTGTTTGGCATTATTTCCCCACATTTGCCTAATCCTGATAAACATCATCATCTGTGTCAGATTTCAACACCGACACTGCAGAGTAAGCAGCAGGGTGCACAGACTGTAGCAGGTGCTTCTGTCTATGGAATGTAAATAGAAACTGTAACCTGAAACTAATTTACCCAAGTCTCCTCGGGACAGGGCCAACTGAAAGTGTTGACGAGAATGGGACCCTTGACTTGTAAATGGGGATCAAATGTGTGACATTTTATTTCCAATTAGTGTTATTAGGTCCTGTCTATCAGGAATGCACAAATGGTGTCTTCTTCTTAACTCCTTATTGTGAGGGCTTGGACCACAGCAAGGGCAAAATCTTGCAGCACAAGCTTATGTGGTACTCAGCCTATTGTTTGGGAGTTGTTTTTTCTTGGTGTAGAGTCAGACTCTGTTCAGTTAATTTGTTCAAGCATTGCCATGGGTGGAGAGTTGAATGTTCCATGTTTTGGAATGCTAACATGATATTGGACTCTTTTCATAGACATGTCGTAGCAGAGCAAAGAGCTGCCATAATTCATAAT
Organism: Benthosema pterotum; assembly: GCA_039105355.1. Lineage (NCBI taxonomy): Eukaryota > Metazoa > Chordata > Actinopteri > Myctophiformes > Myctophidae > Benthosema > Benthosema pterotum. Next base: position 43,120,251 of record CM076972.1, read on the forward strand.
AGGAATACATACGATTTATATTGAGCTTTACAATGTACTCAAGTCTCTCTTCAGAACAGAAAAATGAAATCAACAATTTTATTAGAAAAATAAACTAGTTAAAAAGGATAAGTAGAAACCAAATCTACCTAGAAGCAGCCATGTGTGAAGGAATATTATATTATAAAAGCAAGCCTGTGCCTTTGAAGTTTTTTTTTTAAGGTGGGGGCAGCTTACATCAATAATGCATTACCCCTTTTGATTTAGGTGTGCCAAAAAGAATAGTGGGTCACTGTCAATAGTTATTATTATAATTAGTTATTATAGTATACTTAACTCAAACAAACATGACAAATACAGTATTCATGTTCTTTAATGTCGCTGTAACACCGCTTTCATCTGTGAAAATGAGAGAAGTGAAACCACAGCTGCTGTGGTGCGGTCTTTTGCCTTTGATTTCGAAACCTAACATTGCACATGCTACAAATATTGTGATCATGTGAATATATTTATATTATTTTTAGATTTGCTTTTCTCTAATGATTGACAAGAAAGCTCGGCTTCAAATAAGCTTGAGACTTACTAAATTAACGAAATGAACCAACAGGAGACATTTTCCAGCCATTAGACAGTCTGCCACGAGACCTTTCCAAAAAGATCATATACATTATATAGACATATTATATACATATCCACACATACTGTACATATACAGTTTTGTTCCATTTTGTCACTCCATACCATCCCATGCAATCCGTGACTCCAATTAAAGCTCTCTGCTGCTCACTCATTGGCTGTGGAACCCGAGGGTGGTTTAGTTGCTGCCTTGGTTGTAAGGAGGAGCAGCTGCTAAGGTACAATCCATGAAACCCGAGCATAGAAACCCAAGCATAGTATTACCTTGCTTGTCTGATGTCATCAGCCAAGCCATCTCTTTTCTCTCTTTGCAATTGAATCTCTTCGTCCTTAACTCTTCTTTACCTCCACCACCCCATGCGTCAGGAGGGAGGAAGGACATGCCAGCTCAAGTTCACGTTGCACTTCTGTATAAAACCCAGAAAGTAGCCTCATTTAGAAACACTGACGACAACAGAAAAAAAATGAATGCAGCTGCCTGCCTTTGACTTTGCACCCTTGGAATAAATGCCTTCCTTTCCATAGGGGAGACTGTTTTTTTATGAGCATCCCCATGGGCCTCACTCCTCTCCGAGCCGTTTGATGTGCTCTGAAAACCGAAGCTTATGGGTAGATGTATCCCTAGACTGTGTGATGTTTGAATTACCATGCACCTGAGCCAACTGCGGCTATAGCAGTGTCAAACCTTCTTTTGCTAGTCCCTTGTGGTGTTCCACGGAAGGTTCAGTGTTTGCTTGTGGGTTTTTTGTTTGGCAGTAATATGAATGAAAGTAAGCTTTAACTTTTGTGGGATATTGCTCTTTCCATTGACTTCAGGGAGTACTGCAGGCAGGGCTGTGTCTCAATAATTGTCTTGGTTGCAGAGTTGTGTCTGCAATCATTTTCGGTCGTTGCTGGTGTTGTCACACCAAGTGGCAGATAAGATAAATGGGCCCACTATATTGTTGTCAACCACAAGGAAAATCCTGCAGCAGAAGTGTCACTTCCTCTTAGATCTAACCGAACATATCTTTTAAGAGCTGCACGGCTCATTGAAGGTAAGAACCCCTTGTTTGAAGAGAGAGGGGGAGAGAGAGCACACTCTATATATCAACAATTTCACAGGGACTGAAATATTAACATAGGCATTTCTGCGCTGGCAGCATAAAGGGATAGCTCTTGCTTCTCCTCTGCTGACACATTTGACAGTTAGTGGAGGTCTCTCAGGGAGTCGCACTCAAGGTGAGGAACAGTAACTTTGCATACATGAGAAATTGTATGGGAAATAGTTTTGTTAAACCGCTGCCTAAGTTTTGGTGGGGTTAGAAAAATTTATAAATATTTCTTTTTTTCTTTTTTTTTTTGTTCAAAACCTGGTATACCTGGCGCTGGACAAAGTATCAAATGCTAGAATGCTTTTACTTTGAATTTGACACGACAAATGCACTCACTCAGTGAGCGATGAAGTTATCCAGGATATTATATTATCCAGGAGCAGCAAAATATTCATTTCTCAGCATGCGATAAGTTTGAAATGATCTGAGTGGATGCACCGTGAATGCCTTTTGAAGCCGAGGACGTAATTGAAGACCCCTGCATGCGTAATTAAAGACTGGAGCCGGTGCAAATGGCCCCTTGTGACCTAATAGAGCACCGAATGATAGGATGCAAAATAATTTTAAAAGAAAAGACCGATGAAATGGGTAAAGTCTAACACTTGGCTGACCGACTAATACTATTCTTCCACAGTCTTTAAGGGTCTGGCCCTCTAAAAAAATAATAATTAAAAAAATATCTTAATTTATACAACGTAACAAGATTACACAAATGCTTATAAAATAAATAAAATATAAATTATTCCTGCTTCCTGCTCGCCCAACCCCTGACAGTTATTGGCATTCGTTATTAAGCAGTATTCGCCTATGATCACAAATGGTTCAGAACCACAGGCAGGGTCGTAGTTTCTGAGAAAAGAGTGTGCAAAAGACACAGCTAATACAGAAGCTAATCGCTATGCAGAAACGGAAACCGTGCTGGCGAGGCCTTAGCAAGCCTGCGTAGAAACTGGAGAAATTTCAAATATTAAACACAGTGGGACTTTCTCATATCGCCCTAAGACGAGTCTATTCGTCATGCATGCCCTGCGTAATAAATCTTTAGGACGATTATACCCTCTTTAGAATCCAATGTGTTAACTTGCGATACCGCTAGCTATACTACCAGTCAAGAATCAAGAGAATAATTCATCACTACTTAGTACATACTGGCATAAACGGTGAAATGCAAGGTCCGTCTTGTATTTCTGGTTCTTCTAAGCCTCTAAAGGCAAATGGCACTATCGCTGCTATACACCACAACAATCCAGAGTTAAAAAAAGAGAGGGAAAAAATCATAACAAACCCTTTGTGTTTTATCACTTTTTAACTATGAAGCAAATGTATGCCCAAGTGGGCAGAAGCATTAATATCCTGTGAGTTTGTACAAATTATGATTGAAGTCCAGTCCAATACATTTTATTTCCCATAATTGTTAGTATCTCTTTGCACATATTTTGAAATTTAACAGCAAGCATCTTCAGACTGTCCTAAATGTCAAGTGATCCAGCATTTGTCACCTAGAACATCTCCAATAGTGTGGTTTTGAAATAGCACCCCCAGTATAACATGTTAGCTTGTAAATAGACTATTTAAATTGTTCTTCACATATTGACTAAGTCTGTCTTAGTGGTTAAGCTTTGTATGAGCTAACTGTCCTGCGATTCAGTCACTTGTCTCTCACCTAAAAGAATGGACTGTGTCGCCCCACACTATAGATGAATCCACAGAAGGGTGCAGTTAAGCTGAGCTGTACCTTAGCACTGATTATCTACACCTGACGTACAGTGTACTAGTCTTGGGCGGTATTGATTTCTTAATATCGGTATTGATAACGTGTTAGTTAGCTCGATATTCAATATTACCGGTATTGACCACTACATGGCAATGGTGTGCAATCAGAGTCGGACACGTTCTACCAGTCAGCTAGTTCTCAGAATTGCAACATTGAGGGGTCAGAAACTGAGCGCTCTGCTGTTCAAGCAGCCTAAATAGGGAAAAACTGGAGTTGGAAATACATTGTTTCCAAAAAGCCTAGCCCAAATAAGGGCTATTTTAGGCATGTGTGTAACATGAAAATTGTTTGTATAGTTACAATTACCGTAAAAGTCTCATTGCTCATATTTTAATAGAATACAGTATAATGTCAGTATTTGACGATATTCGGTATTCGATATTTTTTATAGACCCAACAATATTACTCGGTATTGATTTCCAATATCACGATAAACGGTAATACCGGTATATTGCCCAAGACTACAGTGTACTACTACTGCTCCATGGATTTGTTTAAATTTTTTTGTTTTAGTCTGATCAGTGGATGAGGATGAGATGTACTTATCCCTGCAGTACATCAACAAAGAAACACCATACAATAACAGGATGTGTTGTTTTTTTTGTCTTGAATGACCTTGATACACTCTGTCCAGGTACAACTGTTCCGTCACTGCTGAAACCCCAAGATTCATGGGATGTGCTTGGAGAGGAGGATACTAAGTGATTGCTTGTTCATTCATGCATGGGCACATGATCTCTCCATTACCTGGCCTAGCTAGACACAGCGGGAGCCAGCTGCCATAGACATGGCATGAGAGCTACAGATTTCAAAAACATCACAATTGTTCCTTAGTTTTAGCCGTTTCCAAAATGTGATGCTTTGCAAGTTAATGTGAACCAGTTCAGTTATGTCTGAATAGATTCATCATTGTCATTCAGTCTTCATCACAAGGGGATTATTTTATAAGTGCAAGTGCCTCTGTAGCAGTAACAGTGACAGCAGCACATTATCGTGGTCTTATTTTACGTGTTGTGTTTAAAGATGGTTGCATCTGCACTCAAATGAGCGCTTTCCCAGACTGGAGATGTGAAAGCAAGACTTAGTGTCAACTCCTGTATATATTTGACCATTTACGATACAGTGCCAGGCTATGGCATGAAATCAAACATGCACACGTTTCTGTCGCTACCAAGGTTAGGTTTGCCGGTCCACATGTGCATTCCTCAGCCATGTTCATACGTCGTAAGACGGCATATTTCAGTACATTCACAGAAGACCATCCAATGATAGACCTGCGGAATCTTCGATTAGTTATTAACTGTTAAGTTTAAATGATTGATTTCTTAACATCAATTACTCGATTAGCTATTAGAATCCCTAAAAGGCATGGCTGGTGTTGTTAACCGTAGCTGCACCAGCAGTATGTTACACAGCCTAGGTGCTCAGGTGGCAGCCACCCACACACACCCGCCAGCTCGCCTGTAATTAGATCTCAACATCACACTTTTAGCACATACATGAATGAAGTGGATTCTAACAATATGTAAAAAGTAGTCAATCAATTTGTTCCTATTTTTGGTAACGCTGTTACTATTCGTCTACAGAACTTTGAATCTGAAAGGAGATTGTTTTAGACTAAAATCAGCCAGGAAGCTGCCCAGAATGGTTATATACTATGGCATTCTACCACTTATTCATTCACGGAGAGAATGAAACTCGTCTGCTTATTTAGCCAAATCGCAAGATTTTTAATGGACATGTTAGTCAGGGCTGACTGAACATGTTCAGGCAGTTGAGATTGAGAACAAAGGGGGTCTCAACTCTCAACCTAATATGGCTAGTCTGGAGCAAGGACACCAGTTGCAGAAGGCATACATTCTCTCGGACAGTTAAATTTGGGGGCTAGTATAATAAGAGGAAATCACCGTTCAGGCAGTTTTGATCATTTATCTGAAGATAATCCTGTCTCTTACCCAAAAAGAGAGACCTGAGACCAGGCAGAGTTTTTGTCAGGTACTAGGATTCAGTCAACTGAAACACTTGCAAGAGTTAAGTCAGTATACGAGAACAGGTATGAACAGAATGGGAGTATGACTTAAGATAGTAGGCAATTCTACTATCTTAAGTCATACTCTGGCCGTGATAGAGCTGTTGATCAAAATGATGATGTATATACAGTAGTAGCATCTGGTGCTGTCTGCTGCCCTGACATCCCTCAGGGCAAGACTACTCCCGGTTGTGGTGAATGATGTTGAAGTAGTGTGTTGCTCCCGAAAGCTCCAGCAGTATCTGCAAGATTGCGTTAATCCACATCATCCGAGAGTAAATGGAATCCCTGAGACGGCCGGGGAAACCAATGTAGAGTTTGTGGAGACGAACATTCAACATCACACTTAACACAACTTAACTGGTGCAGCCAAAACATGTAACATGTCACAGTGATGGCAAAAACATACTGTTGGCATTTCATTCTTTCATACTAGTATGTTTTATTCTGAACATAGTTAAAATAAACTAAAGCAAGACACCCTATCTACGGGTATAAATAATGAGAGAAAACAAGACATCTATGCTTTCACTTTCACAGTAGGCTACTCCTGTGTATGTTCATGCTAAGTACAACGTACAATGTATGCTCATGCAAAGTACAATCTGAAATCCCATGTCATCCGAAGGACAAGAATATTGATGCACCTGCTATCCAATGTGTCTAAGAAACAAAGTCAACATGCGCTTGCCTTGGATGCTAGTAGCTTTAGCAGTGGATGAAGAGCATCATTATAGCAATGTTTTCGTTCCCACATCTGAGCACAAATATTGCCTAATTATTTTCTTGCCCCCCCCTGCCCCCCCCCCCGCGCGCTCGCACACACACACACACACACACACACACACACACACACACACACACACACACACACACACACACACACACACACACACACACACACACACACACACACACACACACACACACAGTTTTTTCTTTTTTTTTTCATTACTGTTAACTTCAAGCTGATGTGTCATAACAACAAAGCAGCTCTTTTTAAGTGTGTTTAGAAACTATGTCAGTCACCCATTTTGGCTCAGCAGGGTATCACACATGGGCTTCTTTTATGGGGTGATTGTCCCAGCTGTGGCTTCCTGAGGGGGAAGTTGGTTGACTGTAATCAAATAGTCATGCAAATACTGTATCTGACAGGGTTAACGGAACCAGACTCATAAAACAGGCAGCGACTATGAAGGTTGGCGCTCCTTGCACAGACCTGACTCCAGATGCAGGGTGCACTATCAAGACCTTGATATCCTATTATTCCAGTGTATTTTTGGGGGGTGAGACTGGTCAGTTGATCTACTGTACTCTTAGGGTGATACTTTCCTCCACTTTACCATGGTATTGTACCCTCCAGCATCCTTTTGAAAATGAGCAAGTGGATGATGAAGTTTATTTTCTCCAATTATCACTTCACCAGTCATGATCTCATCTCTAATGAAATGTGTGTTCATCAGCTTTGTCTGTGAAGAAACAACTTGTTAATTAAGAGCTGTTATGTCCCATCATCACTCAAGAAAGCGGTCTCAAGTCTAAAAAACAAGAGTGGTGCTAATTAACATTTATTTTGGTATTATTTCACACCTTATTTTCACTTCCAGTAGATGCAGTTATTGACACGATTGCATCATGCAGCCTAGAGTCTGCATAGAAGTATAGCCTAGGCCTCAGTCAATGTCTTCCTTCCAGTGTTGTCAACTCGTTGACCCTGCTTTGGCTCAGGCTATAATAACGGAGATAGCTTAAAAATATTGAGGGAGATTACTATGGTGTTTCTGAGACCTAAACACAACCATGTGCCATAAGTGCCAGGGCTTCCTGTTTGAAATGTGTATATACCATGTGTATATACCATGTTTCCTCATCTGGTTTCCCTCCCAAAACAGCCATGTCTCACTCCTGTACAAGCTGTGGTCCACTTATAACATTTTATTAGTTGTTAGTTGTTAGTTTTTTTTTGTTTGTTTGTTTTTTGGGGCTTTTTTGAAGAGCGAGACATGCATGGCTCTGAAAAACAAACTCTACTCAAAAGAGAATGTAGGAAAATAAATAGCTTGTGTAGCTCATGTGGATATTTCACTTCCAAATTCAGGCTCATGTGAACACCCCAGACAGTTCTAAAACTTACAACTCCTTTTCAACCGTGATAGATCATCAAATATCCCTTTAATGGTGTCCACCTCGTGATACACAGTAATCTGGTCCATAATTGTCTTTGCTTCATCATTATATATCCTAAATCATTCTTGAATTTTACATTGAGAGACTCTCACTAATCATGAAATAAAGCTTTTTTGATACATTATTTGAATTGCTTGGATTGAATGGGGTGTTTCTTTCTGATAGGTTGCATTTTCTGGCTGCACTAGATTATTTTTATTGTATTGTATTGAATTTGTAGTGCTACGGTAATACTGTCAGCCTATCGTCATATCACAGTGTTCTTCTGATTAATTGAAAATGGAGGATGCTGATTGATCAATCATCAAACAATTCATGTTCTCTGTACCCTTTTTGTACTGTCATGGATGATGGATACCATGGGAATAGCAGATGTATTAGCAGGTTTATACATTTTATTATATTGTTGCGTAATAGTGTATTGTTGTTAAAAAAAAGGGGAAACTAAGAAGAAATGTTGCAAACAAAAGCTTTTGAATTGTCCAGGCCTCACATCATGTAGATTCAAGTGTCTACAACAGCAGTGGCTAGAGGGATGTTTTACACGGTATCATTTGAAGTCATCTGCTAACATAAAAGCCCAGCTCATAAAAGTTGCCTGCTGTAAAAAATGACCTAAATAAACACAGCCTAAAATAAACCCTCCCAGGCCCAGGGTTCACATAACCTTCCCCAAAAATGGAGTACAGGGAAGGAGAGAAAGCCTGACCCCAGTGATGTTTCCGCTTTGAACGCAGAAGCCGAAACATGCGGTTTGAATGACTTTTACGTAAAAGTCATAAAACATCCCGAGTGCATACATTTTTAGTAGTACTGGCTGATCCTGGTGGAAAATGAACCCTAGCAGTAAAGAGTGCTACAGGTCGTAGTCCTAAAAAGGCAGAAGGAGTTTGCAGTGTTTTTTTTATTTATTTATTTATTTTACCATCTTTTACGTTTCACAGTCTGACATAAATTATACCTGTGGACGTCTCTACTGTGAAATTGAAGACGATCAGGATCAGAAGAAAAATTGGACAGATCGTTTTGGTTTATGAATATGAATACTGTTTGCGTACCGATTTGTGTGATGTTTGGACACAAAAAAGGAGTAAAATGTTTTGCAAAAATCGTCCTCCTGGTGGCGCTATAACGGGCCCAACACCTCTATAGGGCCTGTTATGCTGTGATTGGACTATCACAATATTCACTCCTAGTGTTTTACAGTTAATGTTTTAGTTTGATTGAAAACAACAGAACAAGAAAAAAGGAATTCATTGTTTCCCTTCTGGCTTTAACTAATTGTATTATTATTAAATGCATAACCAAACAGAGCATTTTGCTTGTAGTGTGGATGACTTTTCACAGGATATTTTCTCTCTCTCTCTCTCTTTAATCCGCATTGTCTTTTAACACCATGCTGTGCTAACCATCTGCCAGTACTGCAGTGCTGTGAAAGTCCTTAAAAAGTCATTACTGTATTCATAATTATCATCTCTCTCCCTTCAGGGATAAAGTGGTTATTAGAAAGCGAGTGCTGTAGATAAGGACAATACAAATGGGTGTAGTATAGCCTCTATTGTGTTGCATGTTGTGTCTCTGTCATGTACAGTATGTATGCTGTCAATCCACAGGTTTATCTTCTGCAGTCTGCAGCATCTAACACTTACTTTACAGCACATTACAGTTACAGACCATAATTGTACATCTTTTGAGCAATGTATGTACTGTAAAACTGTATTAAAATATATAAGAGTACAGACAGAATAATTACATTTAAAAAATGATTTAAAATATATGAGTAAGAATACAGACAGAAACCTGACTTAAATTTGAAATTTGATGATTAAAAAAAGAATTTATTTTTATTTTCACTCTGCTAAATCAAAATGCCGCCAGCATGTACACAGGCAGCAATTCACTAGCAAGGAAACATGTTCTCTGTCATTGAGAACAAGGTCAAGGTGACAGAGAATCTAATTGATGCTCAACCTGGCCCTGCTGTGTCCCCTGGGACTACGTGCGCGCACGCACACGCACGCGCACGCACACACACACACACACACACACACACACACACACACACACACACACACACACACACACACACACACACACACACATATACACACACACACACACACAGATACACACAGATACGCCCACACACAATCTCTCGGGAGCAATTTGCTGCATCCCCAATAACTCTCTCGTGTAATGAATTCAATCGTAATTTATTCCTTTTTAGCAGAGTATCTTTTAAGACAGCTTTTCAAAGAAAGATAAATTTAAACTGGAAAGAGAAGGCTTAGATTATATCATTATAATATGCAAAATGTCCTAGAGTGACCAAAGAAACCAACATTTAACAGCAGCCAATATCCAATTCAGAACATTAGCCATAACGAATATACCCCAAATCAGTATCTTCAAACCTTATTCTAAGTCAGGGACATTTACACCCCACAGACCCCAAAACTACAGATTTCTTTTGGTTTTGTCCACAATTCCAGTCTGGATTTTTGCAAACAAAACAGTCAAACACACAGATCAAAATGACCATCCATCTTCTACATTCTCTAGTTGTGTAGACTCGGGCTAATTCACTTGATGAATATTTTAACTCTTGGTTAACATCTGGTTAACCAACCAACTCTCCATCACCCCATTAGTCTGGTGACCACCTGGAACCCTCTCAAGGACCACTATTGGTCCCCGGACCACCCGTTGAAAACCACTGGTCTAAATCCGTTTTCTTTTACACACAGGCAGAGAGTCTCATCTGTACCTGAGAAGCTGATAGACAAGCTAGAGTTGACTGCATGAAGAGGTGGAGTCAGGGGACCACGGTCCTGCCATAGACCCCGCCCACTGACACGCCCCTCCCCCACAGACATGGTGAGTCTGCTGTCAAAGGCCTGGTCTGATTAAATTCCATGTTTATCTGTGTGCTTCCCCTTGCAGTAATAAAACATATGAACATATTTAATCAATCTGATCTGACACATGCAAGGCTGGGTGTAGCCACTATTTATGTCATTGCGCAATTTATTTTTTAACCTTTAAATGATGGGAACACAGTTTGTTTTTGATTGATCACTGGACATTCCCTTTTGTATTCTGCTTTGTTCCCTTGCATTTTGTTTTGTTTTGTGAATATATTATATATAGACACTCATAGGCTTATTCATACTCCAGTTTTAGCTGCTAAGGCGACCACCAAAACGGTGGTAAACGACATGATGTAGCTTTCGGCGGCCACCTTATGAATTGGCCTCAACACATGCTTTAACCCAGTCAAACGTAATACTGTATACTTATACTACTATAACTATACTATACTACCATATTGTTTTACAAATTATGTTGATAGAAATCCTTTGAGTGTCTTTTATCGCTACTCTAGCCTTGGTATTGATGATTTGCTTTGGTTCCAACCGTGTTCCCGTGCAATGCAGGCTGGTTTGTTGAGTTGTACCTAACGTCTGTATCTGCACCCCCCCACTATTCTAATCTTGCGTTTAGATCTTGTTAATGTTGTGTGTACGTGAGTGTTATGGCTATTGATGTTGCCCACACTCACCACTACAGATCTAGTGAATGCCCCCCAGCAGTGCGGCAGGAGATTAGCTGGGTCGTGATGGATGACCCTCGTAGCTCCAGCGCAAGCTCCCAAGACTCTGGCTTATGAATTATTAAAGCGCCATCATAAATAACTCACCGTAATGAGAGGTGCTTACACGCTGCAGGCAGCGGGGGAGAGAGAGAGGCAGGAAGGCTACAGTCAGAGTAACTGTATATTCGGTCGCACGCGGGTGTCGCGCGCAGAAAATTGCTGATCTACAAGCTCAGAAACGCGTTGTGAACTTGTCAGCTATTTTCGGCATGCGACACAGCGGTGCGCATCTTCTGTAAATATAAATCTCGGATTAAGAGGGAACATGAGTAGAAGACAGAGAAGATTGAGAGAGCGAGAGAGAGATAGCTGTTTGACCTTGGACTGAGAGCCTCACATGACGCCTGGCTTGGCATATACGGCTAGGCTTGGAAAAAAAAGCAGGCACAGAGCCAATATTGCATGTCAGCTTTCCTTTTTTCCTGTTTTCCTTTTTTCCCACCACCCCTTGGAGAGATGGTCTTTGTCCTTAAGTACAGTACATGTCATAAATGTTAATGTTGGATATTGCTGTAGTGCAGCCTCCGTTTCCAACAGGGGTTGAACCAGTTCTGTTCTTTTCTCCGCAACAAAACTTTGAAGCAAAGTTGTTTGTTTAGATCGCTAAAAGTTGGTTTGGAATTACTGTAATCAAACAAGACTTGTTCTTGGCCTAATTGTAGAACCAACGTGGCCGTGTCATTTTTCATGCCGAAGATGCAAATGTGATATAAAACCGTCGTTACCATCATAAACAAATAAATAAAGAATGAGAAGCAAAGTTATTTTGGTGGAAACAGGGCTTTTGGATTGGCACCGGCACAGGTTGCTTCAGGTGTTGCTGTCATTATGTCAGTGTAGGATAAGTGTTTTCAGACTGACACATACCGCAGCATGCAACGCCACACGCCAGCGTCTCTCATGTTTCTGCAGAGCCGAGGAAGTCGGAGAAATACAACAACAAGCTTTGTGCCAAATTAATGCTGTTAGAAGATCAAAGAAACTGCCTTTGCAGTTGTGAGTCAGGACTCAAGTTGCTCCCCAACCATAGAAGAACCCTTAAGTGAACATCATCAGGGAGGAAGAAAACCTGCCTTAAGCATTGTTAATTTGTGATTAATGATAGCCAATCTGGTTTTTAATCTTCCCTACTAGGCCATAATAACATTGCTTATACAAAGGTCATGGCCAAGGACAGTTTCTTATCGCTTACAAATTACATTTGTGTCCATTCTAATTTCTATGTACACACACACACATGGATGCGCACACACACACCACACACTACATTAGCACCTGTTTTCTTTCTTGTTTTTCTTTTATTTCTATACCAATTCTAAACCAAACTGCACTTTAAACCCTCAGAGGTCGTTCCGGTCGTTTGCCAGCGATGACCGTCATGTCATGGCCAAGCACGCCAGCATCTACCCGTCGACGGAGGAGCTGGATGCCGTGCAGACGCTCGTGTCCACCGTGGAGAGTGCTCTCAAGAGGGTCTCTGATTGGATGGATAACCTCAACCATCCCTCAGGGCAGACCACCACCACCACCACCACCACCACCACCAGCAGCAGCAGCAGCAGTAATAAAAATGACAGCGATGACCTTAAAGATGAAGAATCTCCCGGAAACAGCAAGTATGCAGCGCTCGCTTCATGTGGTCGTTTATTCTGTCAAACTCTTGGAGATTATTCTATCAACTGCTGAATGATCTCAACACAGATTTGTAAGAAATCTATGTGGAGGAAAAAAGCGAAAGCTATGATATTAACTGCTTGAGACCTATATTTTGCTGTATTAAAGTGTCTCTCAATCATATATAGGTCTACATATATGTAGGTCTACCACCTCTTAAGCCGTTGCAGTGTGACAGTTTCTGTACTTTGGCTTTTATCGTTTGGTAAACTATATTAAATGAAATCAAATCTATATTAATCTATATTAAATGAAATCAAATCAATATTTATTTATTAAAATCGATTATAAATTGATTATCAGTGAATTTTAAGTTGATAACATTGATTACGCATCCTCAAATGATGTATGAAACCAAAGTGACTACGCAGTAAAAAAAAAACTTGGCTCATTGTAATCAATTTCTGAAACAGTACGCAAAAAAATATCAATTAGTTGAACAATGTTGCAATATGTCACACAAAATAAGCGGAGGAGGACCTTTTTTTTTAAATGGCTTGCAAATGAGCTCTTAACATTCAATAGATAGCGGGAACATTAGGCTTACGTACCAGGTATTTTTTCATTCGCATTTTTATCTATCATTTGGCCGTGGTGGCAAGTGCTAATTTCTCACTCTGAATGTCATTTCCTACAGTGCCGGGAGTGAGTCAGATTGTGGTGCCTCTCCACCCGCCCACGAGCCTGCAGAGAGCCCGTCGGTGCTGTGCGGTGTGATGCGTGTGGGTCTGGTAGCCAAGGGCCTGCTGATCAAAGGCGACATGGACCTCCAGTTGGTTCTGATGTGCAGAGAGAAGCCCACCAAGCTGCTGCTGTACACCATCAGTGCCAACCTGCCCCTGCAGATCCAGGTACCACTCCACAGTACAGTAAATACACCTGCTGGGCCAAAGAAAAGTCCAATGCAAGCAAAGGCACTCGCTGATGTGTGTGTTTGTGTCCGCACGTGCACATGTTGTAAAATTATTTGAGCATACTCGAAGCAGATTCACTTAACCCATTTTGTCCTGACTTCTATTTCTAGTTTCTGATGCTAGATTCTATTTTTTGAAGCTACATTCTAGTTCCTGACACTAGATTATGTTGTTGTGTCAAAGTCATTTGGGGTGGGGACCGCATTGGACTTAATGTGACTTCATGGGGGCCGGAGCGCCGCGGTGCAACCAGTCGCAGACCGCAAGCATGCACGGCACACGCATGTTTACATACACAGCCGTTACTTCTATACAGTATATCTCACAAGTCATATTTATTATTAAGAATAGCTATTAATATATATTAATGACTTTTCATTATTGGTTTTATACTTGTAGCCTAGATTAAGACATTTGCTATGAAAGATGTTATTTTTATTTACAGAGCATCAATAAACCATATGAAAATAGCATTTAAATTTCAAATACTAAATTTAAGTAAGTATGTATAGTTAACTAAGTATAGTTCTCGGTTATATACCCTTGTACTGCTGAAGTATAGTTCTCGGTTATACACCCTTGTACTGCTGAAGTATAGTTCTCGGTTATATACCCTTGTACTGCTGAAGTATAGTTCTCTCGGTTACACACCCTAGTACTGCTGAAGTATAGTTCTCTCGGTTACACACCCTTGTACTGCTGAAGTATAGTTCTCTCGGTTACACACCCTTGTACTGCTGAAGTATAGTTCTCTCGGTTACACACCCTTGTACTGCTGAAGTATAGTTCTCTCGGTTACACACCCTTGTACTGCTGAAGTATAGTTCTCACTTTGCAGTGCCAGCAGCCTAGCCTGGTAAAAGGACTCCCCCTGCTGGACAACATGCATTACATGCCGTTCAGAAGAGAGCTCAAAAGCATTTCTTTAAACGACCATAACTTTTGATAGGAACATGCTAGAGACTTACTTTTTTTTTAATAGACTCAGACATTTTTGCTCTACAATCCTGGGGCCGGATTAAATCATCTTGCGGGCCGGATCTGGCGGACGCTAAATTCTATACATTTTTTTTCCTAAAAAAATCTATGTTCCTGTATCAGTGACAGTGATGCTCAACATATTTTATGCCATGGACCTCCAGAATTATCTATATTTGGCTGCGGACCACCCATCTGAAAACATGTTGTTCTAGGGCAGGGGTGGCCAACCGGTCACAGACTAAGAGCCATGTTTTTCACTGTGTTACTAGTCCAGGCAAAATAAATTTTCAAGTGGAATAAATTGTAACATGGGATTTTTCTTCACAGATCATTTCTTTGAGGTCTCCAGAACAACATATTAAAAGTCCCGAAAAATCCCAGTTGCGCAAATATGTTTAATATCATAAAGTAATTGAATACATAGGCTCCAATGGAGTGATAGCCCCGCCCCCTCCTATACAAACCCATTATAACTTAAAACTCCATTTTAACCATGATGGATTATTCAAAAACAACCCATCTTTTTTCTGGTGACTGATATTGTCCTCCTAATATGTGAGAGGACCATGGAATTTCATTCACAAGTTTCAGTTATTTTTAAAATATTGTTTTGGAAAATGTAGCTGCCTCCATATCTGGCTATGCCCATCCAAATGAATATTAAAATAAATAAATAAATGAAACCTGTAAATGAAATTCCACTGCCCTCACCTTTTTCTGGTGACTGATATAGTCCTCCTAATATGTGAGAGGGCAGTGGAATTTCATTTACAGGTTTCATTTATTTATTTTTTTAATATTCATTTGGGTGGGCATAGCCAGATATGGAGGCAGCTTCATTTTCCAAAACAATATTTTAAAAATAACTGAAACCTGTGAATGAAATTCCACTGTCCTCTCACGTATTAGGAGGACAATATCAGTCATCAGAAAAAAGATTGGTTGTTTTTGAATAATCCATCATGGTTAAAATGGAGTTTTAAGTTATAATGGGTTTGTATAGGAGGGGGCGGGGCTATCACTCCATTGGAGCCTATGTATTCTATTACTTTATGAAATTAAACATATTTGCGCAACTGGGATTTTTCGGGACTTTTAATATGTTGTTCTGGAGACCTCAAAGAAATGATCTGTGAAGAAAAATCCCATGTTACAATTTATTCCAATTTTAGGTAAAACATGAGCAAAAATTACTGGCCTATACTGCAAAGAGCCACATCAAACGGTCACAACGGTTAGAAAACCGCTGCGACGGCCGTCACGGTCGCAAATAGATTTCCCCTCTCCTGCCATAAGACACATGCATTCGTGTGCAGGTGCGCAATGCAAAGACACACTATTAAAATATATAGACATACTGTATATTTAGAAATAGAGTTTACATTCCAAAAAGTATATGACAAGTCAAAAAACATACACCTACACCTCCACCTCCACGGTGGACTAGTAATCAGTCCTTGGTCGAGTGGTTGGGCACCATTGTATAGGGCAGGGGTTTTCAACAGATTGTCCGGGGACCACCAGTGGTCCCTGAGAGGATTCCAGGTGGTCCCCAGGCTAAATGATGGAAAGTTGGTTAACCAGATGTAACTCTTTGAGAGCGTAAAAATGAAACTAAATGGACCCTTGCGGGTCCATTGGGTTTCATTTACGCTCTCAAGAGTTATTCATCATGTGAATTATCCCAAGTCTACACAACTAGAGAATGTAGAAGATTAATGGTCATTTTGATCTATAGGTTTGCCTGGAATTGTTGACAAAATGAAACAAAATCTTTCGCTTTGCGGTCTGTGGAGCTAAAATGTCATCCATGGCTCAAATTCTGAATAAATGGTGGGCCCTGGTATAAAAAAAAAAGGTTTTTGATGGTTCCATGTGGAAGCCCCTTAAGAGCCGCATGTAACCAGCTGAAGAGCCGCATGTGGCTCGCGAGCCACGGGTTGGCCACCCCTGTTCTAGGGGATCCCCCAGAAGCAATGATTTGAATTTTAAAATGTTTGCTTATGAAATAATATATTCAAAGATTTGCGCCACATTTTCACGATTTTTCAAAAACAGCAGATCTACAACAGCAGATCTACAAGCTCTACAAGCGCCACCGAGTGGCGTGCTATGAGCTTGTAGATCTGCTGTTTTTCAAAGCTTTAGAACACCAAAACGCGTTCAGTACAGAAAGGGTTAAAGGGGAATTTCACCCATTTTCAACATTTTACCATGTGATTAATACACCTTAGAGATGCTGCGTGGCCAAGATAAACAGGTTCCCCCAGGTTCCTAGAAATGGAGGTCTGAAAAAAATCATTAACATGGTGAAACACAACTTGATGACATCATCAAGTTGGGTTTCACCATGTTAATGATTTTTCTTTCAGACCCTTTTTTCCTGAGAGGGTACAAATGGAACATTTGTACACATTTGTATCCTCTCAGGAATTTTTTGAAAATGGGTGGAATTTCCTTTTAAAGTGCCATTTGCAGCATATATACTACAGCATACTGTATGTACTACTTTTGTAATACTTGCATTTCAACAATATTCAGACAGTCAACTTTATACATTAAGATACATGGCATCACAAATCACTGTGTAATTCAATGGCATAATACGTTTTAGACTAGCAGCCCCAAATGTTTTGGCTGCTCCCCTTCTTACCTCCTGACTTAGCTAACCTCCCCAACACTCAGTCTTGTTTCTAGTCGTCTTTGACCAAAAATTATGCTTTTTTTAAATTAAATATGATTACGGCAAATGATCGGGGGCACGGTGGGTTCGATTCCCGCTAGGGACGCTGTGGGTGCTGGCAGTGTGTCCGCTCCTCTGCGTCATCAGTGCCCTTACCCGAGGCGGGGTTGGTGGAAGGGCCTTTCTGTGTGGAGTTTGCATCTTCTCCCCCCAGTTTCCCCTAGGGTAGATACCCTCACAAAAACATGCAGTAATCCTGGGCTCTAAATTGGACAGGAATACATTATTGGACAGGAATAGCGTGTTCCTTCCACACGCTATGTCCAACCAAGGAAACAATCCCCCTGTCAGGTGAAAAGAGGGCAGCTTGGACTCCTCATGCATTGAAGGAAGCATGAGGCCAATCCACTGCCTCCCCAGGTTGGCGGAGGGTGTGCAGTTGAGTTGAAAATCGATGGGGGGGGGGGGGGGGGGGTGGCAAATAATCAGACAGAGAGACATGCAGCTGTATACTCTTGCTTGCTTACTTCTCCTTACAACAGTGTTTGCCACATTTTGCTGCTTGTGTTAAATCAGTCCATATAACCGCCATATAACCGTTACCCTTTTCCTATCATGCACCATCTAGATGTTCACGCACCGCAGTTTGGGCTACCTCTGTTTTAGAGAGTGAGCTTTACATAATCGCTCTTCTAGCTGCATTGAATGATCCAGTGGATTTGGAAACACATTTCCTGAAAATGAACATAGTTTGGGACATACAAGGTTTCTGCTCAGGCAAACCATATTAGGCATTGAGAATCAACACTGGAAGAAGCTGTGTGACAGAGGATTAACATGCACGCCATCGGCTCACGACACCAGTGCACGATCAATAGTGGGGAGCATGAGAGCTCAGTGTTACAGAGCCTTGACAACAGATGAAACATTTCCCATGCCCCTGGAATCACCTTGTATGGTAGACAAAGTGCTTGGTGGACGCCTTGGAGTAATGGAAACCTTCGAGAAAAGATGGATTTATTTGATTTTTTTTTCTAACAGAGATGAGTACAATATTTTCAGGGGAGGAAAGGAAGATAACGTTAGTGTAAAGGAGTAAACCTTGTATCTTTGATTTCGTATATTAATTTCTTCTTGTAGATGAAAGTAGCAAAATCAGCCAATCTGCAAAGACCTTCATTGTGACCATTTGTGAGCTTGTAGATTGGCAATATTGGCTATTTTTTGTAGTTTATTGGAAATGTCTGACTATAATGACATGCGCTAACCAAAATAGGAACGCCGGCTTGAAAGCCGTAAAGTCTGACTTTTATAAATATTTATATTCTAAGAATAAGAATACAACTATGAGACCCGTCTGTAAATGCTGCCTCCTCACAGAGTTAATTACCTGCCATAGCTACAGTGTGCGCTTCATCACCAGAAGCGGAATCCCTTTGAACCTCTCATTTCCTGGACCCAACATAGAGTAATAAAATACAGAGGCCTGACTGGAGCGACAGCCCCGCCCCCTTGCCGTTCATTTCAATGCAAGTTGCTCATTGGCGCATGAAGCACCCGGAAGACCGCCGGAAGTGCGCCTATTTCCGCATTTGACCACCAAAATTTGGTGGTCAAATGCGGAAGTATTTCTCCATGAACGCGCCCGACGCAAGGGATTATGGGAACCATGAACGAGCGCCGTCGCGCACGAGCAAAGGAAAAAAAAACATCAAAAAGCATCAAAAACAAGCTTTTGGGTTTGCATTGAGCTTATTATCTGTCATATAATACATACGTTATGTTTTCAGAGGTAGTATATGACGTGAGGACCGCTGGTTTATTCAGAAAACAACTTAAATACAAACTGCCCTGTCCACGTGCACAAAGCAAACGAGCGTGCGTGCTCTCCGGCGGTCGTGCATGAATTCCACCCGCCTGCAGTACCAGACTTGACCACCAGGGCCCCCCCTGCTTCAAGCCTAGAGCCACTGACTGGAGGTGTGGGACCCAACCAGTGAAATTGTCAGGAAGAAGGGTGATGGATAGGGTCATCTCTCAAAGGGAAGACAGACGGAGATGCACTCGGAACAACACGGCTTTGAACGCAATCTTAGAAAAGAAAAAGAAAATCACGTGTGCACAAAATGAGGAGCCCCGTACCCAGTGTTTTTTTTTTTGTACTTGTACTAAATACTTTGATTTAGTCTTAGTATATGGAATAACACACATTTAGTCATTTAGCCCCATTTAGTCTTCTGAAATTAATTTGTGTTAGTCTATCCAGTCTGTCGACAAAATATCAAAAATGATTTAGTCTTAGTCTTGGCATGTTTTAGTCTTAGACAGATACATTGTAGATTTATATATGCAATACAAATTTATAGTTTTTAATATGAAACATGTCTCATTTTTTATGTTGTAAGATTTTAATTTAAGTGCACCCCTCACTTCACACAGGTGTGATTTTTGATATATCAGGAAAAATAATCAATTAAAGGAAGTTTGTTCAAATGTTATAGCTCTATAATTGGTCTCTGAATGAACAGAACACTAATTTACTGGTTGGGATGGCCGTTTGATCCAGTCAGGCGAGAGAACTCATTGCATAGCCAGACAGCTATTCCACAATCTGCGAATGCTACTGTATATAGCATCTAGAACTACTGCTCTGATCAGTTGAATAATAGTTTCTGATACTCAGACCGGAAAGCTATCCTCCAACCAATAAAGGCATGGTGAAGAGTACTGTATGTTTTGCACTCTGTCCGTTTGTGTACAGCTAATCTCTGCCACTGTTAATCCGGTCGATGCCAAACCTTGCACACGCTCTCCCTGGATGCCAATGATGAGCCTCTGCCCATCCTGGTGCCTGTTATAGTGCCACCAGGAGGCACAACACATTATTTCATATTTGTACTCTAGATTCTGTCCCCAGACCCTGCAAATTGCTACACTGCTCAGATCTGTCCCAAATTTCCTATTCCATTGTATAAGTGTCTACAATTGGCTGTCAAAGTTTGCAGGTTTTGCTCGTTTTGAACAAAAAGCATCAAATCATGAACGCAGTGTGCAATTTACGTGATATCTTTCACCAACAGGTGAATTGAACAGGCCTCAAATCAATCAATTGCCATCATCACATCCGCGTATAGTGCTAGGCCACAGCCTGACCTGATACTTTTTCTAGTTACTATTATTTATACTGTACTGTAGGTATAGGTTGTATTACTATTATTATTTGACCATAGAATTGCTCTCTACCTTGCAGACACTGACAGAGGACAAATATGATGTCCGGTCAGATGTTCCGGAGGCAGCCATCCTGGTCTCCAACACCAAAGATCCCAAGCTCACACTGAAGATCACCCTCTCCTCCCTGGCCATGAGGGAGGATCGCAGCACCACAGAACAAGGTACTTACTCACTGCCCTTCCTTTGTACACCATCCATCCCTCTGCCCTTTTCCTTTCTTCAGGACTGCTCGCCTCCCCATTTCCCTACCTTGACCTTTACGTGACGACAGAGGACAGAGAGAGGAACGAGGATAAGGCCAAATGCATTGCGGTGGACGGTTGCAGGAAAATACAAGGGGCATAAAAGAGATGTGAAACTAGAGAGAGAAAGACCGTTTAGCGAAGCGACCGGTGAGACTGATACTGAGAGAGGTTGAAAGCTGAGAGGGGAGGTCGTTTGAATTGACGATCAGGGGGGAAAAAAGAGAGGGAAGGATATAGATCTGGGTCAAGTGTGGTAGAAAAAAAGCCCGCTAGGGATGTGGAGGGTTGGGATGGGCGTAACATGAGAGGCCCTCATCAGGTTTCTTCCTGTATCTACTCCTTCTATCTTTTTTTAAGCTGTCCACTCTGACTGGACCTTTGGATGTTAAAGGTACTTTAAGACTATCCAACTGTTTTAGTTTACTTTTTCAAGCACAAGTACATCCCTTGAAACCAACAAAGCAGTGAATTCCTTTTTACCAGTGGCTATGGGGAAATAAATGTCCTCCATTTAGACCAGGAGTTTTCACCCACAATACTTCCCTTTCATTCTGTCCATCAAGAATTGAGGATTGGCATCAGTGCCTCCACTGTCATTCTATTTTTAAGAGAATGAAATAAAAAGGAGGTGAGTCAGACGTAAAGAGCTCATCTCGTACAGTTTCCATTGGTAGATTTTGAATAGACCTTCACTATGGGTAGAAAATGGATTCAGCCTTGCAATACAGCACGACATTGTGGTTTTTCAAAGCTGCATAGAGGACATATCATATGGGAGGAGGGGGGGGGCTATTTTGCTATTTTCCTCATCCTTTAAATTACCATTGAAAGCCCCAAAACAACCCACCAGTCTGCCTTGTTTATATACAATGTGATGCTGCAAGGCTATCCTGCAACAGCTCTTCTGTGTAAACAAATGTAAGAAGACAATATTGAGTGCCTGCTGATAGTTTTCACTATTATACGGTATTAGTTAAAGTCAAAGGACTTCAAGGAACCGACTACAATGCAGTTCTTCTGATTGCAACATCAGGAGCACCCCAGAAGGTTTCTTGAAGAAAGCAGCCGTAAAACTTGTGAACTCTAATGGTTCTTTAACTTTCATTACATTCTTTAAGGAAACCCTTAAAAGGTACTTTTTCTAGTGAGGCTCCTTTTTGGATCCTAGGATTTATTTTGTGTACCATCTGTAGCTATAGCCTCTGCTGATTGACTGTTGGTTTTGTTGCCATAGCTCCCCAGGTCAGCGTGCTGTGTGGATTGTCACATCTGTGAGGCCCTCCGACGAGGCTGCCCTGCACCCAGCGCAGGAAACCCCCCGGGTACAAGGGGCTTCCCCAACAAACCAACCAAATCAAACCACTCTCTCTCTCTCTCTCTCTCTCTCTCTGCCTCAAACATGCTCCTCTACCCCCTTCCTCTTGTTGACTGGACTTATCCTTTCTGGGAGTACTTACGCTAGGGCTGCACAGTTAAACTGAAAACAATCAAAACTTCCCGATTGTTATCCTTCACAACTTGTTGTTTTATGTCCCACAATTGTGAATCTTAGAAGTTGGCAGTTTTTACATTTGTGGTCGGCTGTTGCATCTTGCTCGTGTCCCCACATACGAGTTAATATCATCTTCACATTTGACCAAAATATGGCACTGATTAGCACATTGGCAACAAACGCATATTGTCCAACAAAATTAATAATGACCAACTATTGAGATTGCGGTGATTGTAATCAGAATTTCAACATTAATCAAAATTGTTGGGATCTTGGCCATAATCGTGCAGCCCTATCGTACGCCATGAAATTCTGGTCCATGTCCATTACCGAGCAAGAAATAAGGGCAAAATGACCACATTACCCAGCAGCCCTCCACATTCTATACCTGTATGTCATAATTATAGAGGCGTAATGACATTATTGGCTCAGAATGACATTCCATAATTTCATGTTTTAAACGCAGTGGTATTAAGTTTTTTGTTTATGGTCTGGTCACTAATCAAACATCCCCTAAGCAGATGATGTCAGGGAGCATTTAATGGGGACTGTCCTTTTATCTGTATGTGGTCCTGACATTTGAGTGATGGTTCCTTCATGGCCTGCCTCTAGATGAGAACATTGGTTCTAATGTATGTCCAAGTCATCAACACATTTGAATGGAGTCGATTAGAGTTCAAATAGGAAACAAATGTAATACACACAGTATAGGCCACCTGGGGATGCTATTATCCAAAATGCTTCACAGCAGGGGTGTCAAAAATAATATTACGACAGTAGACCAGATTAGTATAAATTCAATTTTGTGCAATCCGGATTACTACTGTCTTGTCTGTCTACCAATACTGAAAGCCACGGATACCGTCATAGTAATCTGTCACATTGCATAACACATGATGGATGACATTCTTAGGCTACCGAGTTTTGGTTTAGGACTACAAAGGAATATGCTGTTTTATACTATAGCTTTTATTTATGAAGGTCATACATTATCAGGTATATAAAGAAGCTTTCTGCCTGAATCCAACAGCAGCAACCACAGAATTTCAGTTATGCAGATTTATTTTTTTATTTATTAGAAATATTCAGACTTTTATTATCGTGAGAGCGATGGCTTTTCGCATTGCAACTTTTCAGAGGCAGTTTCTATTAGCTTGGATTCCATGGACTGTGGGCAGTTTCCAGCCCTCCTATGAGACACAAACTGAGGTGTATCCGATTGATTTTGTCGTGATCAGTAGTGAGGAACAATTATGAAGGTAGACTGAAAGTGGTCCTTTAATCACAATTTCACATGATACATTTTGTATATATGGTTTGTACGTGTTGTGTGAAGCACTTACTGTATTCATTGCATCCAACACAAACCAAGATATCAATTTGGTCAAACATAAATTAATGATTATATAAACTATGATTCATTTTAGATTTCCTCAAGCCTTGGGGACCAGCTTTAAAAGCGCTGAGTCAACGACGTGCGTAACCGTGCACTGCTTCCCAAAATGTGATCATAGATCACCATTATGTACTATATATAATAATAAAGATAAATGGGCAAATTCTGCAGAACTAGTACTCTATAGCGAATACATGCAGGCTCAATTCAAGGTCTGTAACAATCTTATTGTTCAGGAATACTGTAGTTCAGTAAGAACTGTTCGCTTATAGCCAATCTGCTCATCCAGCGAACTTCAATGGCTGTAATACAAAAACGGTAATCCAAATCCAAAGATTTTGATTACTACATTGGCACATGTACATTTTTCAGGCTTTTGCTACCTAACAACTTAAGAACCCTCTCTGCAAAAGTCCTTGATGACATTCAAAGACGCATCGGCACACAAATAAATGTTCCCAATTGAGCTTCGTGAGTCATGTCGGTGCATATGGAGAAGGCAATAAAGGACTTCAGTGGCGCGTTGGCGTGCGGCGCGCTCCGTGCAGGGGTGAGATGACGCAAGTTGTGCCCTCAACACAGTTGGTGCTCACCTGCTGTCTTCATATTCACACAGCTGGCAGCTTCGCAGTGCGGCAGAGTGGAGGGGAGAGAGGAAGCAGCTGCCACACACGGTTAAGATAATGAACGGACATGGATACTTTAATAGTTTAATTTAAAAGATTATAACACTCACCAACCCCTGTAATAGCGTTACAAGGCACACATTTTGTATAGGTTGAACTCCAGCTGCAATCAGTCCCTCGCTCCAACCTTGTTAGTAGTGGCGTCTACTACAGTACTGTACACTGCACTATTTGAGGAGAAAGTGTGTCCTTTTAAAAGAATCATTCATCCATTGATAGAGCTTTTGAATGGCATCTAGTCTGTGCAGTACAACTTTATTTTAACGGTCTCATCGTGCCACTGCTGCAGTCAAACTCTGAGATCTGCAGTCAAACTAGGAGAATTGTGTGATAGTGGAAAAAAAAGGTTGCAATTAATCCAAACTACTACAACTTTTTTAAGACAAATGTGTTAGCATAACCTATTATATTACGATACATCTCCTAGATCTCCCTATGCCAGAACTCAAATTATCTCATAAAAGCTCCTTATAGTAGCATGGCTTTATTGTTGTCCCTGGGAATTCAAGTCTTAACCATGCTAATGATTCTGTATTACACATTTGTTGCGTAAGACCATCATTCTTGTCGAGGTACTACATTTCCCAGATCTCCCTGGGGGCAGAACATGAAGGTCCCCAGTTTTGTTGGTCTTAGAGGAGGAGCGACATGAGCCTGTCTCTCTCATCAGCTTGATATTGTTTGTCTACCACCTCCTTCCATCCTGTTCAGCTTTCACCAACAGTCTCTACAGCAGCGGACTGCTAAACCACACAGGGCCACTCCTCAGCTCACAAAGTGCCTCTGTGTGACACGAGATCAAATCGGTCCAAATTTGAATGCGGTTCTGTATATAAAACCCATGATTGATGTGTGCCATCTATAATTAGATTGGATATCACAGAACCATAATGCTGTTATTTTTTAATATATATTTATTTGATTTTTCTGGGTAGAAAAGGGTGAAAAAAGTCCCTTATGGTTATCTCCATACATCTACTCTGCCAGCATGACCTTTTGAAGTGCTGAGATTCCACTGCTCTAGATCACACGGAGTTGCTTTTGGACTTGTGGAAGCCTCTGGTGCTGAGCCCAGGTTGTGTGGTCTGCAGTCCGTTAAACCCCCCCCCCCCCCGTTTGTCTGCTTGACTGTCCCACAGCGGTCATCCCCCCCACCCCACCCCTTCCCCCCCCCCAGCTGCTCCTGAGAACAAAATAGCCTTCACTTTCTTTCCAGGGTGGCGTTCTCACTCTCAGATGTTTATGTTGTCGTCATCTCTTTGCTGTCACTCTTTATCTGCTGTCGTTCTCCCATGGCTCAGCCTCCAGTCATGGGCAGGGGCGCTCTGCACAGGAAACCGGTGTGGAGAGAGACTGTTTTCAGTCCAAACATAAACATCTGATCGACCTCCACAAGACCGAAAATACCAGCATGGCGTCTCTCTCGGCAAATGGCAAAAAATGGAGAAATACCAGCCGAAGTGAATTTTGAACTTCTCGCCTTGTTAATGAAGTGAAATTGATTTGTATAATTTCACTGTTGGTTGTCGTTAGAGGCGGCAACTGTCAAGGATGCCTTAGTATCTGAATCTGGCCTGTAGTCCTGGTCCAGTGCCATGCTCTCATTTTCGTCCTGCGGCCTTTATCGATAACACACTAATCTGGCGTGTTCCATCGCCCTCAGCCACTGATCTGCATCTAGAGTGACAGTCCAGCCGGGCAGCAAGACGCATGCGCTCATGTCTATTCCAGTCTTTCTCAGTGTTATGAAAGATCCTGCCTTGTGCATGAGACGAAAAAAAAAAAAAACACCCTTCTCTTCTCTCTCGAAACAAAAGAAAGAAAAATCATGAAACTCAAATTCCCACCTCCCAAGCTCATTCAGTCAGATCAGTGGGTTTGCCTAATTTGTAGCTGTCAAACCTTGCTGCCTGTGTGTCTTGTTTGTGCGCGTGGAAGACCACCGTGGTCACCCTTTGTCTTTCATGTCTCACCCTGTTCCTCTTTCTAGAGGAGGGCACACAGACAGAGGAGACAACGACGACGACGGACGGAGAGAAGCAGGCCGAGGAAGCAGATGTTCTGAGCAGGGAGAGTTGCCAGGCTGCCCTTGCATCACTCCGACATGCCAAATGGTTTCAGGTAATGCACAGATGGGCAGGTGACATTGCCTTTCAGCTTTCCAGATAGATGACATTGATGCCTTATCCAGCGTAGCTTAATGTCGTCCACCAAATTAATCTCTCTTACCTACTTGATGTAGAGTCGGCATCTAGGAATGAATAATAGAGGAGAAAAAGTTAGTGCACTGTGAAAATACTGTATGTACAGATATGGGACAATCACATGTGTCAATGTGGGGGAATGGTCAGTTCCTACTTTGAAGCCAGAAGAATTCCTGTTGCAGTGGAGTCGTAGTCGGTATAAAAAATCCTAACCCTAATTTCTGGTCAGCCTTTGTTGGACAGTTGAGATGTCAGATCTAACATTTGTTGGAACGATTGGGATGTCAGACTCAGAATAATGGTCCGACAATGGTGTACTTGAGCAAGGTGCGGTTCCTCTCTCTATGTATGAATCTTTGTGAAGGGCTGAACATAATGGCAATTGCATGGCCCTTTGTAGCAAGGTGCTACCGGTATATAAATGCACCCTTTACCAGATTCATTGCTAACTTGTAATTCAGTTATCTTTGACAAGTGACAGCTCACACAACAGAGAATAAATTGAACATAATGCCCAGCAGCTGTAAAGTGCAGTGTAATAGCTGTAGTAAGTGCAGGGTGCTATCAAGAGTGTAGCGCTGGACCGTGGCCCGCGATGGAAGTTTCATCTTACTCATAAACTGTTTCAACGCTGAAGTCAGTTGTCCATTTTAGTACTGTTTGTCATGTTGATTTTGCCCATTGTGTTTCGGTGTTTTATAGGCACTTTTTCAATTCTCTTGAAATCACTAGTGCATTCTCTAATGCCTAATGTCTTATATACACTATAGACTGTATATATAATATTATTTCTATCTAAGCTATAGTTCCGTATCTATTTCACCAGTCCTTTGGATTTCCATTCATGCTTGCGGTTCTCTTTCTGTCTTTGTTTATCTGCCTGTCTACCCTCTCAGGCCAGAGTGACAGAACTGAAGTCCTGTGTCATTGTCATGCGCATTCTCAGAGATATGTCCAACAGAGTGCCCGCGTGGCACCCGCTCAAAGGATGGGTAGGTGGCAGTTAACCACTTTCCATCCATTTTCATTACATTCGAAAAAAACAAACCAACAAATGCAGAACTCAAAGTAAAGCAATCTCTCTTGCCTCGCACAGCCCTTGGAGCTCATCTGTGAGAAGGCCATAGCGACATGCAACCGGCCCCTGGGTCCCGGGGAGGCTCTTCGCAGGGTCATGGAGTGCATCGCCTCAGGAATCCTCCTGCCTGGTCAGTCCTTAACACATTTAGGACCCGAGGACGGTTCTGCAAATGTTGTGCCAGTGGTGCTCAGTCCTTTTCAAGCCAAGGAATCCCTAAATGATATGTATTTGACCACTGATACCCATCTGAAAATATTGTGTTTCCATTGACCCCTAGAAGCAAACATTTGAGTAATAACACAAGGCAAACAGCTGCTACATTGTCATTAACAAATTAACTATAAACCAATACTTAATGTTATGGTCCTCCACACAGTAGATTCCCCAAATCCCCGTTTGAGTCCTTGCACCCTGGTAGGAGCAAACATCAACTGAAAATATAAGATCTAGAAGTAGATCTGAGTTTGTATATCGACTAATTGTGGCCAAAAGATTTGAGCGAATAGGAAAGGACGAAACAACTTTCCTTTTGAATTCAGTAGAACATGCTGTTGCTGTTGCTATTCCACTCACCCCAATGCAGTGTTTAGATGTCCCCTCCCCTTGAAGGTGGACTTCCAGGACAAACACTGACATAGATTGATGATGTTCTAGGTGGCCCGGGACTTCATGACCCCTGTGAGAGGGAACCCACAGACACCCTTGCAGCAATGACCGCCCAGCAAGCTGAGGCCATCTCCCACAGCGCACAGGTCAGTATGCTTTACAGCACACAGAGAAACTTTTTTTTTAAATATATAGTATATACCTGAAATTTATACCTGACCTGAAACAATACAAACAAAAAAGTATGCACCTGATCTGTGACTTCAGAATCCTAATGCACCAAATTTACATGCAGAAAGTGGTCCTGGAGAATTGAAATGCTGCACCGACACTGAGAGTCTGAAGTTACAGTACAGTTGAGACTTGATGGCGCGACGAACTTGATACCTTTAAAGACTAGCAATAAGACCCTTTTATTGATCCCGCGGGGGAAATTCGGCCCACCGATGACATTCCAAGTTACACCGCGTTCGTTCTGAATCATGTTCCTTGCAGCATTGTGAAACTGCCTATTTCTGCACTAAAATGTAACACAGACGCAACTCTGAAATCAATGGTTGTCCCGTTTTTTAAGGGATGATCAGGGCGGGGGAAAAAAGCAAGAAAACCAAAGCGTTACTGTGAGTGCGTTTCCAACAGCCCAGCCGGGGGGGGTATCGCGCCTCGCCACAGTAGTACCGCCCCACTGCACCAAAGTCAGCATTTCTTCCAGGAAACGGGTTTGATAGTAACCTTCCCTCCTGTTACACTTCCTCTCCATTGATTGAAGGAGGGTTATTTAAAGCGTTGCTCTCGGACGCCCCACAGGTCCCCGAGCTCACATCAGCACTATATTTAGCTGAGTGGCTGCCGCATGCAGTCGAAAGCCCCCCACCCCACCCCCCCTTCTCCTCCTCCAGACCCTGACCTCCAGTAAGCGGTCCTCCCCACCGCTGGAGGAGACCAGTGATCGGAGGGGCCTAATTAGCCGGCTAATGAGCGTGGGAACACACTCCCTCGCTGCTCTCTTAGTGCTGTTGATGTTGGCGGAGCTGCTGCTTGCCGGCTATACTTACCACATGAAACAACAAAGTGTGGCCCCGGGCAGGAGATGGTGGGTTCAGTGCCGAGGAACGAGAGGGAAACGTTCACAAAATTCTCTTGCATTTTCTCATCCCTCCTCCCCCTCCCCCTCTCTCTCTTTCTCTCTCTGTGCTGTGTCTCTGTCTTCTTCTTTTTCCCCTCACATCTCTGTTTCACTTAGTGGGGAAAAATGCCAGAAATGGTACTCTGGGAATGCTTCTTTTCTTCATGCTTTTTTCTGCTTTTCTATCTCTGTTCCATAATGCATAGGATGACTTTCAATCCAGCAGACTCTTATTAGTGTGCTCATGAGCTTGCCCGCTGTTCAGATTGTGCGATAATTAAAATGCATTGATTGGGGATTTTTTTACATGGCATTTTCTAGCATCTGTGCTGCACCATTTCCTCGAGAGCAAGGGGCTTTGTTTCTAAGCAGGGAAAAATCTCCAGTGACGTCATACCTATGACAGGCACAGTAAAATGGTGCCCCCCCAAGGGATAATAATATGAACTAATTTTAAACTAAAGAACATATTATGTGTTTTAAATGTTAAATTCTAGTTATAGAGGACAAGTATAGTGCATTTATCCTTATCAGGCTTAGCCAGTGATCCTTTTAAAGCATGCCTGGTGGTCCCCCGGTGCCCCCCCACCCCCTCATGGCGCCCCAGGCAACTGCCTAGTCTGCCTAATGGCAAAAACGCCCCAGACTGTATTCCAGCTCTGCCGTTACAGTGACATGCCCTTATTCTCTCTCTCTCTCTCTCTCTCTCTGTGTGTGTGTGTGTGTGTGTGTGTGTGTGTGTGTGTGTGTGTGTGTGTGTGTGTGTGTGTGTGTGTGTGTGTGTGTGTGTGTGTGTGTGTGTGTGTGTGTGTGTGTGTGTGTGTGTGTGTGTGTGTTGGTGTTTTTCAGCATGCGCTACGCCTCCTAGCCTTTGGACAGCTCTACAAGGTCTTGAATATGGATCCGCTCCCTGCAAGCAAGTCATCACACATGCTGTTGGAAGGTGTGTGTGTGTGTGTGTGTGTGTGTGTGTGTGTGTGTGTGTGTGTGTGTGTGTATCTCGGCTGCAGATCTGGGTTAGCGTACTGTATGTGTGGATATCTCTTGCCTCCTCCCAGAGATGCTCATTGATCCATGCTGTCTCCTGCTCTCTGCAGGGGGCTGCCAGAAGAGGCACCGTGAGGACGGAGGGCCAGACGACAGAGACTTCATCAAGAGAATAAAGGGTGACTTTGACCGGGCTCTAAGCAGCCGCAGACCCCCAGAGAGCA
Source organism: Benthosema pterotum (assembly GCA_039105355.1). Classification (NCBI taxonomy): domain Eukaryota; kingdom Metazoa; phylum Chordata; class Actinopteri; order Myctophiformes; family Myctophidae; genus Benthosema; species Benthosema pterotum. The sequence continues at coordinate 43,151,138 of CM076972.1, forward strand.
CGCTCTGACATATTACAGAACAAACAGGCTTATCTCAATCCCCCTGTATACCTCTACCGCTTTGAAATCGAGGAAATGACTAGTCCAGTGGTGTCAAAGCTCCTCTATGCCTTAACACCCAGAAGTTGATCGGATGTTGCACCGATAATGATTAAAATGCAGAGTTTAACGCTCTCGTTATAATTTATACTCGGTTGTGTATTTTTATTGGGACTTTAACCTATGATTAAAATTCATTTTGACCAGACACCAGAGACAAAACATACAAAACGTTCATGCAAAAAAACCTATAATATTCAAAGATTTGCGCTGTGTTTACACGTTTTTCCCCGAAAAATAGCAGGTGTCTCATAGCTATGAGACGTGAACGCCTGCTATTTTTCAATAAAACTTAAAACATCCGTACAGAATGGGTTAAATAATAGAGGATGTAAGTAAGTGTCATTATACCAATGGAGGATACAGCAAAAAAGGTCCCTTTATTATACACTACATCAGTCAATGATGTTTGTGCATATAATGTTCATGTGTTGTCATATAATATGAATGAATCACTGTCTAAAGTGAATTATAGATTATATATTTCATCTCATATCAAATGTTGTGCAACATGACTAACAGAACAGACTGTGATTTAAAATTATATAGGACTTAATCATTGTTGGCGCAACCCACTCTTTAGTCACAAATGCGTTGTCACATAGTAATTTAGATAATATCAAGGAAAAGGACTTCACAAATTGACAAGTTGCCCACTTGAGTCATGAGCAATGAGTCATCTAAATGGGAAGAATGCTTATTGACGTAGCTAAATTTGAAAGTTTTTTTTTTTTTACTTTGTGGATTAGTCTGTTTTGTATGGACAGATTGGCTTCATGGCTTGTGATTGACTGATCACCCCGTAGCAATGATTTGATTGGCTGAGCAAAGTACACAATCTTAATCTTAAGTGAGGGCAGAAAAGTGTTTATCTGATGTATTCCTCAATGTGATGCACAGTATGATGATAAGAGCCGCCCTCACTTCACATGAGTGCGATTTCTTTTGCAAGTGCAAGTGACAATACGCTTTTTAAACTAGGCAGTTGTCATATATGAAAGGCTGCCGTCCTCGTGGGGTTGTGTAGAGCAAGTCCCGTATTCCATTTCACATGTAGAGCACATTCCTCGTGAGGGCTTCATGCCAGAGTAGCAGTAGCCACACAGCAGCCAAACTGTGATGGCCTCCCACCCTGCTCACTCACGGCCACGGAGGGCGGCAGTCTGTGTCACAGTCATTAAATGGCCCCTCACCGGGCTGCCTGTCCCGGGGGGCTTTCATCTGCCTGAAGTTCAAAGCAGGTGACGCAGAGTGAGAGGAGGGAGGTGGAGATAGAGTGGGATTAATACTCCTGGCTCACAGGCATCTTGCACGCAATTATCTCCCTGGCCTGCCTCCCACTAGAGACCACACGCACAATGTACTGCACGCACACACACACTCTTATTAACACCTCCTGTTCTCTCTTCCAGTATTCCACTTGGAAGGCACTTGATGCTAGTGTATACCGTATGGCAGCACGGTTCAATGATTGCTTATTAAAATAGTATACAGACAACTACGAAAATGAAGTAGTTTTCAAGAGCCTGTTGAAATGAATACATTGCAACAGTTTTCTCAGCGGCCAGGTTTTTTTTTACCCTTCTCTTAACCCTTTCAGTCGTAGACTGGAGGATGACCGACCCCAACCACCCCATGAATGCCCTGATGCGTCTGAACCAGATCCAGCCAGGCCTACAGTACCGCCTGTTGTCCCAGTCCGGTCCGGTGCACGCCCCTGTCTTCACCATGTCTGTAGACATCCATGGGACCACATACCAGGCCACCGGCAACTCAAAGAGGACTGCAAAACTACAAGTAGCTCTCAAGGTACTGTTCTTGGACATGGAACACACACTGTCCGTATATAGCAGAGGTTTCCATGCACTACCACTCCCACTGGTACGTGAAGTGTTGCCGACTGCCAAAATCCAAAATGCACTAATGGCACTTCCAAAATGAGAATGCACTAGAGCAGCCGCTTTCAACGATTTTCATACCCAGGGTCCACTATTTATTCTGCATTTTAGCCACGGACCACCATTTGATGTGGAGTTTAGTCTCTCGGACTAATATAAGATAACTGGCAAAATGTTGGTCAAAATAACAATTCTTCTACATTTTCTAAATGTGTAGATTTTGGAAGATTAGGTAATTCAGATGTTTGAATATAATTTAACTCTTGAAGACTCTGCGCCTGTTAACCAATTTCGCCCCAACTCACCAGCAAAAAAAAAAAAACGCTAGAGAGTTTTTTCACTCATTTTGGTGCTAGGGGGGTCTGGAAAAAAGCTAGATATAGCGACAAATGCGCCAAGTTGGCAACACTGGAGGAGGGAGGAGGTCTGCTCATTTAATGTGAAGTAAGGTGTTTAGCAGACAGAGTGCCAGCGAACAATGGGGATATTAAGCATGTGCCGATTCTTCCTATACGCAGACTACGCAGCCTGCGTTGGGCCCCCGATTCCACAAAGGGCCCCCGCCAGCTCTGAGTAAATAACTAATTGAAAGAACTGCTATTTACGCAAATAGCGTACATCGGGCGCATGTACGTTTATTGAATCGCGAGCACTTACGCAAATAACGTACAGCGGCGAACGTAACCACTCTAGTGCATGGTAGTTCTGTACGTAGAAGGGAAATTTTCTTCCGTAAACAGCGTTACTTGAATCATGCCCGCTGTCGCGTTTTTTTTTTTACACCACGCAGAAACGCCCCCCCTTTTCTTAGCATGTTTGGTCAACAACATCATTACTTCAGGATATGAAAAAAGGAGCAGCAGCAGTCAGGTAGGCTGGCAGGCTAACGCTATGAATGACTGCAGTTTTCAGTTGTGCTGTTAAATGCTGGGCTGTCGGTAGTGTGTTGTTGTGTTGTTGTTTTTTTGGTGGCAGAGATACAAGCTTGTTGTATTTTGTCAATAATAATATCTCCTATGCGGCATGCCCAAAGCTTAGAGTATTATGGATATAGACAGTTATGTCAACTCCGTTAACTTCATGAAGCCAGTCACATCATAGAGTCTCTGTGATGTGTATGTGGCTACTACACAGAATGTGTTGGTTACTGTAGCCTACAATACTTTGACAGTGAACAAAGTATTTTCAACTCTTATTTGTCCCTATTCTAGACCTGCTACATCTCTACATAAGAGACAGTTTCATAGTTGTTGTTGTTGTTGTTGTTGTTGTTGTTGTTGTTGTTGTTGTTGGTCAGGATTGAAGTAGCAATAAATACATTCATTTGAAAAGGAAACATTGGAGAGAGAGAGAGAGAGAGAGAGAGAGAGAGAGAGAGAGAGAGAGAGAGAGGGAGAGAGAGTGTGTGTGTGTGTGTTAAGCTATCTATAATGTATTTCCCCGCAAAAAATGGCCAAAATAACAAAAAAGCCAAAATCAGCGCCTGAGAAGCAGGGCCCCTAGTAAAAAACCTGCTTAGGGCCCCTAGGAGGCCAGAATCGGCACTGATATTAAGCGTGTGTTGTGTGTAATACATTATATTGAAAATAAGGCAAAACTACTGTATTGATTGTATGTGTTAGCGATGGGCAGCGTAACGATCCAGCTCTGCTTTATGAGGTAGAAATGTAATAAGGTGTTACTTATTGCCTGCCTGTGGTGCTGACTGTAAAAGAGAGGAGAGACCGTCTCTGAGGATTATGGACAGATAATTGGAGAAAAAAAAAAAGGGATGTATGAACTTTCAAATAAAATGGTGAGGAGAAGCTAATAGACAGTTGTTAAAAGGATGATGCCGGAGAAATGAATGGCTGATTTTGAGTGGCATTTTAATGGTGCCTTGACAGCATGCCAGCGAGAGGTAAAGAGATGGATGGATAATTGGAAAGATTAATAAGGGCTGCCGGGGTCATCGCTCTAATGCTGGCACTACTGCAGAACAGATAATTGATTGTAGGGAGTAGTTACCAGGAGATGAATGATGCTATACAAAGAAATTGGATAACAACTAAGAGCGTTTATAATAACGTGTCCGTACATGTGTTCTTTCAAGACCAGCTGACGGAGCAGACCTGCTCAGAGCCTGTTTTAACGCTAAATGCAGTATACGTTTATTTACACCTGAAAGCTACCCAAGGAAACGCATCCTTCCCTACTCTACTAGAGGTTAAGGCCTAGATTTTTGTCACCGCTAAACCCCTTATCCCTTGACTTCGTTGCCTTTTTAACTATTTAAAAAAACATTTCTTAATAGTAAAAATGGCCATTCTACATGCTCACAACGTGTCAATACATTGGAACATTAAACTATTCCCAAAGGTTTTTAAAAATAGTAAAAAAGGGATAAGGGTTTTGGGATAAGGGTTTTAGCATGTAACGAAAATGGAGCCTTAAGTGTAATGCACAACAAATATTCACTGCAATGTTTCCTCATACCCAGATGAGTGCACATTGTTTTGTTCCCTCCTCCGATTCTTGTGCTCCAGAGATTGGAACCTTTAAATCATTAATCAGGTGTTTTAATTCACGTCATACCCGTCTATGCCTACGAGTAAAAAATGGCCACTATCTGAATAGGGTCATATTTATGGGACAATATAATGGACAAAGTCTCTTATTCCTCCCCTCAGGCGCTGCAAGCGCTGGGTTATGTGGCTGGTGGTGACGGAGACCAGGACTCTCTGAGTGCTGACGAGAGATCTGACGGGGAAGGCAAGAACGACAGATTGTCCACCAGCTCCAGCTGTAACTCTGTCACCTCCACCGATGCACAGGAGGTAAATGACTAACGCGTTTTGTTTGTGCACATGTACACGCTTGACTCACTTTCACACAATATAAACCACTAATAAACCTGCGTTTTAGTCAAGAATTTGGCCGCTAGACTGGATATAGGGTTAAAAATTGCTACACTCTCAAGTGCCGGTTGTAGTTTTAGGAACCTTAGACCTTTTGGCCCAGCACCCATTGTCATGTGCGTATATACTGTATTAAGTATGCTTTATAGTCTTATCGCACACAAAAAAAAAACAGAAAAGAAGACATAGCAGTGAATGACAAGGAGTAAATGCTCCAAAGTGAGTAAGTGTTCCAAAGCCACCCTTTTGGAAAGACTTATCTTGTTTTATTTGATAAATTATGAGTAGTCAGTATTTCTACAACAGTACCACTGAGGTGATTTAAATGTCTTTGTGTGACCAAGTTGCTCGACAAACATTATGCATTATCAACAAAGGGTTAATAGGAGTTTTGACTATGGAAATGCATATTTGTTGAGCAGCTTGGCTGTACAATCAATGAAATCTAAATTCATTCTTTACCGCATTTTCACATTGCCCAATGTAAAGTATAGACCGCAGTGTAGGAAAACTTCTGTGTGTTCGAAAACTTTCTGCAGAGCAAGAGTATTTTGTCCCCCAGATCATTCTGTGGACCTGATTAGACCCCTCAGCGGGTGGACACAGCGGTGTTCTGTCTTTGTTGTCAATGATGGATTTGCAGAATACAATAGAGGAAACAATAGTCCTCCTCTTTAGTATGTCTCCTCCTGCTGCTCTGGGATTGTCTTCATCTTTTTCTTCTTTTTTCCCCTTCCTATTTTCTGTGTCTTCAGTCCAGAGCTCCAGGTCCAATCCTGACCGCTGGGGGCAAGAACCCGGTCATGGAGCTGAATGAGAAACGCAGAGGACTCAAATATGAACTCATATCGGAAAGCGGGAGCAGCTATGACAAGCGCTTCATCATTGAAGTGAGAGAGAAAACACAGCACTTACTCACTCACTCACTCACTCGCTCATCCTCTGACTCACTCACTTGCTCACTCACTCACTCACTCACTCACTCACTCACTCGCTCACTAACTCACTCACTCGCTCACTCACTCACCCTCTCGCTCGCTCGCTCACTCACCCTCTCGCTCGCTCGCTCACTCACTCGCTCGCTCACTCACTCACTCGCTCACCCTCTCACTCACTCACTTGCTCACCCTCTCACTCGCTCACCCTCTCACTCACTCACTCGCTCGCTCACTCACTCACTCACTCGCTCACCCTCTCACTCACTCGCTCACCCTCTCACTCACTCGCTCACTCACTCGCTCACCCTCTCACTCACCCTCTCACTCACCCACTCACTCACATATTAAAGCACACAGGCAAAGCTTTTGTCATACGTTTTCTTATTGCCGTTTTCTTATTGCCTCCTTATTAGTAATTAATGATGAACTGAATATTTGATGTTTAAGCCTCCGTGGCCTCCAGGGATGTTTTATCTTGTAACATTATTTCAAAGAACAGAACCTGTAGTTGCATGTTTCTGGTGGTGCTATGGGATATGCATGTATTTAATCACTGAGTTCAGCGTTCGGTTAATAGTTGGGTTTAGAAGTGGATAATACTGCAGCAACATCAACATTAATCTGAGCTAGATAGCTATAAGTAAATCTAACTTTAACAGCTACAGTCTGGGGCTTATTTCACCAAATACAAATGTAATGAGGTTAATGAATCTTTATGATAGAGTAGGTTAATACGATACATTGAGAATTGTTGAAAGGGGGAGGACACAAAATGATTGACCATGTCAATAAAGTTACTTGAAGCAGATGGTGCACTGGATTTGACATAAAATGTGCTGTCATCTTTATCGTATCATTGGAATGACCATTCTGTTGGGGTATGGATATATATACTGTTGGGGTATGGATATATATACATTCCTACTGGCAGCAAAGTGAAGCTACAATGTAATGCCTGACGTGTAATTGCATGCCGGGCACTACAAAAAAAGTTTAACAGGCTTCACTAGGTAAGGAAGTACTAGGCGAGATATGCAAGACTAAGTTGGCTTGAAGCAACAGTACACCAATGACAGTAAAGCATTACAAATATTCAGTTCAAATCAAGTCAAACATCAATCAATCATTTCTTTTTGTTGCACTATTTCTACTAGTGCATCTCTCTCTCCCATAATTCCTCCCTAAACTGTTCCGTAAAATGAAGTAGAATTCCTTGATAATTGTTCCATTTAACCCTATCCTTTGCAGTCATACACTTTTAACAGTGTAGCTGTCCAAGCTTTGAAATTTAGTAGATTCCCGGGCTCCATTTTTGGTTACATGCTAAACCCCTTCTCCCAAACCCCTTATCCCTTTTTTTTTTTTACTATTTTTAAAAAACCTTTGGGAATAGTTCAATGTGCCAATCTATTGACACGCTGTGAGCATGTAGACTGCTCATTTGAACTATTGAAAATGTTTTTTTAATAGTTTAAAAGGGCAAAGACGTTAAGGGATAAGGGGTTTAGCCGTGCCGAAAATCTAGGCCTCTGTGTTAATTCAGAATTATGGATTATAACCTAACATAACGTAGCATGCCATGTCTCGCAACATAAGACCATAAGACCACTTGAATGAAACCGTCTGTTTGCTGTACGGGGCCAAGCCTTTCAAGTAAAAAGCATTTGTTCTACATTGCCAGTGTAAGGAGAACAAGCGACTCTCTCTGTTATGACAGGTGGAGGTAGACAAACAGGTGTTCCGAGGCACAGGCCCCAATAAGAAGGTAGCCAAGGCCAGTGCAGCGATGGCCGCTCTGAAGAGCCTGTTCTCTGGCTCCAAATCAACAAGCATCAAAAAGAAACGTCCCAATCCACCGGTGAGTAACCTCATGTTGTAGTTTTTTTGTTTTGTTTTGTTTTGTTTTTTTTAACAGCGTGATTATATGCACGCACTGTACAATCACAGCAATTAAGCAAAATGTGTGTAGTTAGTGTACTTGTATGTGTGTGACTCTACACCAGGGGTGCCCACACTTTTTTGACTTGAGAGCTACTTTCAAAATGACCGGCTCAAAAAGATCTACACATCATTAATGTGATTGTTCCATGACTGAAAATCCATTCAAAGCCCCCTAGAAAGTTTGAGCTTTGTAATAGTTGGTGATGGCGTTACTTAATGTTAGTGTTTAAGAATAATGCGCTAATGATGAAAAATAGAGGTGGGGAATTGGAAGGCTTTCCTGTTTATGCCATTACAAACGTTCAAAAACAGTATTTGAGGTCAGATGAATTATAACTCTTGAGAGTGTAAAATTAAACCAAATGGACCCGTAAGGGTCCATTTGGTTTCATTTTAACACTCTCGAGAGTTACAGATCTATAAGAGTCCAAGTGCTGGGGGGACTGTCATGTGATCTACCTGCATGGTCTGTGTGATCTGCTGGTAGATCACAATCTACCTTTTGGGCACCCCTGCTCTACACCGTATATACAGTATATGTGTACCTTACTGTGTACTGCACTGTACAATACCATTACCTACAAGTGCTATACTGTTGTTTGTGATTTTGTGCAGCCCAAGAGAGCAATAGCCTCCATGGTGGCCCTTCCTGCCCATGCACCCAGAGCCCGAGGGCTGCCAGTCATCCCCAGGGCACCGTACATCAGCACCCCACCTACACATGGCTACATGCCTCCAGGTTTGTGGAGCTGTGTGTGTGTGTGTGCGTGTGCGTGTGCGTGTGCGTGTGTGCGTGCGTGCGCGCGCGCGTGTGTGTGTGTGTGTGTGTGTGCACGAGTGCGTGTGTGTGCACGAGTGCATGTGTGTCAGGGCCAGATCTAGGCATGGGCATGGCGGGACCAATGCCCCCTAAATGCCCAGACTGCCCCACCAAACATGATGGCATGCAGAACAACTCATATTTCAAAGATATTTCAAATTAAAGTATAATATATAAGTAGTAAATAATTAAATGATTTGAAACACTGGTGCTGCTACGAACTACCTACAATTGTGGTGCCACTAAACCAACACCATTTCATCATTCAAAACAGTAAACTCTCTGAGTTAGACCTTTAGCTTTATGCATGCTGCGTGCCTGTTGCAACTTCAACAACATCTGATGTTATTATTGATGCTTACTTGCCTAAGTCCTGTACAAGATTTTCATTTAAATTATTTAGTTCTGTGATCCAAAATATAAATATTTTGGATCACAGAACTAAATAATTTAAATGAAAATTGTATGGCATTTTTGCCTGCCCTCCAATTGAGAAATGTTACATCCAGGCCGTGTGTGTGTGTGTGTGTGTGTGTGTGTGTGTGTGTGTGTGTGTGTGTGTGTGTGTGTGTGTGTGTGTGTGTGTGTGTGTGTGTGTGTGTGTGTGTGTGTGTGTGTGTGTGTGTGTGTGTGTGTGTGTGTGTGTGTGTGTGTGTGTGTGTGTGTGTGTGTGTGTGTGTGTGTGTGTGTGTGCGCGCACGCACACGTACAACCCACTTGCAAGTGGTATTTTACATTTTTCATCAGCCCTTTCTTTTAAAAGGAACCATTAAGGCATGTTTTTATGGTTACGCATGTCGTGGGTTAAACCAGATCAGGGGCCTTGTGGTTAGAGGGGGGTCCTGTGACTGGGGAGGTCCAGGTTCGATCCACCCAGCCAGGTCATAGCCAAAGATTCTAAAAATGGCTCCAGTGCCTCCCTGCTTGGCACTCAACACCTAGGGTTGGATTGGGGGTAAGTCTCCCACTTGTATATTAAAGCTGCCTCACGCTGCAGAAACAGGAGATGGGTTCCTGCCCTATGGACCTCATAAGGCTTACGTGTCTAGTAGGGGTCAGGCAGGGGGAGATCGTAAATCATTGGCATGCCTGGACCATAGTAGTAGTAGTGGTGGTGTATGTAGTGTGTGGGTGGGGGTGCGGTGGTTGTTTGTAGGGCGGCTGTGTCTCTGATTATTTTTGTGTTTCTCAACCAAATTGCCTAATTACCTGTAAAATACTGTCTCATCGATATGTTATAGTAAACTTTAGGCAGGGTTACGTGTTACATAGTTCATCCAGTTCATGGGAAGTTTGATCAATGCACACTAGAATAAAGCTAGGCTTTAAACTTAAGCATTCCATTCCATGTGTACCGCAACAAACAGAGCATGACACTAATGCTGCCTGCATGATGAGCTTATGCCCCACTGTGTAAAGTTGTGCTAAAAAGCGTCTCTGGAAAACTGTGTCCTGTCGTCCACGATGATCACATGATTTAGGCGTGAATGTATGAATTAAACTTGAAAACCAAAGCTTGAAATTGTGAAAAGGCTGGAATTTATTGCAGACTTTTCATAACTAAATATCTCAAAAAACAACCCTGCCCAATTCAAACTATGTCCAAAATATGCATGTTTTTAAAAAAGAAACCGAATCTGTGAAAAAAATAACCATTTATCTTTAAAGGTAGGGGAAGTGATTTCACTTTTGTCAGATATCACCCAAAAAATATTTTTTTTCTGTTAAAATGCTCTATTATAAGGTGTGGAAACCACATATGGAGTTTCCCCCTCCCCCACGTTAGCAGAGGAGCTAATAAAAGTTCCCCAGGTCACCACAATTCTCCTCCAATCAGGAGAGAGCAGCAGGTTCACATAGTGTAGCTACTTTTGGGGGCCCCTAGTGCACCAGGCTGGTACTACACCATGAATTTCAAATCACTTCCCCTACCTTTAAAATTTGTATCAAAATACGAGATCTACAAGCCCTCAATGCTTGTAGATCCTCCAGCTATACTCTACTCTAGTTCTGGTTACAGGGAGACACACAGGATATACGTCTCTGTAAAACCGTGCTCTACACATTTCGTTGAATGAGAAAATGCTCAGTGGGTTGAGTCAGTGTGCACATGAGTTAATTGCGTTAAAATTTTTAATCAGATTAATCAGCAGAATTAATTTAATCCCATTAATTAACTATTTTCAACAGCCTTAATTTAAACTTCTGATTTACTTCATTTTCAAGAAGCTACACAATTAGAAAATGTAGAAGAATTGTTATTTTTTGCAAGTTTTGCAAGTTATCAAAATCCTTGATTTTGGGTCAGAGAGACTAAACTCAACATCAAATGGTGGTCTGTGGCTAAAATGCAGAATAAATAGTGCGCCCTGGTATGAAAAAGGTTGATAATCACTGGTTTAGATTATAACATCACGTTACATAATCTTGTTTTTCAGAAATGTGTAAAATAAATAAATAAATAAAAATAAAAGCAAATGTATTGTTGTTTTTCTGGCAGGGTTTGGAGCCCCCTATGGTTATGGTCCTGCAGGTGCTCTTCCTGCCTACGGTAAGCTAGCATACATGCACCATTTCTAAACAAATGGCAGTGAATGTCTTAACATCTCAGGCATTCAACCCATCCATCACCTCATCCCAACTTTTGAGTTCCATTTGTTTGTTTCCTTTTTTCCCCTTTAGGTTTTCCTTCCAGAATGCACTCTGTAGTTGTCCCAGTCATGAGAGTCCCCACAGCCTACCCCATCACCCATCTCTACCCCTATTAAGACCTCCAACTTCATTCATCTATGACAAAAACATTGGTTACATAACGTAACCTCTGGTTCTATGAGCATAGACTTTGCCCTCAAAGAGTTGGTTCCATTACGATAGCTCTTCGAGGGCAAGGATTATACAAAATAGAATGTTTTTTGTTGTTGTTTTGGTATGGTTATTTTGAAGGAATACACCAACCTTGTTTTAGTATGGTTATTTTGAAGGAATACACCAACCTTTGTTGTACATTATCACCTCATTAACAACTCACATTATCCGTCGCATAATCACCGTGAAGAGCAGTAAAGCAATTTCAGGGTTGCCCCTTGTCTGTCAGTTGGTATGGAATGGTTGCCTTCATGGCACCATTTCTCAACTTGTGGTCCATTGCATAATAATTCCTAGTCCTTGGGAAAACGTTTTTTTCATTTATTTGATAACCTAGTTGTAACTAGTACTGAAACCATACTGTATATGGTCATAATGGAGATATGATTAACAGGAAAGGAAAAAAAGTGTGTCAAAAGTCCCATCTTAATTAATTGATCGGTAGTCAATTCCTACCGATCATGCTACCCTAGTCCACACAGCTGATAATCAAAGGAACCGGTTCTGCTCTTTCAAGATGATGTTCAGGCGTTGCATTATTAATGTCTGTGTTACTAAAATATGCAGCTGGAAAATATGAGGTGAGAAATAGGCAATGCAGTAACAATAGTGTCTTTCGTCACTGCTAATCTTCAAGCCTTTTCATCGCCATGTGCAAGACACAAGCAGTAGCTGCATGGAGGCATCTATCCCAATGCTACAGTATATAGATTCTGGACCTACACCTCCTGAAACGAGGATGACATTTCAGTTCATGAAATTATATTTTAAAGTATATTTACATTTAACTTTTTAATATTCTGCCAAACAGCAGGCTATATGTTTTGATCATTTGTATTTATATTAGGATTAATTTGCACGACTGTAAAGATGAAACTGAAGTGGGGCAGAGGCTCCACTTCTGCCTTATTGCTTTCTCATGATAAAGCTTTCATTGCTCCAGGCTGTAAGCATTTCAAAATTGTAAGAAGCAACAGTCTGGCCACAAGAGATTAGGTTGCGACCAATGGCAAAGAGTGTGTCAGAAGCGTCATTTTTCGGCCAATCACAACTTTTTGTAAAGCATCACCATAATTTTCTTAGGCGCTAACATTCCACTACTTCCATTAAACCACTGAACCGGCTCGTCTTGCCCAGTGTGAGTTGGCTGAAACTGTGATTGACTGAAACACAACTAGCTTCTGTTTCTGAAAAAAAAAAACTTCAAAATAACTGCTGAAAAAAGCAATTTCATGACATCTAACATTATTTATATTTAATATTACTAAGGAAAGAAAGAATGAAATAAAAATTCTGTTATGCCTAACTATATTGCATTAGGGTGGGGGTGGTCCTTAAATAATGCTAGTGGTCCAGAGCTCCAAATAGTACTGTACTACTGCTTTAGGGAATATCCATACTACACTATATTGGTAACAAAAACATCCCTATCAGTTAGGTAAATAAGTTGTTCTTTGTGCTCAGCCTCTTTTCAACAAGGTGTTTTTGCTAGCTAGTCTGTACAATTCACAAAGCATATACGATATGCTAAAGCCCTAGAATAGATAATAGAATATAGAATGACGATTTATATCCTTAGTAACAGGGAACTGCGTGAATCCGCTATTGGATCCCCCCCAACAAAGTAGGTGTATTCCTTTATCACCCACCTGTGTTTTTCTTTTTTTTGTTTCTTTTTTATGGTTTATATTATTTTGTCTTTGACGGCATACAGTTTCTATGGAGAGAAAGTCAGTTGGTTTACAATGATTGGTTGCACTGTGAAACCTCTTCTTTGGATATTGATTGTCCAATGTTACTCTGCTGTTGACTTCAGAACTTGTTTGTGCTTGGTTAACAATTACTTCTTTTGAGATTCTATTTTATTTGAACCTCTGTTTGTAGATAATATTGTTTTGAAATAAATTAATATTTTCGTCAACATCCGAGTACAGTTTGGCTCATATTGTGTTGTGTTATAATGCTAGTCATTCCTCATCATGCTTTCACCATTATCGTCCTTGCACACAGTCAGATTCGGAGAAAGAAATGTAAACATCCAAAGAGTGGCGTGCGAGTATGCAGTGCGACTACATGCTTTAAATGAACCCGGTTCAACTCCTATATTTTTGGAGATTTAAAAAATGGATTATTATCCGTTTACTTCACTTAGTGTTCACTCAACCTTGGCTTATACTGTGTGATGACACTAAATAATTATTTCTCCACTTGGTAAAAACCCAAATAATAATTGACAAAGTCTAAAATGAATGAATAAATGAATTTTCTCCCTGCTGGCTGGCAGAGATTATGTTTTTGCCCCTGTTCTGTTGTACAACGAAGTATGAATTGGTCCAACCCAGTTGTACACATTGTCTGATTACCTGTTGTACCCGTCTGTCTCTACTTGCCCCTTTTATGCCCATGTAGATCGCTGATGCCATATGCCCATATTTGTGTATAGGCATACAGTATATAGTAATATTATGTATACATTTGCAGTTTGTATATCTACTATTGTAGATGTTAGAATGATGGATGCCCGTGCCTAAGCCTTTTTGGGGCAGTTTTACGTCCGACCGACTCTATTGTGGCGGGGTGGAACGTGTGTTGAATTTGAAGTTGGAGAGGTGAACGTTTTTCGAGTTGTGAGGATCTCATATTGGGACCTCTATTATCCCATCTCTGTTGATTAGACAGTTAGTTAATCCCTACCATATCCTATTCCACAGTCCACACTTAATTAGTGACATCATAATACCCAAAGTTCATGTGGCCATGTCAAATGAGGCAAAAACAACTTTCTGGCCTCGACAGCCCATAGATCCACACAGAAAATTCCTATCTGATTTCATTAAACGGTATTATGATCACTTTGTCCCCCGATTTAGTTTTTTGGTCATTTTATGCATGCATACCCTCTGCTATTTGATTCAAAACCCATAGAATTCCCAGATAACAGGTGTCATACTCTTTTGATTTCTAATATTTCTAACCCTAATAATGTTTTCTTTTTGTAGGCGGTCTGTACATTGACAGTGCCTACTACCAGCCCCAGACCATAGCCACACCTATAATCATTCACCTGGGCCCTCAGGATCTGTTCTGACCCCGCCAGTGAAATCTGTAGCAAAGGACTTGAGCTTCATCTCTCTCCTTTCTGAGTGCACCTCAATTATTTTGCCTGGTTCATCCCCTGGGTACACATCTCTGAGCTGCATTAAGCTGAGGAAAACCTGCTGCAATATTGAAAGAAATGGAAGACCCACCGTGGGCCAGATTCCCATGATTCAGGTCGGCTGTGTCCTCACTGAATGGAGACATTGGACAGGAAGGAAGATGGAGCCTCTAGGACTCATTTCTTCCACCTGGCTGGGAGAATGTCTCTTAAACGAACAGCAATACATCTTCTGCCTTCGGATGAAGCAGCACTGCAAATCTCAATGTGTTGCCACTTGCAATATTGAACTGTTTCACATCGAAGGTGCCGATTTTCAAATGGACCAGTAGAACACATCCAATAAATTCACATAATGTGACAGTATGTACAGCACATGTAAATATGGAAATGTGATTTTTGAATGTTATACTTATACTCCATGTAAAGAAATATTTATCGTTTATATATCTGAATGTATATACCCTAGTAGTGAATGAAATAGCTTTGTATTCAAATGAAAGATACATATAAAATATTAACAATCAAAGATATACATTTTACAAATTTGAAACTATTACCTTGTATTGTTAGTGGTATATAATCTCAAGTCATTATTATATAGCCTGTAGCTGTACCCAATCCAAAGCACTAAAGTGATAAGTGATTCAACTTAATCACCTTTATACAATTTGTTAACCAATTTGTTTGTCTCCTTTCAGAGGTTCTCTATTGTACACTCCTACAATGGCACACTTTAAGAACTGACTGAAATTTAAAGGGGCAGTCAACATTACATTTTGGAAGCCTCCTCATACATCAAAACAAAACAAAAACATGCTGACCATTCCATTTAGTTTCATACATAAACATGGAAATAATACACAGGGTGCCTGTTTGGAGTGTTTCATTGGTCCCTGTTTTTCAGAAGCAAGTTGAACATTTTTGAAATTCAAAGAGAACGTTACAGTTGTTGGTAATCATTAGAATAGACATTTAGTCCCTAAGCTACACTATTAATATTCATAAATAGTTAAATATTAACCAAATTGATGTTTCATTGGTTTCGAGTTGATTTAAGTTCAAAGCAAGTTAAATAATCACCAATTATTTCACTCAATTTAGAATTGAAACTTGACACTTATCTATATGAAATGGCTTGCGAGATACATACTTTTTGCTGTGCATTCCTCACCGTAGCCTGAATGGAAAGCACAAGACTCTCTAGACTTAAGCAATATTCAACTCAGGGCAGGTACCTTCAATTTGCATAAAAACAAGAAGGGCAACTTAAGGGCTAATTTATATTTCGTTTCACGACCAATTCCACTTGGCAGATGTACTGTATGCTTAGCTGAATTTCAACAGAAAACCGTGCCCTGCCACGGTCGTGTGACGATTCATAAATTAGGCTTAGCACACATCCTTCTGTGCATGATTCACATAGGCAGAGAATTGGTGTGAGGATTAATTCAATTGGGAGTCAAAATGCATGTGGCTTACCCATGCAAATCTGATGCTTCTTCAGAAATGTGAATGCCTTTGTAGATACTTATAATAGACTACCTGTTGTACTTTCAAACACAGTATTGCTGATAATGATTGTCTTCTAGAATGTATAGCCAACATTTCCCTCGGTCATGTAAGGTGACACATGTCAGCTTAGTTGGGGTATTTTGTTACTGCTCTACATGCACCTGTCAAAGTAATATTAATTTATGGAGGGTGTTGGGTTCTAGTTTCCTTGTGTCTTTACTCTGAATCACAGCTGTTTCTCTAAGTCTAAGCTGTACATGGATCATGGAGAAGTCATCACTTTTATTTTTCTTTCTTTTTTAAATGGTCTTCAGCAGACCAGGAAAATGATGCATAAAGCATCCACAGCCTATCATCCTATTTGTTTATGATCTTGTTTTCCTCACATGTCTATGGAAATGATCAAAAAAGAAAAGAGACATCTGAAAATAGATGCTATCTAAAGACTGATGCTCAAATTTTGGTCATGGAAATTATGCTGTTGTTGAATAGGCATGGGTAATTGACCGGCAAAGAAAGAATATGTATAAGAAATAATCCTGCCTGTGACAGGAATTTTATTTTGTCTCCTACTCAGGACATCATCTCATCAACACACTATGCCACCCAGGTGCTAGCGTACAGTACAGTACAGATATCTCTACAGCTTTTACATCTCAATATCTGAGCCATTAGAAGAAATAGGATTCACGATTTTGGATTCTCCACTCGACAATGCCATTGTCTAGTAACGACTACAGTATATTCTTGAAATGTGCTGTAGCTGCCTCATATCCAACTCTGTTATACCAGGTACCACCAAGTTAATTTTGACATCATGTATACAGTTGTCTCTCAGTGGAATATTCACCTCACTTAAATAAACATTCTCTTCCCACAGGGGTCCTTTTCTTTGCCACATGATGTTTTTGAGAGCACATTTTGAGGCCAGTGGAGGAGGAGAATTTTCTGATCAGCACATATTGCCACTACACTAGAGTTGCCCCAAACAACATGGACTGTCTGTCTGTGTCAAACAATCCAATCTGTGATTTCTAGATTTTACATGCTATAAAGCACAATAAGTACCAATAAATCTGAATTAGATTAACATACTGTCAGTGGCAGCACCACCAGCTCAGACACGGAACAGCACATTTTGTTTAATCTAACAGTGTACCTAGCTTTCCTAACAGGTTTGTTGTGTCGCAAAAAACATCCCATTATATAGTCTACAGTTGGGTAAATCCTGCTTGGCAGTCATGCATGCCGCATTCAAGTAGCAGCCTAGTATAATGATCCTGTGGGATCCAAGTAGAGCTAGTTGCCTGTCATCTAAAAGTATCCTCCCAAGTATAAAGGTGTTGTTTGCGATTGAAATAGACCTAAAAGCCAAACAACCGGTTCTTTTAGGCAAGCAATAACATTGGTCGATGTGGTGTAAATTCAGATGAACTGTCCTGACTCTGACCCCAAATGGAACCCCGAGCAGCTTAGTTACATCAAAACTGACTAGGCTGGCAAACGAGTGGCTGACACAGAGGAATGGTGAGCTCACTTGATCCTTAATACACACAGTTACACACTCACACACACACACACACACGCACGCACGCGCGCACGCACACACACACACACACACACACACACACACACACACACACACACACACGTGACACGCACACACACACACACACACACGCACACACACACACCTTATGTATGGGCTAAGAGTAGCTATAAGCCCAGTGTCTACACACAGGCACATAAATACACATAAATCTAGGTGGTGAGAGGGGGAGAGGAACATGCAAACACACACGTTAGAAGCATATCAGATGGATAGCCAGATCCTGGTATGGTATTTTTAGCGGTGCGAGCGGAGCCAGAAGGTGTACGATTACGCAACCCGGGCACATGCCACCCTCTTATATACAATGCAAGACATCCCTTCAACTCTTCTCTTTGCTAAGAAAGAGAGGGATTGTGATATAAATTGTATCGTTGCCCAAGCCGTCACATCTACTAAGTGTAGATACAGTGTAATGATTATGACACATCGCTTGTTGTCCATCTGACCAACACACAAGTCAATGTGAGTCAATGTGTAGGCCACATCATTGGCATTGCTTCATCACACAGAGAGATCTAATAGCCTAACACCAACCACTGGTTACACCCTATCCCAACTTTAGTTTCTGTTTTTGGCTCAAGAGTGACGCAACTTGTTTTTAGACAGCTGGTGGTTGGAAATGAAGCTCCACCCACACGGGAGAATGCAGCGACAGACAGATTCCTGGAATCACTTGCCCTCAACGAAAATGGAAGCCGAACCGAGTTTCACTTTCCAACCACCAGCTGTGTAAAAAACACAGGATGTGACGTCACTTCTGAGCCAAAAACACAAGCGGTATATGCACAAGTGTGGACATACCCTTAAAGACTGAAATTATATTAAGCTGTGTTAATAATGCTGCTCAAGGCAGACATGCTTTTAGACTTCATCGTTTAGTAGACACTTGGGCTGCATCAGTATGAGGTCATATGGCCTACCGGTTTTAGCCAGGCGCCAGGCGGAATTTTAACCCCTAACCCTGGCCTGAATCATACAGAACAATAACCCAACCAAAAATATTGTATTATAACGATCTAGCCTATGCAGTATCTGTTTCTAAATGCCATACTCTCTGCCCCTTTAACTACAGGGAATTGGATATTCAACCTGGCAGTGTCATTGCCTTATTGTTTTCATTGATAGATATAGCTCCATTGGCTTTTACTGAACCTTAATTGTCTGTGCCCTAACAACCTGGCTTGACACTGGTGGCAGATCCCCACCAGGCCGGGTTGCTGCTACCCAGGAGCCTGGGATGTGTGCGTGTGTACCATTACACCAGAAGCGGGGAGTGACGTGCCAATAGGGCTGAGCTCGACTGGCATTGCTGTTGAGGGCTGGGTTTTGGCTGGGGGATACAACCACTCCCCCAGTCTTCAGATTGTGTCCTCGCTCTACACACTTCACCCCACAGACCACCGCACACGATATCCCTCAGCATCACACGAGGATATCACACTCAATGTCCTGCTGACTATGCCAGATTGTAGCATTACGCCGGAAGCAGGGATTGAACCCAGGCCTCCCACTGGCCGCCAGACCAAACGGGCTGGGTCTTGGCGGGGGGCTACATGTGCAATTCACGTCAATCAGATACCGCCATGATTTGAGTCATTTTGTGCCATGGCCCCTCCCGCAAATGTTGAAAGGCAGTCGATCAGTCGATCAGTAGCCTAATCAATCAGAATCTGACAAATCTCACCCCCAATCTATATAGCACCTGTAGCTTAGCCCAGAAAGGTGTTTGCTATTCTGACAAGAGTGATCATGTCAGAATCGCAACCACCTCTCTAAATGACATTCCAAATCTTGGGCTAAGCTACAGGTGCTATATAGATTGGGGCAGAGGATCTTATTGAAAGTATACTGTATGTGCAGATGAACAGACAAATGGAGAAATTCTAGCCTGGGATCCAGTCTTATTCACTGCATTCTGCGCGTCTGAAATGTCACTTTGCAAATCAGTCTGGCCAGGAGCCTATCCCCACAGGTAGGCGGGGCATATGAAGGTTGAAATGCAGCCTGAGGATTCTGTATGGTCTATGGTTTGTTTGAAGAAAAGAACACTAGTTTACGTTGCTTTGAACAACATCCAACCAGAACCAACGTGGTAACGTCAGGGAAATGCTATAGTCAAGCAGGCTCTGGCCAGACTGATTTGCAAAGTGACATTGCAGATGTGCGGAACGCAGCAAATCAGGCTGGAAACCAGGCTAGAGAAAATCACTCTCAAGACCGAAAACACAATTCCCTTACGCCTGGTGGGATGATGTTTAAGGAAACCTGTGACAGACTCAGGACAGGAGCATGATACTTGACCTCAATGAAGTGTAGCTTTAACCAGAGCAGTAAATGCATGATGAAACTATAACACCCTCTACTGACCATTTATAGTATAGTATCAATGGCTTGCATGGATGCAGGGTCTTTCTTCCTAGAGGCTCAATTGATTGATTGATTGATTGATTGCAAAGAATGCAACAGCCATCAATTAGTGGACAGATTGCACTTTTTGATGGCTGTTGCATTCTTTTATCCACTGCCTGCTTTTCCTTTTGTCCACACATTTTGGTATTATCCAAGAAAGGTGACAGCTAATGTATAAACAGTCGGATGTTCCACACTCCGAAGTCTAACTTAAACAACACAAATGTCTCCACTTGGTTCCATTTGTCATTTATCTCATAAACTGGGGGTCCTTGAAATTAAACGGGTTGAGAATCACTGCTAGCCTAGAACCGTAAACACAGCTCTTATGGCATGGGGGTCCCGGCCATTAGTATATTTTGGGATCCCTTAACCCTTGACATGAAAATCTCTCGGAACCACCGCTCTGTCTAAACTTCTATCTGCGAGACTGTGACACTCGTATAACGCCACGCCGCTAGATGGCGTTGCCGTGCCGCCGCACATGTGACACCAGCGCCACAGCGTCCCCAGAGCATCTAGTAGAAGAGTTGAGACATTGAGGTGTCAGAAACTGAGCGCTCGAGCGCTGCTCATGCAGACTGAATAGGGACAAGCTGGATTGTTTCCAACGAGAGTGGCGGCGCACATTACTTTAGGCATTCGTAGAACATGTCTTGGGCTAAACACGACTAAAACCATCGGAGTTATATGTTATCTCGGTCCTTCTGACTTATTCCGGTCCAGGACTTGTCGTCCCCATTCTCAATAGAAGTCGATGTAACAAGATCCGCCATTAGACCGAACCCGTGGAAGTGAACGGAGTTGTCGTAACTCTGTCTATACTCCTCGAGTGTCCCTTCCTTCCGTCCTTCCTTCTTCCGCTTTGCCTCAAAACCAAAAGACAAACGAAGATGGCCGCGTTCGCAAGGCTCTCTCAAGCTCTGCTGAGGTCTTCACAGGCCCAGGCACGGCGTCAGCTCTCTGCCAGTGCTGCTGAACACGAAGCGCACCTCGCAACAGGTAATTGTCGAAAAATATTTCGACAAGTGGACCGGCTATGGCCCACTGTTTTGACTAGCGCGAACGTATCCTGACCAGACTGACCTTGCTGCTGAGTGAGTTAGCATTATGAGCTAGGTGGCTAATAACAACCAGAGGACAGCCTGTAGTGTAGTGATTCGTCCTGGTTCTTGCCACCAGAGTTGTGGCACTCCGGTCAGTGTGTAAAGAAGTACACGTACTTTTGTGTTGGGGGTATTTTTGTTCTTGTTATAAGGGGAACTCCAGCCATTTCCAAGTTTAATATACTTTAGAGATGCTGAGCTGCTGTGTGGACATGATAAAAAGTTCCCCCAATTCTGTATTTACTGAAAATGGACGTCTGAAAAAGTCATTAACATGGTGAAATACATCTGATGGCATCATCAAGATGTATTTCACCATGTTAATGATTGAAAATGGGTGGAATTCCACTTCAAAGCTAACAGTTCGTTAGTCAATTCAAAACATCAAGGACTGTCTGACAGTCAGAGTTGCTGTCACCATGCTATAATAGCCCAAATGTTGAACTCTCGTAGACGTATTTATTGATTTTGACATCTTCAAATCTATGTGAGAATCAATAAATACGTCTACGAGAGTAAAACATTTGAGCTAAAGCTGGAGGAATATATTCTGCATGTACCACATCAAGGTGAATGAGGTAGGGGCGCCATCAATCTAACAGTTGTTTTCTTTCTTCTCCTATCCCTCTTATCTTCCAGTAAGGACATGGAAGATTCTGACCTTCGTGGTTGCTCTACCTGGCGTGGCAGTTTGCATGTTGAACACGTACCTGAAGGAACAGCAGCATAGCCACGAACAGCCAGAGTTCGTCGCTTACAGCCACCTTCGCATCCGCAGCAAGGTTTCATCAGATGTTTCAAATTATAACACTAACTAACATGTACTACAACTTATCTGTGGCCCCCAGTACCCCCCACAATATGACAGGAACTACTTAATATTTCACCAAAAGCAAAACCTGACCAGAACTCCCAAATCAATTAACACTGCTTGACACCACTATATTAATGGCGCTGTATTAAGTATTTCATAGAGCTTAATTGGGGGCGGGATCCGAACTATCCTTTTAAGTTCAAAGCTTAAAAGGAACCCTGCCTAATGAGACATTTAAAACACATGGAATACGCTCTTTAGTTTGAAAATAGTTAATGTTTTTATCCCAAGGCGGTCGCCATTTTATTGTGCCTGTCACATGACCTGTCACAGGATGACGTCACAGAAGACCTGCCGTATAGAACATACTATGGAACGTTCCATGATTATACAGAATTGCAGCCTCGACACCCAGGCTTTCATTTTCGTTCGCCTTGCGCGAAAACGGAAAGCCTAGACTAACGTGTTACACGAAGTGGCCTTGAGGGGGGAGTCAACCTTCCAGGGTGGGCGTCGCTCTAAATGATGTGACGTAGAACAGCAGTGGACGGGCACGGGAGGGGCCGGGGATGACGACACGTTCGTGAGATCAAATCAGAGCGCAGCTCATCTGCCGTGCGGATGCCACGGCACCCCGCCCCCCCAAGGCCAAAATCATTGAGGGCTAGACCAGGCTATACAGAATTGAAACGTAAAACATCGATGTATACAATGTATATACACTGTTCTTTATTTCACCAGCGGGGGTCGCCAGTTGTCATTACAAACAGAACTGTAAAAAAGATCATAGGAGGAGAAAACATGTAGTTTGATCTATTGCATTAGTTCTACTGCTAAGCGAATGTTCTGTGACTTCATCACTATGACAGGTCATGTGACAGGCACAATAAAATGGCGGCCCCCATGAGATAAAAACACAGGGGTCGACATTATAATTGGCCCGATGGCCCGAAACAGGTTTGAAAACACGTGCGGACCACCAGATGGCGCCCTATACTGGCCCGATGGGGCCAGTGGTAAAATGCCCTTGTTGGCGCCTGCACCTTTGTTGTACAAACTTTTGTTGTATGGTCGCCATGACAACCTGTATTAGTCTTTGATCTTGGGTCAAAAAAGGTTGGGCACCCCTGATATACATATTGTATTATTATTTTTATTTCACAATATGTTGTTGTTTTGTAATTGTTTAAGTTTTATTTATATTTTGTTTATTAGCACAAAAAATTATTTTAGGCATTCTGCATTGTATATGGGTCAGCTTGCTGAACGGTTTACTGGTTTTGACCCCCATGAAAAGAGTGCTGTTAACTTGAATGCATTTAATACATTAATAAATGGTGTTCTTTTTTGCAGACTATGGGGATCGATTACCTGGGCCAGTGGTTACAGTTGTGGGGCCAGTGATTCTTAAAAGCCACTGGCCCGAAGGGCCAGTGGCAAATTTCCCTTAATGTCTACCCCTGAAACATTAACTATTTTTAAACTAAAGAGCGTATTCTATGTGTATTAAATATTCAATTCTAGTTATAGAGGGCAAGTATAATGTATTATCCATATTTGTCTCATTATGCAGGGTTCCCTTTAACACATGCAAACTCAGTTTAGCTGTCACATTTTCAGTCATTCAACAACATCAATAAAATAACTCTCTAAACAGGGAGTCAAAATCACCTAAAAATTACCTAATTGCATTTTATATAGTCATATTTTTTTGCATAATAAGTCATTAATGCATGTTGAGAAATGTTTTTATGAGTCCATGCAGTTTTGTTTACATGGATCTAAAGCCCAGTGAGGCCACACAATTATAACTACAATTTATTTGACTATACTATAATACAGTTACTATAACATCTATATTTCTGTTATAGAATGGGCTTAAAGTGAGATTGACTTAGAGACAGAATTGCCATAATTTCAAGAATGTTCTTGTTTGTCTTTTGCAGCGTTTTCCATGGGGAGATGGTGTCAAAACCCTTTTCCACAATCCACATCTGAATGCCCTTCCTGATGGCTATGAGGGTCATGATGAGTAACTCTTCCTTCAGACCCTGACACAGGGACCACTTTCCTCTTATTTTCAGTCCTGGACCACACTCCCTCCAATTCAGTTTACTTATTTTTTCCATTATGTTTACCTCTGTGCTGTAGACAGTCAAAGCACCAAAACTGTTACATTACCATTCTCTGGACCAGATTACAAATTGTCTGCTTAAACGTATGTAACATAAATAAAACATAACTATTATTACCTCTACTTGTGTGTTGCAGAATATGCAAATCTTGTCATGTTATGTCATTCATATTAAATATGGAAGTCCCCATCAAACAGTTAACTCCTTAACAGATTTACCACAACTTTTCGAGTGATTGGTTATTCTGTTGTCTGCTTATCACTCCAAAAGTTGCATTAGGCTTTGTTTTATTAACAAGCTCATTAACTCCCTGCACACCACCTCATGAAGTCCTTTAAGTGGTGATTGCACTACAAAACGGAAAACACCTCACACACTTTACAACTATAATTGATAATGACTATAATTGATAATGATGATGTAACTTTAAATGCATTTCTTTGAGTGCTGGAAACAGTGAAATGTGAAAATACAGGCAGTTTTATCAGATGGATTAAAAAAAAACGAAACATCAACTCATTTTATTTTTTCCCTTAAAGTAAAGTAGACAAAACACTTGTGGTTTGGTTTTGGTTTGGTTTGCCAAGATAATTTCCATAGGCTTGTAGGAGGTCAAGACTAGGGCAAGTGCTGAGGGCTAACCTTTAAATGCTAACATCAGAGTTTTGTACTCTGATGCTGTTTAAAGACCAAGCAACATTTTAGATCAATTGGGTCAGAGGGGCTTAAGTGTGGTCAGGATACTAACAAGAGTTGTGCCCCTACGGGGCACAGGTCTCCACCGTCCGGGCTCAAGAATTGATGATATTATTTAATATATATTTATGAATTTGTAATTTCCATTTCCATACGGGGTATAGGTCTCCACCGTCCGACTCAGCTATGAGATCTATGACGTCATCATTACATCACAAACGGGACGGAATGAGGGGGTACACCGGGACGGAATGACGGGGTGCGTTCCAGAGTCCCCACCTTACGGTGGAGACAATTATATCGAATCAGGAGAGAACTCAAAGGATATAGGATAAAAACACCCGGGACCCCCGCACAGACCCAGGGGCCAAAGCCATCATAAAGATGTGACTCCTCTTGGAAACAGAATGGGGGACATTTTGTCCACACAACTAAGGTATATGAATGACAAATTGTTGAAAATGGGTGGAATTCCCCTTTATTTGTGAGGTGTGCAATTTTCCCACTTGAATTCGTATATGAATGACAAATTGTTGAAAATGGGTGGAATTCCCCTTTATTTGTGAGGTGTGCAATTTTCCCACTTGAATTCAGAGTTCTCGTTACTTCTGATCAGTTTGTGGTCGTCGACCGTCCCTCAAAGTACTCCGGTTGGTGGTTTAGGTGGTTGCTTAATTAAGAGGTCTGAAGTTTGCACTCCTGAATGCTGATCTAGTGTTTGCAAAAATTGGAAGGGTATGGAATAACAGCTGTTACTATTCATTGGTTAAATAATGGGTTTCAATATACAGAATCACTATCACAGCCTGATGGATGGATGCCCAGTGACAAGACTGTCTGTGTAGCAGACAGCAGCTTCTGCACCTGTGAAACTGGAGATAAAGCACGTCCCCTAGGCCATCTTTGTCAACCTGGAATCCACAGTCATTGAATACTGTAGCTCCATTGGGTAATTTAGTTAATCAAAGCCACGTGTAAACACAACACCAAATTTCTACAGCTTTTGTCCACACTCATCTCAAGATTTGCCATTGACAATGAACGGAGAAATGACATCAGAATTCTGCTAAAGATGATGTAAATTGACAAAGTTTCCCTTCCATGTCAATATTATACAGTATGTTATGTAGATGAGCAAATCGCCTAACCAATCACATGCTGGTGGGCGTTTGGCCAGTATACAGTAGGACCACCTTAAGTGGGTTGATGACATTGCGATGACATCATTCATGTCATATTATGTTCTCATCGGGATATTTATTGTTTTTTTATATTCACAGATATCATATTACTCAACTGTATTTTTGATTTTAATATGACTGTATCGGATTCTTCTGCAGTCTTCATAGAGGCATCTGTTATACATACTCTAATCATCGTCCCACTATACTCGGGAAAGAGGCTAATAACATGAATGGTAGCCCATGTGCAGTGTGTAGAAGAGAGGATGATTGTGATATTTCATGTCAGGGTGAACACTGGCCTCATGGACATAATCCTATACAAAATGTCATGACCAATAATGGAGGTCTTGATGTGGTGCCTTACGAGCCCAAGGTCCACATGCCTCCTACTATCGATTATGAGTGTTACAAGGAAAAGGTGTGTATGCCTGGCTTCACGGGACTGATCAACCTGGGAAATACCTGTTTCATGAACAGCGTCATCCAGTCCTTGTCCAACACCAGAGAACTCAGGGATTACTTCCATGATCAAGTATTTAGGGCAGAGATCAACTACAACAACCCTCTGGGTACAGAAGGCCGAATGGCCCACAGCTTTGCCACACTGCTCAAGGATCTGTGGAAAGGAACTGACCGTGCCTTAGAGCCCTCAAATCTCAAGAAAATTGTAGTCAGTAAAGCCAGTCAGTTCACTGGTTATGCCCAGCACGATGCACAGGAGTTCATGGCTTTCCTCCTGGATGGCCTTCATGAAGACTTGAACCGCATCCAGAACAAACCCTACACCGAGACTGTGAACTCGGATGGACGCCTGGATGAAGTGGTGGCAGAGGAGACATGGAAGAGGCACAAGATGAGGAATGACTCCTTCATAATGGACCTTTTCCGAGGACAGTTCAAGTCAAAACTTGTCTGTCCCACATGCTCCAAGGTGTCCATCACGTTTGACCCGTTCC
>CM076972.1:43183179-43215971 GCA_039105355.1 Benthosema pterotum
ACATGTCTTGTTTTATTTCTTATCAAATTACTGAAGTTTGTTTACTTACTCATTACTTTTAGTCTTAGCCTTTTCAAAACACATTTATTCTTTTTGTCCAATTTAGTCATTGTGTGACTAAATATAAGCAAGATGATAAGCAAGGAAGCCAGTCCAAATTTCTATTGGCATAAACTTGGCAATAAACCATTTTAAATGAACAACAATCTCTAGAACTTTGAACCCATTCTGCCTTAAGTACAGTATTAGTAGCATAGTAGTACTGTAACACAATGCATGCATTAATTCAACCTACTAAGATTTGAGCTTGAGAGGTCACTTACACTTGTTTTGAATATTTTTCCAGGTGTAATTACTTCTTCCTCTATGATGGATCCAAGGTCAAAGGAGAGGGTGACCCTACAAGGGATGGAATCTGCTACTTCTATCCTGAAGAGGTTGGTGTTGCAGTGAAAGTTGCCCTGACACAATTGAGCATTGGCCCTGTCTCGAGTTTAACCTAAATATTCATTATGAGCCCATATTATGAGCCTCATTTTTTGCCTTTTCTTGCACTGCAGTTATTATGGCTACCATATCAGTTATGTTTACAGACATATTATTGTTCTTGCAATTTCACCCCAGACACCTATAGATAAACAGGAACTACTGTGTGGACAGCTGGCTGGTGTGGGTCGCTGTGTCTCTGAGTTGTCGTCCTCTCCTGTGCGCATGATCAGGCTACGCCGCAGCAAGTTTGCCATCTGCATGAAAGATGACTTCTTTTGGGTGAGTGAGTAGACTTGACTACCATACAGTGTGTGTGTGTGTGTGTGTGTGTGTGTGTGTGTGTGTGTGTGTGTGTGTGTGTGTGTGTGTGTGTGTGTGTGTGTGTGTGTGTGTGTGTGTGTGTGTGTGTGTGTGTGTGTGTGTGTGTGTGTGTGTGACAAATTCCTGTATTAGTCCTGTATTACTGAACTCTGTTTTCCCCCCTAGGCTTTGGGTTGCTCAGTGGATATCCCGAATGTCAGTGTCTGTGACCTATTGAACCAGCTAATAAACCTCTTTTGTTTCTACAATGGCTCCATTCGCCAGAGCTATCAGGTGTAGTATTCAGTTTTGTCATGGCATGTTGAGGTAGCTACACTTTGTGTGGAAGATGGCACAGCCAAAATGCCTGAGCCAGAATTGGACATGGACTTCCTTAAAATATATACTGTAATTCAGTCACAAACTGAAGTCCTTACTTGCGGTAAATTTAGCCCTCATAATGCATTTATTGGCAGGTGGATTGTAATTACAAATACAAACACACAATATAGCTATGCAGGTGACATTATTGTACCCAGAAGTCATGCAGGAACGCCTACTGGGTGATCACCATCCACGCACATTGATGATCTGTCCGTATCTGTCCACATTAATTAATTAATTAATTCAATTTATACATCCGCATCCACCCGCCTTATACATACTTATACACACACTTATACTGTATACTACAAGCTCACAGTGCGACACACACAACAGCACAACACGCTGTGATCGGAGGCTATATATTCACTTACCCCTCTTCAGTCAGGACGTAGTACAGGCGTTGTATATCCCGTTCCCATAGAAACCCGTTACGGTCTGCCGTTCTTAAATCGCAACAAACAAACATCTTTTCTGGCTATACATATAATAAGCATATATGTACATACTGTATATGCGACTAATGTGTTAGTGGCATATACTTCACCCGTGGATTATCCAATATTAATTAATTATATAATTCATTGATCGCAATCCATACTTAGCTGTGAATGATCCTGGCTATTTACGGATAAACCCGTAATCCGTTGAACTCTATTCACCAACATGCCCCCATATAGGGGAGAACTTAACCGGGATGGCAGGTGATGCGTATGGAATGAATTAGAGTTAAACCAGTGTAGTGTACACGTGCGCACATGCACACACACACACACACACACACACACACACACACACACACACACACACACACACACACACACACACACACACACACACACACACACACACACAATGCTATACAGTACATGTCTAGCTATCATGTGATCATGATGACCGTCTCATTAAGAACACCAACTAAGCGCTGCCTACATGGAATACACTATAAACCACATGATAATATGCAATTTTCTCCTCCATAAATAAGACTGTGTTGGTCAAGACACAACAGTGATGTGGATCATATATAATTATTAAAACATATATTGTATTTTTCACTGTGCACTTGGCACACAAAAAAGAGAACAAGATAGGAACAGTTGTAAAACATGATTCCATAATATGTCACTAATTATTTTTTTGTCCCCCAAATTAGCTTCACAATAAGGAGATGTTAGCAGGCCGATGGGCCCACTATCTCTCCCAATTACAAACGGCATCCACTGAGCTTCATCACATGTTTAGCTGCCTGAAAACCATCGACTCAACTCACGTAAGTCACCACTAATGATGAGCATGTACTTCGCCTTTGTACTTTGTATTGTTACACTATTGTGCATCCGTGGGACCCCCAAGGGTCATTGAGGGGGTTCCAGGGGGTCCCCAGTAAAATCATCGATGGAACTAAATCTATGAGTAATAGTACAGGGGTGGCCAACCGGTCACAGACTAAGAGCCACGTTTTTCACTGTGTTACCGCAAAGAGCCACATCAAACGGTCACAACGGTTAGAAAACCGCCGCAACGGCCGTCACGGTCGCAAATAGATTCCCCCTCTCCTGCCATAAGACATGTGCGTTTGTGTGCAGGTGCGCAATGCAAAGTCACACTATTAAAACATATAGACATGTATTTTGAAACAGGGTTTACAGTCCAAAAAAGTATGACACTCTCAAGAGTTAAAATATGCATCATGTGAATTAGCCCAAGTCTACACTACTAGAGAATGTGGAAGATTAATGGTCATTTTGATCTGTATGTTTGATTGCTTTGTTTTCTCTGAAATTCAGCCTGGAATTGTTGACACAAGTAAATCTATGGAGCTAAAATGGTGGTCTGTGGCTCAAATTCTGAATAAATGGTGGGCCCTGGTAGAAAAAAAGGTTGAAAACCACTGGTATAGGGAATGAATGACTGCGCCATGAGGCCAAGCGTTTTTGAAGACTTCATGTGGAAGCCCCTTAAGAGCCGCATGTAACCAGCTGAAGAGCCGCATGCGGCTCGCGAGCCACAGGTTGGCCACCCCTGTAATAGTAGATAATAAAGAAGACATATTTTGTCCCATGTTTAAGTGCACCTGTCAAAAATCCCTAAAATTAAAGAAAGCAGCAAATGAAAAGAAAATTACACTCATATGTTACTTTCTCTAATAACCTAAAACATGAACCTTGATAAAAAAAAAAAGTTGTTCTGTAAGTTCTGCAGTATCTATAGCTTTCTAAAAAGTTATTCTGTAAGTTCTGCAGTATCTATAGCTTTCTAAAAAGTTATTCTGTAAGTTCTGCAGTATCTATAGCTTTCTGTACGGCGAAGAGTGAAAATAGGCAGTCTGTGTCTGCTTATTTCAGTATGTATGTGTTGTATGTAAGCTCACTGTTGCTGTAGCAATGCTAAAAGGTGAAATGTCCTGTGCTTTTACAGTATTTTCCTTGGAGAATAATGTGATTCTGAATCAGTTATTTTCCCAGCACAATAAAGTTTGTACAAACAAAAGCCAAGTTGTGTTAACTCCCAGCTACTTTTTTTTTCTTCATCAATTCCTGTTCTTGCAGCTGCTAACCTTTGATCCTTGTCCTCAGATTGACCCTCTACTGTTGTTGAAAGCTGCACTCATCCTTCAAGCATGTCAACGCTGCCCTCTAGTGTTGGCTGGCTGTATTCTCTTCCGTGGAAGGTAAGCTGGCACTTTGGTTTAAAAAAACGCACTAAAAACCAACCCTTATTACAAGTGACAGTGTTTTGTCATGTCTTGTCCTACACAGAATCGTTAGCACACAGATGCCCCCAGATCTCACGGTGAAGGTCATGGTTCACGAGAGTGAAACGTACAATAAGGTGTGACCCTGTGATATAACACGCCATGAAGCGTTGTCAGGATTTCATGATGAATCCTAAAGTTTTTTGATTGATTTGTGTGGGTACCATTCAACGAAAGTACAGGTCGATACAAATTCTGCAAGGATAAAACCAGAAAACAAAAACATTAAGACGTGGTTACATTGCTCTGGTATATATTTATATTGAGTTGTGCTTTCGTGTGAAATGTACCCATTCTGAAAAATTGAAGTGGGCAGTGATAGTCTAGTGCCAAATGATAACTCGCTGATTTAAATATCAATTTTAGGACCAGAGGACCAATGGTTTGAGTTCATCTAAGTCATCAGGCACCTCTGCATCCAGCGCTGTGGCCTCCACTACAGTGTTCCTCACAGCAGATGAACTGCAGTGCCTGCGATCTGCTCCCGTTGACAAACAATCCAGGTACATGTTAACCACAACACATTGGTATTATGAGCGTTTTGTTCTCATGCTAATCATACTGCATGTGCCAGTATTGAGCACAGCTTTATGTCTCTTGTACTTATTGCACTGTAGGTCTAAGACATCTACCCCAAACCGAGCCACTCGTACAAGGAAGGCTCGCCTGTCAAGAACACTATCTGACACACCGTCCACTGAGTCCGACTCGGCAGAGATTGATCCGTCCCACTCTTCCTTCTTGGCTACAACACCATCCGATGCTCGCTCACCAGCTTCAGACAACCTGCCGGTCAGCCCTGGTCTCTCAGATTGTACCGCCAGCAGCCCTCGCAGCGCCCCAGCACCAGGAACCCAATCACAGTCACTAGCGTCAGGGCCTGCCTTTCCTAATGGGAAAGCCTCTCAAGAGGAGGAGCCACTGGACGAGTCGCATTATTTCAGTTTTAACAGCAACGGGAGCAGTCAGTTAAATACAGAATATGATGCTTCTGTGCTTGAGGAAATGCCTTATTTGAATGGACGCAGTGGGGGCAGCACTCCAGTCTGTGGGCAAATGCCACCGAACTGCGAAACGTCTGGATCTGCTGCGCATAAAGCAGGGGTTGACGATCCACAGGAGGATGGGATGTTGTTGGGAGGAACCTGGGGCAGCGCTGGGAACACAAGCACAAGTTACTGCTCCTCTCTGGGTGATGACTCAACAGAGAGTCCCTTGGTCCCCATGACTCTGTACCAGCACAGGGTGAGAGGACTGGTGCTGGCCCTGCTGGTGGAGACTCACTTCCAAAACGACACTGCCGCCATGGAGGAAGTGGTGAGATAGATGGCATTGCCGTTATTGCAAGATAATACTGTTCCCGGAGGAAAAGTAGCATTGAAACTTTCTATTTTTAAAGGGTTAGTTAAAGTGCTTAACATGCATTTTGATTGATGCATTTGAGGGAATAGAGAGGGGTTTAGTTGGCATGTGATATAGACCATGAGACAGATTTTGACATAATGTGTCTTTGTGAACACACCAGAGCAACCTGCCTATCCAAAGTAATTATTTGACATTGAGGTTTACCAATGTTACTGCACAACCCTCTGCAGTAACACCCTGGACTTCAAATGACTGTTCAAGTATTAATAGGCACAAATGTTTAGTGCGGTATTTGCGTGTCATATTTTATTAAGATGACTGAGCCTTCCCTTATGGTTTGTTTTCAGTACCACAGCAGCCTGGCGTCGCTGAATGGGCTGGAGGCCCACCTGAGGACCACCACTCAAGGGGCCGCAGGCCCCCAAGGAAACTACATCTTTGCCCATTTTGACTGTATTCAAAACACGCTGACAAGTATGACTCAAACACTGTCAGAACGTCCTCTTCATTCACTCCTTTGACTTCCACCTGTATATGTCTCTCTACATATTGTTTATATCTAATATACCTTTTAGGTTTTCTGCAAGTGTAAATAAGCTACTAATACTACTAATACTTGAATCACTATTTTAGTTTCACTAAACTGTTTGAAGGCTTATCTCTGGCTTTGCATGGGCTTGTATGTCATTAGTAAGCCTCTGATCTCCATCATTTGGTTGTTGTGCAAAGCATGCTTGTCTGTGTGCATGTGGTATTTTGTAGTGAACCTCTGGTATTTTTTTGTGTCTCTGCAGCCAACTTGTCTGGTGGACCAGGGGGAGCCCAGGAGCGATCCTTTGTGAGGGCCACATCGCTGCTTCACTCACATTTCTGTAACACTGGAACTCTGCAGGAGGCTATTATCAGGTCTGTATGACAGTGATGGGGTGGTTTGTGGGGGGTCCTGCCTTTCTTAGCTTGGCATTTAAATGTTTGGGGGTGGGGCCTGCGTCAGCCACTTAGCTTGTTTACTTTATTTCCACAATGGTAAAACAAAACAAAAACACACTTGATGTATAGAGGTATCTGAGAAGCTTTTGTAATCTCACTTAATCTCACTCCAAAGTCGTACAAGTAACTCTCTGCTTTATTTGTCAATGTGCCATGTTTATATAGACCAAATGCTGATTGTTCTTCATAGTACATTTTGCCAGAAGTGCTATATGTAGCAGCAAGCTCCGTTTTTAGCACTAATGCATAATTCTCCCTTAACAATATGTTCACAAGATCCTACAGAATAAGATGGCCGTGTGTTTACAATTTGCATGACTACATTTTAGTACTTGTCACCTTTTCTTGCATGTATGCTTAATAGGTCATTAAACCACATAACTTATGCATTGGCAACAAGCCATCCCTCTCCTGTATTGTCCTCTTCTACTTGTGCTAATGACACCACAGTAGTGTGGGGGCTGTAACTGTAATCCTTGTGTCATTACTTTTACCTGTGTTTACCTGAAGAGAACTTGAAATACCTCAAATGCTTTCCTAAACACTGTATATGGGATATTTAAATCACAGGAATGCAGGTGTCGCTGTGTATGGGACACACACCGTGGCCCAGGAGACATACTTCTTGCAGCAAGGGGCGCCGGTGCGAAACTCTGGCATCCCAAACCATCAGGACAGTGCTTTCTCCCTGCCCAGCAAGGCCCGGCACCGACTAATGAAACATGGGGTCAACCTGTTCTGAGTTCATGTTAGAAGCTCCTACACACGAGTTAAAGTAATATTGCAACTTGATGTTTTGTTCTCAACATTGAGTGTTTTTATTTTATTTATTCCCAGCACACTCATTTATGAATTAAATGCATGCAATTCATGACACACTAAACCTTTTGAAATCATACTGTTAATTTGAGCTGTGTCATTTTTGCAATGTGGTCACTTCCTATTGGTCTAAATGCACTGAAAGATAGAGTACCATTGTTGTTGTCTATTCCCACTATTGTTATAGTTGTCTATTTGTGTGTGGTTTTAAGCCAAATATAGCATCTTTGTAACATGAATCTTAGTTTACAAAATCATTGCACTGATTGCAGTGCTTTTGCTTTGGATGTACATGTAACCTTTTCCAAGTAAAAAAGGTTAAATATATACAGTACTTACAGTATGTTATTTGTCCTGTAAATAACATCACTTATGTTATTAAACTAGTATTTCTTAGACTATGTTATATTTGGCAGCATAAAAGTTAAATTGATAATACTTGTTTATGCATGTTGGGCTGCTTTTAGAAATGATGGTTTTAAACTAGATTGTATGTGTCCTTGCAGGAAAGTTACAAATTGTCTTAAGGTTCTTAACCTTATTTAAACCATCAGTAACTTTATAGTGACTCCCTTTTGGGTCCCATTGTTATTGGTGTTACTCCTGTAGACTCATTTTATTGTATGGGGAATAGTGTAGAAAAAATACAGGGCCAAAGAATGTGTGGTATATGTAGGGTGTAGGAGCTTGAACCTTCACTATAAGGGCAAGGTAATTAGTTCAACATTTCAGTGACAAATATTTTGTAAAGAAGATCCTTCTTGATGATCCAAATATGTGTGTAATTAGAGTCATTACCTATAGCTGAATTTGAATGGATGTGCTTGGTGCTCTTAGGGCGCCTCATTATGCAAGTGCATAATAAGAAACCCAGTGGGGTGCAAATGAGTGCGCAAACAAAAAGATAGGAGGGACGGCCAGTTGGGTTACAATTCAAATTCTAAGTAGTTCGATGTCCTCATTATATAGGGCAGCCGCGGGGGGAAACCGAACCCCCCAGTCGTTGGACGCACCACCATAAAAGTTTGCCTTTCGGCAGTGAGGCCCTCCAGAGTTCAGACGTGGACGCATCATCATCATCACCACCAACACCATGGCTACTTTTTCACTTTGCTTGTGGACCGCCATACTTTTTATAATGGTGGCGACAGATGTCAAGGGAGTCTCCGGGCGCGCGGTTGGCAAACAGGGGTTCCTGTCTCGGCCACGGAACGGTGCAGGGGACGGAACCTCCACGCCTGCTCTACGCACGCACGTGTTGCGACGATGGCGGCGACAGATCGTGGAGAGTCACCGGGAACGTTGCGCGGAGCTCGCCGCGCCTTGGATGGAAAGCACGCAAGAACTCCCCCAGGATAATGGAAACTTGCTTCGGCTCCACGTTCGCTCTTTTACCCCGGGAAGATCGCACGGCACCGTATTCCCTGGAAAATCACTGTTCAGCTTCGTCCGACGCGTTTATCGTTGCTGTCAATTGGGATTTCTTTGCAGAGGCGTGAAAGGAATTCAAGGTCGATTGAGTGGAGGTAAGGCATAAATTAATAAAATGATAAATAATACTACGATGCCATGTACCGTTTTATTATCCTACCATCAACTTTTATTTATAGTCTACGACTAGCTTTGGTCCATAGCTCCCCTGCTTCTGAGTCTGACTTGCATTGGAGCTCTAACATACAATGCAATCTGCCATTACTCGACCCGACCAGCCTCTCTTCTGGAGTGCCTGGCCCTATAATATAAAGAACGTTCTATACTACCTACTCACCCACCCGGCCTGTGTGATTAGAAAGCTTACTTTCCTCAGTGGCCACACTCTGAGCCCCCACCACACGGAAAAATGGACTTTTGGGCAGAACGCGGTTGTTTTTCGGCGGAGGAAAAATATTCTGAAAGTTTTCTATAGGCAATATCGGTAGAGGGTGCAAATCTTGGTTGTTTTTCCGGTGAAAAAATCACGTTTTGGCCAAAAAGTCTATTTTATCCATGGTGAGGGGCACTGCACAAAACGGAAGGTTCTGCACCAAACGTGTTTATTTAACCTGTATGTTTTCCCTAGATTCAGATGTGGACTTTCTACTGAGTCGAGATGTTTTCTCAATGGAAGTGATGAAAGCTGAGCTCCATCTTCAGCTTCTCAACCCTCAACATCTAGACATTCAGCCGGTGCTACCCTACATGGCAAAGCGCAAACTTCCTACAAGGTATGGATTTAAACACATGTCTACCACTTTTGTCTACTACTTTTGGTTTTGTTTTCTGCCTAATGCCTGGCTACAAGGGTCATCTGAGCACTATTTTTAAAGTGCCCACACCACAACCACACACACACACACACACACACACACACACACACACACACACACACACACACACACACACACACACACACACACACACACACCATGCACTAGTTGTGGTTAGTTAGGACTAAATTCAATAACACAACAGCAAGAATTTCAAGAAAATAAGGATATCACACGGAACACAACCACCCTAAATTCTTTTTTTTTTTTTTTTTTTTTTGCAATATATTTTTATTAGCAAATTATCACACGGAACACAACCACCCTAAATTCTAATCATTGCGTGTATTCCTGCACCAAGTGATCTTACATACATAGTACTTACATAAAAATTGATTTGTTGAAGCGGCAACTTGCAGGCCTAATTATGTCATGTTTTTTCCCCTGTCTTTAGGTACAGTGTGTGGTCTCGGGGTGACACAGCAGAGCTGAGAGTAGATTTGCTGTTTCTCTTACAAGGATTGCAGGAGGTGGCAGGTGGTGCCGGAGGGGGGCTAACCCTGGTAAACATGCGGCGGTTGGAGGTTCTTCCCAGGGGGGGTCTACGAGAGAGGCAAGCCCCACCGTCACAGGAGGACACGCACGGCGATCCATGGGGGGATGGGTTCGCCCACTTGTTCTCTGATCTGGAGTTGGGCCTGTCACTGAGTTGCAGTAAAGCAGGACTAGGAATGTCCTGTGAACACAATGATGTCCGCCTTTTACATGCACCTTTCATCTCACTGTCCTATAGATAAAGTGGCTTTATCTTGGTACATTTTTGTACTCTGCATATTGTTTAAGCTTGTACATGCGAATACAATCAAAAGTACCCCCTTCCCCAAGAAAAACTTGAACTTCTAGCAGCAAACTTCAATTCCTATAGCATAGATATACCGTGTACATACGGTATGTACATTATGTACACAGTATATCTATGCTAGGAATTGAATGCAGCTGTTCTCTAATTATTTGCAAAACAAAAAAAGACTCATGACATGTTGGGAAAATAATGCACTTCATCAATGTCAAATATATTAATTTATGATTTGTTTTGTAAGGTATTTTTATGTAAATAGTGTATATTACATATGTTTATTCATTGTTTGGTAGCCAAAACTTATGATTTGTTTTGAAATATGTTATTCAGGAATCTTTTTTATTAAAAGATTGAACTGTCGTATAAGACTGTCTTTCATACATAACCTTGTGGTCCCAACTAGCAACTTTACAGACTTTTTTCACAGTTCGACAGTTCGACAAAAAACACCCAGACAAACAGTGAGTATAGTGGGGGTCATACTGTTCCTTGTGGACATAGTTTCGTAGTTTTAGAAATATAGTGACTCCAAATTTGAGAAATGGTAGTCAATGACGGATTTCAATGTGGAGGCACATGCAGGAACTTGTTGATTTCACCTAGAAACTCCATTCACACTTTTTATAATTCAGATTGCCGTGGAGACACATGCTGGAACCTTTTACTCAGAAATGTTTTGTTTATAAATTATTTAACTTAAATGCCCAATGCATTCTCAATGCCAATAGAAAACTGGCATTCTAAAGTCTATATTCCTACAGTACATTCTTACAGTACACATAGTCACTTACAAACCCCATTCAAATCTTTGAAATAGATTTAGAAATATACTGCTTTCATATGTGAGAAATTCTTCAAAAGTGTTGAGGCACTTCCTCCTGCATTATGGACAAATTCAAAAAGGTGTAGGCCTACCCCCTGTATTGAATGGTATATCTAGGGCCGTTCAGTGGCTTAATAGTCCAAGACCAGGTACTATAGCCTTTTGTTTTGTTTTTTTGGGCCATTTTTTGAAAATCCTCAAAAACAATGAAAAAGGGCATAGTAGCCTACGGATATTTGAATGATAGGAAGCAATGCGTCTGCAATGCGGCAATGCGTCTGCCTCTAAATGTGAATGCCCGGGTTCAAGTGCCACATTTTACAATGTGTTTATGGAATGCAATGATGAACAATAACAACAATATAGTATAACCATAGATTTACACTCAACAAAAATATAAACGCAACACTTTTGTTTTTGCTCCCATTTTTCAGGGGATGGACTTAAAGCCCTAAAATTCATTCCAGATATACAATATAACCATTTCTCTCAAACACTGGTATGCACTGTCGAAATGGTAATAATGTGGTAATATTTGTGTTATTACCATTTTTACAGTGTGTACCAGTTCCCACTAATATCCAGCAACTTCAAATAGCCATTGAAGAGGAGTGGAGCAACATTCCACAGGCCACAATTGACAATCTGATAAACTCTATGCGAAGAAGATGTGTTGCACTGCATGAGGCAAATGGTGGTCACACCAGATACTGACTGGTTCGGAGGCCCATACACCCAATAAGGCAAAAGAAAATTGCACATTTCAGGGTGTCTTTTTATTGTGGAAGTCTGAGGTACAGCTGTGCACTAATCATGATGTCACATCTGCATCTTAATGTGGCACACCTGTGAGGTGGGATGGATTATCTTAACAAAGCATAAGTGCTCAATATCACACATTTAGGCAGATTTGTGAACAGTGTTTGAGAGAAATGGTTATATTGTATATCTGGAATGAATTTTAGGGCTTTAAGTCCATCCCCTGAAAAATGGGAGCAAAAACAAAAGTGTTGCGTTTATATTTTTGTTGAGTGTATATTACACACATTCCAAACATGCTATTGCCATTGAGAATGACATACGGTTTTGGATGACAAAGTAAGGCACTATGGTAGGTCGTTTCGATTCTTTAAAGATGGAGTGCCGTGATTTTTTTCTACCCTAAAACATGATCATCAGGTATTAATGTTTATATGAAAGTAAGATTTTTTCCCCAAAAGTGTACAGTGTTTGTTAAACTGTCATTTTTATGATTCCACCCAGCCAGTTCATTAAGTATGCCTGGTTTGCCTGGTGGGTGGTGATGGGTGTAGATCCAGCTGAACTGAAGCCACACCCACAGCTTTAGTTGTATGATAAAGGGGGAGGAGTTAGGGAGGAGCTGAGCACAATGATGTCACTAAACTGAAGTTTTTTTCATTGGCACGTTTGACTGGAAAGGTTCAGCCCCAGGAAGAAACCCTAAATACAAAGGGAAGACATCATTGCACATAAAAAAACACACAAAGGGTCTATTTACATACTGTCACCTCTTAAAACATGTAAAAATTGGAAAAAAATACAAAAATCACGGCACCCCCACTTTAAATAAAAAAGAAAACTGCTAGAATTCCTGGTTTTAATTCTCTGTTGAATGCATTAGATCACAATGAACACCGTACAATGCCCGGGACTTGAACCTGGGCCTTTGTATTTCCAGGCCGACTCTTTACCCAGTGAGCCACAGTGCATGCTTGTGATGCTTGTTATGCTCATAAACAGGGGTCTAGTGGAGGCGGGGCGCGGGAGGACGGCGTCCCCCCACTTCTCACATCTAGAATATTTCTGGGGCAAAAGTAGGCCTATGTTATTTGTCCTGTCATTTACTTGGATACTATGGATACAATTAGTTATTGTAATCAATCTTTCTCAGGTGTGCACTGGTCTTACTCTTAAAGGGGAATTCCACTAATTTTCAATATTTTACTATGGCATTAATATATACCTTAGAGGTGCTGGGTGGACAATGACATGATAAAACATTTCCCCCCCATTCTGTGTTTGTTGAAATGGAGGTCGGGAAAAAAAAAATCATTAGCATGGTGAAATACCATGTTTCACCATAAATGAGTATCCTTTTTTTCTGAGAGTCTACAAATGGAACCAAATGCTCAAAAATCCTCAAAACGATGAAAAACGGCATGCGGTGCAAGACCGTAAGGCTATAGCCTTGCGTTTTTGCCAGGTTTTGTCATTTTTTGTCATTTTTTGAAAATCCTCAAAACGATGAAAAACCGTAAGGCTATAGCCTTACGTTTTTTCAAAATTTTGACATTTTCCGAAAATGCTTAAAAATCCTCCAAACGATGAAAAACAGCATGCTGTGCAAGACCGTAAGGCTATAGCCTGACGTTTTTTCAAAATTTTGACATTTTCCAAAAATGCTCAAAAATCCTCAAAATGATGAAAAATCGGCATGCTGTGCAAGACCGTAAGGCTATAGCCTTGCGTTTTTGCCAGGTTTTGTCATTTTTTGTCATTTTTCGAAAATCCTCAAAACGATGAAAAACCGTAAGGCTATAGCCTTACGTTTTTTCAAAATTTTGACATTTTCCGAAAATGCTCAAAAATCCTCAAAACGATGAAAGACAGCATGCTGTGCAAGACCGTAAGAATCTAGCCTTGCGTTTTTGCCAGGTTTTGTCATTTTTTGTCATTTTTCGAAAATCCTCAAAACGATGAAAAACCGTAAGGCTATAGCCTTACGTTTTTTCAAAATATTGACATTTTCCGAAAATCTCAAAAATCCTCAAAACGATGAAAAAACGGCATGCCGTGCAAGACCGTAAGGTTATAGCATTTTGTTTTTGCCAGGTTTTGTCATTTTTTGTCATTTTTCGAAAATCCTCAAAACGATGAAAAAACCGTAAGGCTATAGCCTTACGTTTTTTCAAAATTTTGACATTTTCTGAAAATGCTCAAAAATCCTCAAAATCCTCAAATGATGAAAAACGGCATGCTGTGCAAGACCGTAAGGCTATAGCCTTGTGTTTTTGCCAGGTTTTGTCATTTTTCGAAAATCCTCAAAACGATGAAAAACCGTAAGGCTATAGCCTTATCTTTTTTCAAAATTTTGACATTTTCCGAAAATGCTCAAAAATCCTCAAAACGATGAAAAAACAGCATGCTGTGCAAGACCGTAAGGCTATAGCCTTGTGTTTTTGCCAGGTTTTGTCATTTTTTTGTCATTTTTCGAAAATCCTCCAAACAATGAAAAACCGTAAGGCTATAGCTTCACGTTTTTTTTCAAAATTTTGACATTTTCTTCGAAAATGCTCAAAAATCCTCAAAAATGATGAAAAAAACGAATGCTGTGCAAGACCGTAAGGCTATAGCCTTGTGTTTTTGCCAGGTTTTGTCAATTTTTCGAAAATCCTCAAAACGATGAAAAACCGTAAGGCTATAGCCTTACGTTTTTTTCAAAATTTTGACATTTTCTGAAAATGCTCAAAAATCCTCAAAACAATGAAAAATGGCACGCTGTGCAAGACTGTAAGGCTATAGCCGTGCGTTTTTGCCAGGTTTTGTCATTTTTGGAAAATCCTCAAAACAATGAAAAACCGTAAGGCTATAGCCTTACGTTTTTTCAAAATTTTGACATTTTCCGAAAATGCTCAAAAATCCTCAAAACGATGAAAAACAGCATGCTGTGCAAGACCGTAAGGCTATAGCCTTGCGTTTTGCCAGGTTTCATCATTTTTTGTCATTTTTCGAAAATCCTCAAAACAATGAAAAACCGTAAGGCTATAGCCTTACGTTTTTTCAAAATTTTGACATTTTCCGAAAATGCTCAAAAATCCTCAAAATGATGAAAAACGGCATGCTGTGCAAGACCGTAAGGCTATAGCCTTGCGTTTTTGCCAGGTTTCGTCATTTTTTGTCATTTTTCGTCATTTTTCGAAAATCCTCAAAATGAGGAAAAACCGTAAGGCTATAGCCTTACGTTTTTTCAAAATATTGACATTTTCCGAAAATGCTCAAAAATCCTCAAAATGATGAAAAACGGCATGCTGTGCAAGACCGTAAGGCTATAGCCTTGCGTTTTTGCCAGGTTTAGTCATTTTTTGTCATTTTTCGAAAATCCTCAAAATGAGGAAAAACCGTAAGGCTATAGCCTTACGTTTTTTCAAAATATTGACGTTTTCCGAAAATGCTCAAAAATCCTCAAAACGATGAAAAACAGCATGCTGTGCAAGACCGTAAGGCTATAGCCTTGTGTTTTTGCCAGGTTTTGTCATTTTTTTGTCATTTTTCGAAAATCCTCCAAACAATGAAAAACCGTAAGGCTATAGCCTTACGTTTTTTCAAAATTTTGACATTTTCCGAAAATGCTCAAAAATCCTCAAAACGATGAAAAACAGCATGCTGTGCAAGACCGTAAGGCTCTAGCCTTGCGTTTTTGCCAGGTTTTGTCATTTTTCGAAAATCCTCAAAACGATGAAAAACCGTAAGGCTATAGCCTTACGTTTTTTCAAAATATTGACATTTTCCGAAAATCTTCAAAAATCCTCAAAACGATGAAAAACGGCATGCTGTGCAAGACCGTAAGGCTATAGCCTTGCGTTTTTGCCAGGTTTCGTCATTTTTTGTCATTTTTCGAAAATCCTCAAAACGAGGAAAAACCGTAAGGCTATAGCCTTACGTTTTTTCAAAATATTGACATTTTCCGAAAATCTTCAAAAATCCTCAAAACGATGAAAAACGGCATGCTGTGCAAGACTCTAAGGCTATAGCATTGTGTTTTTGCCAGGTTTTGTCATTTTTTTGTCATTTTTCGAAAATCCTCAAAACGATGAAAAACCGTAAGGCTATAGCCTTACGTTTTGTCAAAATTTTGACATTTTCCCGAAAATGCTCAAAAATCCTCAAAACGATGAAAAACAGCATGCTGTGCAAGACCGTAAGGCTATAGCCTTGCGTTTTTGCCAGGTTTTGTCATTTTTTTGTCATTTTTCGAAAATCCTCCAAACAATGAAAAACCGTAAGGCTATAGCCTTACGTTTTTTCAAAATTTTGACATATCCGAAAATGCTCAAAAATCCTCAAAACGATGAAAATCAGCATGCTGTGCAAGACCGTAAGAATCTAGCCTTGCGTTTTTTCCAGGTTTTGTCATTTTTTGTCATTTTTCGAAAATCCTCAAAACGATGAAAAACCGTAAGGCTATAGCCTTACGTTTTTTCAAAATTTTGACATTTTCCGAAAATGCTCAAAACCCTCAAAATGATGAAAAACGGCATGCTGTGCAAGACCGTAAGGCTATAGCCTTGCGTTTTTGCCAGGTTTCGTCATTTTTTGTCATTTTTCGAAAATCCTCAAAACGATGAAAAACCGTAAGGCTATAGCCTTACGTTTTGTCAAAATTTTGACATTTTCTGAAAATGCTCAAAAATCCTCAAAACGATGAAAAACAGCATGCTGTGCAAGACCGTAAGGCTATAGCCTTGTGTTTTTGCCAGGTTTTGTCATTTTTTTGTCATTTTTCGAAAATCCTCAAAACGATGAAAAACCGTAAGGCTATAGCCTTACGTTTTTTCAAAATTTTGACATTTTCCGAAAATGCTCAAAAACCCTCAAAATGATGAAAAACGGCATGCTGTGCAAGACCGTAAGGCTATAGCCTTGCGTTTTTGCCAGGTTCGTCATTTTTTGTCATTTTTCGAAAATCCTCAAAACGATGAAAAACCGTAAGGCTATAGCCTTACGTTTTGTCAAAATTTTGACATTTTCTGAAAATGCTCAAAAATCCTCAAAACGATGAAAAACAGCATGCTGTGCAAGACCGTAAGGCTCTAGCCTTGCGTTTTTGCCAGGTTTTGTCATTTTTCGAAAATCCTCAAAACGATGAAAAACCGTAAGGCTATAGCCTTACGTTTTTTTTCAAAATTTTGACATTTTCTGAAAATGCTCAAAAATCCTCAAAATGATGAAAAACGGCATGCTGTGCAAGACCGTAAGGCTATAGCCTTGCGTTTTTGCCAGGTTTCGTCATTTTTTGTCATTTTTCGAAAATCCTCAAAACGATGAAAAACCGTAAGGCTATAGCCTTAGGTTTTGTCAAAATTTTGACATTTTCCGAAAATGCTCAAAAATCCTCAAAACGATGAAAAACAACATGCTGTGCAAGACCGTAAGGCTATAGCCTTGCGTTTTTGCCAGGTTTTGTCATTTTTTGTCATTTTTCGAAAATCCTCAAAACGATGAAAAACCGTAAGGCTATAGCCTTACGTTTTGTCAAAATTTTGACATTTTCCGAGGCTATAGCCTTGTGTTTTTGCCAGGTTTTGTCATTTTTTGTCATTTTT
The DNA here is from genome assembly GCA_039105355.1 of Benthosema pterotum. NCBI lineage: Eukaryota > Metazoa > Chordata > Actinopteri > Myctophiformes > Myctophidae > Benthosema > Benthosema pterotum. Next base: position 43,200,557 of record CM076972.1, read on the forward strand.
CGAAAATCCTCAAAACGATGAAAAACCGTAAGGCTATAGCCTTACGTTTTTTCAAAATATTGACATTTTCCGAAAATCCTCAAAAATCCTCAAAACGATGAAAAACGGCATGCTGTGCAAGACCGTAAGGCTCTAGCCTTGCGTTTTTGCCAGGTTTTGTCATTTTTTGTCATTTTTCGAAAATCCTCAAAACGATGAAAAACCGTAAGGCTATAGCCTTACGTTTTTTCAAAATTTTGACATATCCGAAAATGCTCAAAAATCCTCAAAACGATGAAAATCAGCATGCTGTGCAAGACCGTAAGAATCTAGCCTTGCGTTTTTTCCAGGTTTTGTCATTTTTTGTCATTTTTCGAAAATCCTCAAAACGATGAAAAACCGTAAGGCTATAGCCTTACGTTTTTTTCAAAATTTTGACATTTTCTGAATATGCTCAAAAATCCTCAAAATGATGAAAAACGGCATGCTGTGCAAGACCGTAAGGCTATAGCCTTGCGTTTTTGCCAGGTTTTGTCATTTTTTTGTCATTTTTCGAAAATCCTCAAAACGATTTAAAACCGTAAGGCTATAGCCTTACGTTTTTTTTCAAAATTTTGACATTTTCCGAAAATGCTCAAAAATCCTCAAAACGATGAAAAACAGCATGCTGTGCAAGACCGTAAGGCTATAGCCTTGCATTTTTGCCAGGTTTTGTCATTTTTTGTTCATTTTTCGAAAATCCTCCAAACAATGAAAAACGTAAGGCTATAGCCTTACGTTTTTTCAAAATTTTGATATTTTCCGAAAATGCTCAAAAATCCTCAAAACGATGAAAAACAGCATGCTGTGCAAGACCGTAAGGCTCTAGCCTTGCGTTTTTGCCAGGTTTCGTCATTTTTTGTCATTTTTCGAAAATCCTCAAAACGATGAAAAACCGTAAGGCTATAGCCTTACGTTTTTTCAAAATTTTGACATTTTCCGAAAATGCTCAAAAATCCTCAAAACGATGAAAAACAGCATGCTGTGCAAGACCGTCAGGCTATAGCCTCGCGTTGTTGCCAGGTTTCGAGTTTTTGTCATTTTTCGAAAATCCTCAAAACAATGAAAAACTGTAAGGCTATAGCCTTACGTTTTTTCAAAATATTGACATTTTCCGAAAATCCTCAAAAATCCTCAAAACAATGAAAAATGGCACGCTGTGCAAGACTGTAAGGCTATAGCCGTGCGTTTTTGCCAGGTTTTGTCATTTTTGGAAAATCCTCAAAACAATGAAAAACCGTAAGGCTATAGCCTTACGTTTTTTTCAAAATTTTGACATTTTCCGAAAATGCTCAAAAATCCTCAAAACGATGAAAAACAGCATGCTGTGCAAGACCGTAAGGCTATAGCCTTGCGTTTTTGCCAGGTTTCATCATTTTTTGTCATTTTTCGAAAATCCTCAAAACAATGAAAAACCGTAAGGCTATAGCCTTACGTTTTTTCAAAATTTTGACATTTTCCGAAAATGCTCAAAAATCCTCAAAACGATGAAAAACGGCATGCTGTGCAAGACCGTAAGGCTATAGCCTTGCGTTTTTGCCAGGTTTAGTCATTTTTTGTCATTTTTCGAAAATCCTCAAAATGAGGAAAAACCGTAAGGCTATAGCCTTACGTTTTTTCAAAATATTGACGTTTTCCGAAAATGCTCAAAAATCCTCAAAACGATGAAAAACAGCATGCTGTGCAAGACCGTAAGGCTATAGCCTTGTGTTTTTGCCAGGTTTTGTCATTTTTTTGTCATTTTTCGAAAATCCTCCAAACAATGAAAAACCGTAAGGCTATAGCCTTACGTTTTTTCAAAATTTTGACATTTTCCGAAAATGCTCAAAAATCCTCAAAACGATGAAAAACAGCATGCTGTGCAAGACCGTAAGGCTCTAGCCTTGCGTTTTTGCCAGGTTTTGTCATTTTTCGAAAATCCTCAAAACGATGAAAAACCGTAAGGCTATAGCCTTACGTTTTTTTCAAATTTTGACATTTCTGAAAATGCTCAAAAATCCTCAAAATGATGAAAAACGGCATGCTGTGCAAGACCGTAAGGCTATAGCCTTGCGTTTTTGCCAGGTTTTGTCATTTTTTGTCATTTTTCGAAAATCCTCAAAACGATGAAAAACCGTAAGGCTATAGCCTTACGTTTTTTCAAAAATTGACATTTTCCGAAAATCTCAAAAATCCTCAAAACGATGAAAAACGGCATGCTGTGCAAGACCGTAAGGCTATAGCCTTGCGTTTTTGCCAGGTTTTGTCATTTTTTGTCATTTTTCGAAAATCCTCAAAACGATGAAAAACCGTAAGGCTATAGCCTTACGTTTTTTCAAATATTTGACATTTTCCGAAAATCTTCAAAAATCCTCAAAACGATGAAAAACGGCATGCTGTGCAAGACTCTAAGGCTATAGCATTGTGTTTTTGCCAGGTTTTGTCATTTTTTTGTCATTTTTCGAAAATCCTCAAAACGATGAAAAACCGTAAGGCTATAGCCTTACGTTTTGTCAAAATTTTGACATTTTCCGAAAATGCTCAAAAATCCTCAAAACGATGAAAAACAGCATGCTGTGCAAGACCGTAAGGCTATAGCCTTGCGTTTTTGCCAGGTTTTGTCATTTTTTGTCATTTTTCGAAAATCCTCCAAACAATGAAAAACCGTAAGGCTATAGCCTTACGTTTTTTTCAAAATTTTGACATTTTCCGAAAATGCTCAAAAATCCTCAAAACGATGAAAATCAGCATGCTGTAGTGTGCAAGACCGTAAGAATCTAGCCTTGCGTTTTTGCCAGGTTTTGTCATTTTTTGTCATTTTTCGAAAATCCTCAAAACGATGAAAAACCGTAAGGCTATAGCCTTACGTTTTTTCAAAATTTTGACATTTTCTGAAAATGCTCAAAAATCCTCAAAATGATGAAAAACGGCATGCTGTGCAAGACCGTAAGGCTATAGCCTTGCGTTTTTGCCAGGTTTCGTCATTTTTTGTCATTTTTCGAAAATCCTCAAAACGATGAAAAACCGTAAGGCTATAGCCTTACGTTTTGTCAAAATTTTGACATTTTCCGAAAATGCTCAAAAATCCTCAAAACGATGAAAAACAGCATGCTGTGCAAGACTGTAAGGCTCTAGCCTTGCGTTTTTGCCAGGTTTTGTCATTTTTCGAAAATCCTCAAAACGATGAAAAACGTAAGGCTATAGCCTTACGTTTTTCAAAATTTTGACATTTTCCGAGGCTATAGCCTTGTGTTTTTGCCAGGTTTTGTCATTTTTTTCATTTTTCGAAAATCCTCAAAACGATGAAAAACCGTAAGGCTATAGCCTTACGTTTTGTCAAAATTTTGACATTTTCTGAAAATGCTCAAAAATCCTCAAAACGATGAAAAACAGCATGCTGTGCAAGACCGTAAGGCTCTAGCCTTGCGTTTTTGCCAGGTTTTGTCATTTTTCGAAAAACCCTCAAAACGATGAAAAACCGTAAGGCTATAGCCTTACGTTTTTTCAAAATTTTGACATTTTCCGAAAATCTTAAAAATCCTCAAACGATGAAAAACGGCATGCTGTGCAAGACCGTAAGGCTATAGCCTTGCGTTTTTGCCAGGTTTCGTCATTTTTTGTCATTTTCCGAAAATCCTCAAAACGAGAAAAAACCTTTTTTTTCAAAATTTTGACATTTTCCCGAAAATGCTCAAAAATCCTCAAAACGATGAAAAACAGCATGCTGTGCAAGACCGTAAGGCTATAGCCTTGCGTTTTTGCCAGGTTTTGTCATTTTTTTTTTTCGAAAATCCTCAAAACGATGAAAAACCGTAAGGCTATAGCCTTACGTTTTTTCAAAATTTTGACATTTTCTGAAAATGCTCAAAAATCCTCAAAATGATGAAAAACGGCATGCTGTGCAAGACCGTAAGGCTATAGCCTTGCGTTTTTGCCAGGTTTTGTCATTTTTTGTCATTTTTCGAAAATCCTCAAAACGATGAAAAACCGTAAGGCTATAGCCTTACGTTTTTCAAAATTTTGACATTTTCCGAAAATCTTCAAAAATCCTCAAAACGATGAAAAACGGCATGCTGTGCAAGACCGTAAGGCTATAGCCTTGCGTTTTTGCCAGGTTTCGTCATTTTTTGTCATTTTTCGAAAATCCTCAAAACGATGAAAAACCGTAAGGCTATAGCCTTACGTTTTTTCAAAATATTGACATTTTCCGAAAATCTTCAAAAATCCTCAAAACGATGAAAAACGGCATGCTGTGCAAGACCTAAGGCTATAGCATTGCGTTTTTGCCAGGTTTTGTCATTTTTTTGTCATTTTTCGAAAATCCTCAAAACGATGAAAAACCGTAAGGCTATAGCCTTACGTTTTGTCAAAATTTTGACATTTTCCGAAAATGCTCAAAAATCCTCAAAACGATGAAAAACAGCATGCTGTGCAAGACCGTAAGGCTATAGCCTTGCGTTTTTGCCAGGTTTTGTCATTTTTTTGTCATTTTTCGAAAATCCTCCAAACAATGAAAAACCGTAAGGCTATAGCCTTACGTTTTTTCAAAATTTTGACATTTTCCGAAAATGCTCAAAAATCCTCAAAACGATGAAAAACAGCATGCTGTGCAAGACCGTAAGGCTCTAGCCTTGCGTTTTTGCCAGGTTTTGTCATTTTTTGTCATTTTTCGAAAATCCTCAAAACGATGAAAAACCGTAAGGCTATAGCCTTACGTTTTTTCAAAATTTTGACATTTTCCGAAAATGCTCAAAAATCCTCAAAATGATGAAAAACGGCATGCTGTGCAAGACCGTAAGGCTATAGCCTTGCGTTTTTGCCAGGTTTCGTCATTTTTTGTCATTTTTTGTCATTTTTCGAAAATCCTCAAAACGATGAAAAACCGTAAGGCTATAGCCTTACGTTTTTCAAAATTTTGACATTTTCCGAAAATGCTCAAAAATGCTCAAAACGATGAAAAACGGCATGCTGTGCAAGACTGTAAGGCTCTAGCCTTGCTTTTTGCCAGGTTTTGTCATTTTTCGAAAATCCTCAAAACGATGAAAAACCGTAAGGCTATAGCCTTACGTTTGTCAAAATTTGACATTTTCCGAGGCTATAGCCTTGTGTTTTTGCCAGGTTTTGTCATTTTTTTTGTCATTTTTCGAAAATCCTCCAAACGATGAAAAACCGTAAGGCTATAGCCTTACGTTTTTTCAAAATTTTGACATTTTCTGAAAATGCTCAAAAATCCTCAAAACGATGAAAAACAGCATGCTGTGCAAGACCGTAAGGCTCTAGCCTTGCGTTTTTGCCAGGTTTTGTCATTTTTTTCGAAAATCCTCAAAACGATGAAAAACCGTAAGGCTATTGCCTTACGTTTTTTCAAAATATTGACATTTTCCGAAAATCTTAAAAATCCTCAAAACGATGAAAAACGGCATGCTGTGCAAGACCGTAAGGCTATAGCCTTGCGTTTTTGCCAGGTTTTGTCATTTTTTGTCATTTTTCGAAAATCCTCAAAACGAGAAAAAACCGTTTTTTCAAAATTTTGACATTTTCCGAAAATGCTCAAAAATCCTCAAAACGATGAAAAACAGCATGCTGTGCAAGACCGTAAGGCTATAGCCTTGCGTTTTTGCCAGGTTTTGTCATTTTTTGTCATTTTTCGAAAATCCTCAAAACGATGAAAAACCGTAAGGCTATAGCCTTACGTTTTTCAAAATTTTGACATTTTCCGAAAATGCTCAAAAATCCTCAAACAAAACGAAAAAAACAGCATGCTGTGCAAGACCGTAAGGCTATAGCCTTGCGTTTTTGCCAGGTTTTGTCATTTTTCGAAAATCCTCAAACGATGAAAAACCGTAAGGCTATAGCCTTACGTTTTTTTCAAAATTTTGACATTTTCCGAAAATGCTCAAAAATCCTCAAAACGATGAAAAACGGCATGCTGTGCAAGACCGTAAGGCTATAGCCTTGCGTTTTTGCCAGGTTTTGTTATTTTTTGTCATTTTTCGAAAATCCTCAAAACGATGAAAAACCGTAAGGCTATAGCCTTAAGTTTTTTCAAAATTTTGACATTTTCCGAAAATGCTCAAAAATCCTCAAACGATGAAAAACAGCATGCTGTGCAAGACTGTAAGGCTATAGCCTTGCGTTTTTGCCAGGTTTTGTCATTTTTTGGTCATTTTTCGAAAATCCTCAAAACGATGAAAAACCGTAAGGCTATAGCCTTACGATTTGTCAAAATTTTGACATTTTTCGAGGCTATAGCCTTGTGTTTTTGCCAGGTTTTGTCATTTTTTTGTCATTTTTCGAAAATCCTCAAAACGATGAAAAACCGTAAGGCTATAGCCTTACGTTTTGTCAAAATTTTGACATTTTCCGAAAATGCTCAAAAATCCTCAAAACGATGAAAAACAGCATGCTGTGCAAGACCGTAAGGCTATAGCCTTGCGTTTTTGCCAGTTTTGTCCATTTTCGAAAATCCTCCAAACGATGAAAAACCGTAAGGCTATATAGCCTTACGTTTGTCAAAATTTTGACATTTTCCGAAATGCTCAAAAATCCTCAAAACGATTAAAAAAACAGCATGCTGTGCAAGACCGTAAGGCTATAGCCTTGCGTTTTTGCCAGGTTTTGTCATTTTTTTGTCATTTTTCGAAAATCCTCAAAACGATGAAAAACCGTAAGGCTATAGCCTTACGTTTTTTCAAAATTTTGACATTTTCCGAAAATGCTCAAAAAATCCTCAAAACGATGAAAAACGGCATGCTGTGCAAGACCGTAAGGCTATAGCCTTGCGTTTTTGCCAGGTTTTGTCATTTTTTGTCATTTTTCGAAAATCCTCAAAACGATGAAAACCCGTAAGGCTATAGCCTTACGTTTTTTCAAAATTTTGACATTTTCTGAAAATGCTCAAAAATCCTCAAAATGATGAAAAACAGGCATGCTGTGCAAGACCGTAAGGCTATAGCCTTGCGTTTTTGCCAGGTTTTGTCATTTTTTGTCATTTTTCGAAAATCCTCAAAACGATGAAAAACCGTAAGGCTATAGCCTTACGTTTTGTCAAAATTTTGACATTTTCCGAAAATGCTCAAAAATCCTCAAAACGATGAAAAACAGCATGCTGTGCAAGACCGTAAGGCTATAGCCTTGCGTTTTTGCCAGGTTTTGTCATTTTTTGTCATTTTTCGAAAATCCTCAAAACGATGAAAAAACCGTAAGGCTATAGCCTTACGATTGTCAAAATTTTGACATTTTTCCGAGCTATAGCCTTGTGTTTTTGCCAGGTTTTGTCATTTTTTTGTCATTTTTTCGAAAATCCTCCAAACGATGAAAAACCCTAAGGCTATAGCCTTACGTTTTGTCAAAATTTTGACATTTTCCGAAAATGCTCAAAAATCCTCAAAACGATGAAAAACAGCATGCTGTGCAAGACCGTAAGGCTATAGCCTTGCGTTTTTGCCAGGTTTTGTCATTTTTCGAAAATCCTCAAAACGATGAAAAACCGTAAGGCTATAGCCTTACGTTTTTTCAAAATATTGACATTTTCCGAAAATCTTCAAAAATCCTCAAAACGATGAAAAACGGCATGCTGTGCAAGACCGTAAGGCTATAGCCTTGCGTTTTTGCCAGGTTTTGTCATTTTTTGTCATTTTTCGAAAATCCTCAAAACGATGAAAAAACGTTTTTTCAAAATTTTGACATTTTCCGAAAATGCTCAAAAATCCTCAAAACGATGAAAAACAGCATGCTGTGCAAGACCGTAAGGCTATAGCCTTGCGTTTTTGCCAGGTTTTGTCATTTTTTTGTCATTTTTTCGAAAATCTCAAAACAATGAAAAACCGTAAGGCTATAGCCTTACGTTTTTTCAAAATTTTGACATTTTCCTGAAAATGCTCAAAAATCCTCAAAATGATGAAAAACAGCATGCTGTGCAAGACCGTAAGGCTATAGCCTTGCGTTTTTGCCAGGTTTCGTCATTTTTGTCATTTTTCGAAAATCCTCAAAACGATGAAAAACCGTAAGGCTATAGCCTTACGTTTTTGTCAAAATTTTGACATTTTCCGAAAATGCTCAAAAATCCTCAAAACGATGAAAAACAGCATGCTGTGCAAGACCGTAAGGCTATAGCCTTGCGTTTTTGCCAGGTTTTGTCATTTTTTGTCATTTTTCGAAAATCCTCAAAACGATGAAAAACCGTAAGGCTATAGCCTTACGTTTTTGTCAAAATTTTGACATTTTCCGAAAATGCTCAAAAATCCTCAAAACGATGAAAAACAGCATGCTGTGCAAGACCGTAAGGCTCTAGCCTTGCGTTTTTGCCAGGTTTTGTCATTTTTCGAAAATCCTCAAAACGATGAAAAACCGTAAGGCTATAGCCTTACGTTTTTTTCAAAATTTTGACATTTTCTGAAAATGCTCAAAAATCCTCAAAATGATGAAAAACGGCATGCTGTGCAAGACCGTAAGGCTATAGCCTTGCGTTTTTGCCAGGTTTCGTCATTTTTTGTCATTTTTCGAAAATCCTCAAAACGATGAAAAACCGTAAGGCTATAGCCTTACGTTTTGTCAAAATTTTGACATTTTCCGAAAATGCTCAAAAATCCTCAAAACGATGAAAAACAGCATGCTGTGCAAGACCGTAAGGCTCTAGCCTTGCGTTTTTGCCAGGTTTTGTCATTTTTTGTCATTTTTCGAAAATCCTCAAAACTATGAAAAGCCGTAAGGCTGTAGCCTTACGTTTTCTCAAAATTTTGACATTTTCCGAAAATGCTCAAAAATCCTCAAAACGATGAAAAACAGCATGCTGTGCAAGACCGTAAGGCTATAGCCTTGCGTTGTTGCCAGGTTTCGTCATTTTTTGTCATTTTTCGAAAATCCTCAAAACGATGAAAAACTGTAAGGCTATAGCCTTACGTTTTTTCAAAATATTGACATTTTCCGAAAATCCTCAAAAATCCTCAAAACAATGAAAAATGGCACGCTGTGCAAGACTGTAAGGCTATAGCCTTGCGTTTTTGCCAGGTTTTGTCATTTTTGGAAAATCCTCAAAACAATGAAAACCGTAAGGCTATAGCCTTACGTTTTTTTCAAAATTTTGACATTTTCCGAAAATGCTCAAAAATCCTCAAAACGATGAAAACAGCATGCTGTGCAAGACCGTAAGGCTAGCCTGCGTTTTTGCCAGGTTTCGAGGTTTTGTCATTTTTCGAAAATCCTCAAAACAATGAAAAACCGTAAGGCTATAGCCTTACGTTTTTTCAAAATTATTGACATTTTCCGAAAATCCTCAAAAATCCTCAAAACAATGAAAAAGGCACGCTGTGCAAGACTGTAAGGCTATAGCCGTGCGTTTTTGCCAGGTTTTTGTCATTTTTGGGAAAATCCTCAAAACAATGAAAAACCGTAAGGCTATAGCCTTACGTTTTTTCAAAATTTTGACATTTTCCGAAAATGCTCAAAAATCCTCAAAACGATGAAAAACAGCATGCTGTGCAAGACCGTAAGGCTATAGCCTTGCGTTTTTGCCAGGTTTCGTCATTTTTTGTCATTTTTTCGTCATTTTTCGAAAATCCTCAATGAGGAAAACCGTAAGGCTATAGCCTTACGTTTTTTCAAAATATTGACATTTTCCGAAAATGCTCAAAAATCCTCAAAATGATGAAAAACGGCATGCTGTGCAAGACCGTAAGGCTATAGCCTTGCGTTTTTGCCAGGTTTAGTCATTTTTTGTCATTTTCGAAAATCATCCTCAAAATGAGGAAAAACCGTAAGGCTATAGCCTTACGTTTTTTCAAAATACGTTTTCCGAAAATGCTCAAAAATCCTCAAAACGATGAAAAACAGCATGCTGTGCAAGACCGTAAGGCTATAGCCTTGTGTTTTTGCCAGGTTTTGTCATTTTTTTGTCATTTTTCGAAAATCCTCCAAACAATGAAAAACCGTAAGGCTATAGCCTTACGTTTTTTCAAAATTTTGACATTTTCCGAAAATGCTCAAAAATCCTCAAAACGATGAAAAACAGCATGCTGTGCAAGACCGTAAGGCTCTAGCCTTGCGTTTTTGCCAGGTTTTGTCATTTTTTTTCGAAAATCCTCAAAACGATGAAAAAACGGTAAGGCTATAGCCTTACGTTTTTTTCAAAATTTTTGACATTTCTTGAAAATGCTCAAAAATCCTCAAAATGAAAAAAACGGCATGCTGTGCAAGACCGTAAGGCTATAGCCTTGCGTTTTTGCCAGGTTTTAGTCATTTTTTGTCATTTTTCGAAAATCCTCAAAACGATGAAAAACCGTAAGGCTATAGCCTTACGTTTTTTCAAAATATTGACATTTTCCGAAAATGCTCAAAAATCCTCAAAACGATGAAAAACGGCATGCTGTGCAAGACCGTAAGGCTATAGCCTTGCGTTTTTGCCAGGTTTCGTCATTTTTTGTCATTTTTTGTCATTTTTCGAAAATCCTCAAAACGATGAAAAACCGTAAGGCTATAGCCTTACGTTTTTTCAAAATATTGACATTTTCCGAAAATCTTCAAAAATCCTCAAAACGATGAAAAACGGCATGCTGTGCAAGACTCTAAGGCTATAGCATTGTGTTTTTGCCAGGTTTTGTCATTTTTTTGTCATTTTTCGAAAATCCTCAAAACGATGAAAAACCGTAAGGCTATAGCCTTACGTTTTTTCAAAATTTTGACATTTTCCGAAAATGCTCAAAAATCCTCAAAACGATGAAAAACAGCATGCTGTGCAAGACCGTAAGGCTATAGCCTTGCGTTTTTGCCAGGTTTTGTCATTTTTTTGTCATTTTTCGAAAATCCTCCAAACAATGAAAAACCGTAAGGCTATAGCCTTACGTTTTTTCAAAATTTTGACATATCCGAAAATGCTCAAAAATCCTCAAAACGATGAAAACAGCATGCTGTAGTGTGCAAGACCGTAAGGCTCTAGCCTTGCGTTTTTGCCAGGTTTTGTCATTTTTTGTCATTTTTCGAAAATCCTCAAAACGATGAAAAACCGTAAGGCTATAGCCTTACGTTTTTTTCAAATTTTGACATTTTCTGAAAATGCTCAAAAATCCTCAAAACGATGAAAAACAGCATGCTGTGCAAGACCGTAAGGCTATAGCCTTGCGTTTTTGCCAGGTTTTGTCATTTTTTTGTCATTTTTCGAAAATCCTCCAAACAATGAAAAACCGTAAGGCTATAGCCTTACGTTTTTTCAAAATTTTGACATTTTCCGAAAATGCTCAAAAATCCTCAAAACGATGAAAATCAGCATGCTGTGCAAGACCGTAAGGCTCTAGCCTTGCGTTTTTGCCAGGTTTTGTCATTTTTTGTCATTTTTCGAAAATCCTCAAAACTATGAAAAACCGTAAGGCTATAGCCTTACGTTTTCTCAAAATTTTGACATTTTCCGAAAATGCTCAAAAATCCTCAAAACGATGAAAAACAGCATGCTGTGCAAGACCGTAAGGCTATAGCCTTGCGTTTTTGCCAGGTTTTTGATTTTTTGTCATTTTTCGAAAATCCTCAAAACAATGAAAAACTGTAAGGCTATAGCCTTTACGTTTTTTCAAAATTTTGACATTTTCCGAAATGCTCAAAAACCTCAAAACGATGAAAAATGGCATGCTGTGCAAGACCGTAAGGCTATAGCCTTGCGTTTTTGCCAGGTTTTGTCATTTTTGGTAAATCCTCAAAACGATGAAAAACCGTAAGGCTATAGCCTTACGTTTTTTCAAAATTTTGACATTTTCCCGAAAATGCTCAAAATCCTCAAAACGATGAAAAACAGCATGCTGTGCAAGACCGTAAGGCTATAGCCTTGCGTTTTGCCAGGTTCGAGGTTTTTGTCATTTTTCGAAAATCCTCAAAACAATGAAAAACCGTAAGGCTATAGCCTTACGTTTTTTCAAAATATTGACATTTTCCGAAAATCCTCAAATCCTCAAAACGATGAAAATGGCATGCTGTGCAAGACTGTAAGGCTATAGCCTTGCGTTTTTGCCAGGTTTTGTCATTTTTTGAAAATCCTCAAAACAATGAAAAACCGTAAGGCTATAGCCTTACGTTTTTTTCAAAATTTTGACATTTTCCGAAATGCTCAAAAATCCTCAAAACGATGAAAAACAGCAATGCTGTGCAAGACCGTAAGCTATAGCCTTGCGTTTTTGCCAGGTTTCGTCATTTTTTGTCATTTTCTATTTTTCGAAAATCCTCAAAACGATGAAAAACGTAAGGCTATAGCCTTACGTTTTTTCAAAATATTGACATTTTCCAAAATTGCCAAAAATCCTCAAAATGATGAAAAACGGCATGCTGTGCAAGACCGTAAGGCTATAGCCTTGCGTTTTGCCAGTTTTGTCATTTTTTCTGTCATTTTTTCGAAAATCCTCAAAATGATGAAAAAACCGTAAGGCTATAGCCTTACGTTTTTTCAAATTTTGACATTTTCCGAAAATGCTCAAAAATCCTCAAAACGATGAAAACAAGCATGCTGTGCAAGACCGTAAGGCTATAGCCTTGCGTTTTTGCCAGGTTTTGTCATTTTTTTGTCATTTTTCGAAAATCCTCCAAACAATGAAAAACCGTAAGGCTATAGCCTTACGTTTTTTCAAATTTTTGACATTTTCCGAAAATGCTCAAAAATCCTCAAAACGATGAAAAACAGCATGCTGTGCAAGACCGTAAGGCTATAGCCTTGCGTTTTTGCCAGGTTTGTCATTTTTTCGAAAATCCTCAAAACGATGAAAAACCGTAAGGCTATAGCCTTACGTTTTTTTCAAATTATTTTGACATTTTCCGAAAATGCTCAAAAATCCTCAAAACGATGAAAAACAGCATGCTGTGCAAGACCGTAAGGCTATAGCCTTGCGTTTTTGCCAGGTTTTGTCATTTTTTGTCATTTTTTCGAAAATCCTCAAAACGATGAAAAACCGTAAGGCTATAGCCTTACGTTTTTTCAAAATTTTGACATTTTCCGAAAATGCTCAAAAATCCTCAAAACGATGAAAAACAGCATGCTGTGCAAGACCGTAAGGCTATAGCCTTGCGTTTTTGCCAGGTTTTGTCATTTTTTGTCATTTTTCGAAAATCCTCAAAACGATGAAAAACCGTAAGGCTATAGCCTTACGTTTTTTCAAAATTTTGACATTTTCCGAAAATGCTCAAAAATCCTCAAAACGATGAAGAACAGCATGCTGTGCAAGACCGTAAGGCTATAGCCTTGTGTTTTTTCCAGGTTTTGTCATTTTTTGTCATTTTTCGAAAATCCTCAAAACGATGAAAAACCGTAAGGCTATAGCCTTACGTTTTGTCAAAATTTTGACATTTTCCGAAAATGCTCAAAAATCCTCAAAACGATGAAAAACAGCATGCTGTGCAAGACCGTAAGGCTATAGCCTTGCGTTTTTGCCAGTTTTGTCATTTTTTGTCATTTTTCGAAAATCCTCAAAACGATGAAAAACCGTAAGGCTATAGCCTTACGTTTTTTCAAAATTTTGACATTTTCCGAAATGCTCAAAATCCTCAAAATGATGAAAACACGCATGCTGTGCAAGACCGTAAGAATCTAGCCTTGCGTTTTTTCCAGGTTTTGTCATTTTTTTGTCATTTTTCGAAAATCCTCAAAACGATGAAAAACCGTAAGGCTATAGCCTTACGTTTTTTCAAAATTTTGACATTTTCCGAAAATGCTCAAAAATCCTCAAAACGATGAAAAACAGCATGCTGTGCAAGACCGTAAGGCTATAGCCTTGCGTTTTTGCCAGGTTTTGTCATTTTTTTGTCATTTTTCGAAAATCCTCCAAACAATGAAAAACCGTAAGGCTATAGCCTTACGTTTTTTCAAAATTTTGACATTTCCGAAAATGCTCAAAAATCCTCAAACTGATGAAAAACAGCATGCTGTGCAAGACCGTAAGGCTATAGCCTTGCGTTTTTCCAGGTTTTGTCATCATTTTTTGTCATTTTTCGAAAATCCTCAAAACGATGAAAAAACGTAAGGCTATAGCCTTGCGTTTTTTCAAAATTTTGACATTTTTCGAAAATCCTCAAAAATCCTCAAAATGATGAAAAACGGCATGCTGTGCAAGACCGTAAGGCTATAGCCTTGCGTTTTTGCCAGGTTTTCATTTTTTTTTTCATTTTTTTTCGAAAATCCTCAAAACGATGAAAAACCGTAAAGGCTATAGCCTTACGTTTTTTCAAAATTTTGACATTTTCCGAAAATGCTCAAAAATCCTCAAAACGATGAAAAACAGCATGCCTGTGCAAGACCGTAAGGCTATAGCCCTTGTGTTTTTGCCAGGTTTTGTCATTTTTTGTCATTTTTTTCGAAAATCCTCAAAACATGAAAAACCTAAGGCTATAGCCTTACGTTTTTTCAAAATTTTGACATTTTCCGAAAATGCTCAAAATCCTCAAAACGATGAAAAACAGCATGCTGTGCAAGACCGTAAGGCTATAGCCTTGCGTTTTTTGCCAGTTTTGTCATTTTTTCCGAAAATCCTCAAAACGATGAAACCGTAAGGCTATAGCCTTACGTTTTTTTTTCAAAATTTTGACATTTTCGAAAATGCTCAAAAATCCTCAAAACGATTAAAAACAGCATGCATTGCAAGACCGTAAGGCTCTAGCCTTGCGTTTTTGCCAGTTTTGTCATTTTTTGAAAATCCTCAAAACGATGAAAAACCGGTAAGGCTATTGCCTTACGTTGTTTTCAAAATATTGACATTTTCCGAAAATGCTTCAAAAATCCTCAAAACGATAAAAACGCATGCTGTGCAAGACCGTAAGGCTATAGCCTTGCGTTTTGCCAGGGTTTCGTCTTTTTTTGTCATTTTTTTTTTCGAAAATCCTCAAAACGATGAAAAACTTTTACAAAATTTTGACATTTTAAAAAAAAATGCTCAAAAATCCTCAAAACGATGAAAACCAGCATGCTGTGCAAGACCGTAAGTCTATAGCCTTGTTTTTGCCAGGTTTTGTCATTTTTTTTGTCATTTTTTTCGAAAATCCTCAAAACAATGAAAAACCGTAAGGCTATAGCCTTACGTTTTTCAAAATATTTGACATTTTCCGAAAATGCTCAAAAATCCTCAAAACGATGAAAACAGCATGCTGTGCAAGACCGTAAGGCTTCTAGCGCTTTTTTTGCCAGGTTTTGTCATTTTTTGTCAATTTTCGAAAATCCTCAAAACGATGAAAAACCGTAAGGCTATAGCCTTACGTTTTTTTCAAAATTTTGACATTTTCTGAAAATGCTCAAAAATCCTCAAATGAAGAAAACGGCATGCTGTGCAAGACCGTAAGGCTATAGCCTTGCGTTTTTGCCAGGTTTTCGTCATTTTTTGTCATTTTCGAAAATCCTCAAAACGATGAAAACCGTAAGGCTATAGCCTTACGTTTTTTCAAAATTTTGACATTTTCCGAA